>HG993124.1:63790011-64390011 GCA_905231855.2 Eristalis tenax | reverse complement strand
TGCCTAAAGGCCTCACATCGACGATGAAATTTCGATGTCCTGAAATGCAGCCCAGCGTATCAGAATCGGTTTATATACACACGAAAACATCACCTTAGGTGTAGACAAGTCATAGTTTGGTCTACTAGGGCCATTATGGTAGTAGGAGGTTGAGCTGCCTAAAGGCCTCACATCGACGATGCCAGGTATGCAACAGTACGTGAAAATTTCGATGTCCTGAAATGCACACACGAAAACATCACCTTAGGTGTATACAAGTCATAGTTTGGTCTATTAGGGCCATTATGGCAGTCACAGGTTGAGCTGCCTAAAGGCCTCACCTCGACGATGCCAGGTATGCAAAAGTACGTGAAAATTTCGATGTCCTGAAATGCAGCCCAGCGTATCAGAATCGGTTGATACACACACGAAAACATCACCTTAGATGTATACAAGTCATAGTTTGGTCTATTAGGGCCATTATGGCAGTCAGAGGTTGAACTGCCTAAAGGCCTCACATCGACGATGAAATTTTGATGTCCTGAATTGCAGCCCAGCTTATCAGAATCGGTTAATACACACACGAAAACATCACCTTAGGTGTATACAAGTCATAGTTTGGTCTATTAGGGCCATTATGGCAGTCAGGGGTTGAACTGCCCAAAAGCCTCACATCGACGATGCCAGGTATGCAAAAGTACGCGAAAATTTCGATGTCCTGAAATGCAGCCCAGCGTATCAGAATCGGTTAATACACACAAGAAAACATCATCTTAGGCGTATACCAGTCATAGTTTGGTCTATTAGGGCCACTATTGCAGTCAGAGGTTGAACTGCGTAAAGGCCTCACATCGTCGATGCCAGGTATGCAAAAATACGTGAAAATTTCGATGTCCTGAAATGCAGCCCAGCGTATCAGAATCGGTTAATATACACACGAAAACATCACCTTAGGTGTATTCAAGTCATAGATTCGTCTATTAGGGCCAATGCAGCCCAGCTTATCAGAATCGGTTAATACACACACGAAAACATCACCTTAGGTGTATACAAGTCATAGTTTGGTCTATTAGGGCCATTATTGCAGTCAGAGGTTGAACTGCCTAAAGGCCTCACATCGACGATGCCAGGTATGCAAAAGTACGTGAAAATTTCGATGTCGTGAAATACAGCCCAGCGTATCAGAATCGGTTAATACACACAAGAAAACATCATCTTAGGTGTATACAAGTCATAGTTTGGTCTATTAGGGCCATTATTGCAGTCAGAGGTTGAACTGCGTAAAGGCCTCACATGGACGATGCCAGGTATGCAAAAGTACGTGAAAATTTCGATGTCCTGAAATGAAGCCCAGCTTATCAGAATCGGTTAATACACACACGAAAACATCACCTTAGGTGTATACAAGTCATAGTTTGGTCTATTAGGGCCATTATGGCAGTCACAGGTTGAGCTGCCTAAAGGCCTCACCTCGACGATGCCAGGTATGCAAAAGTACGTGAAAATTTCGATGTCCTGAAATGCAGCCCAGCGTATCAGAATCCGTTAATACACACAAGAAAACATCATCTTAGGTGTATACAAGTCATAGTTTGGTCTATTAGGGCCATTATTGCAGTCAGAGGTTGAACTGCGTAAAGGCCTCACATCGACGATGCCAGGTATGCAAAAGTATGTGAAAATTTCGGTGTCCTGAAATGCAGCCCAGCGTATCAGAATCGGTTAATACACATCACCTTAGGTGTATACAAGTCATAGTTTGGTCTATTAGGGCCATTATGGCAGTCAGAGTTTGAGCTGCCTAAAGGCCTCACATCGACGATGCCAGGTATGCAAAAGTACGTGAAAATTTCGATGTCCTGAAATGCAGCCCAGCGTATCAGAATCGGTTGATACACACACGAAAACATCATCTTAGGCGTATACCAGTCATAGTTTGGTCTATTAGGGCCACTATTGCAGTCAGAGGTTGAACTGCGTAAAGGCCTCACATCGTCGATGCCAGGTATGCAAAAATACGTGAAAATTTCGATGTCCTGAAATGCAGCCCAGCGTATCAGAATCGGTTAATATACACACGAAAACATCACCTTAGGTGTATTCAAGTCATAGATTCGTCTATTAGGGCCAATGCAGCCCAGCTTATCAGAATCGGTTAATACACACACGAAAACATCACCTTAGGTGTATACAAGTCATAGTTTGGTCTATTAGGGCCATTATTGCAGTCAGAGGTTGAACTGCCTAAAGGCCTCACATCGACGATGCCAGGTATGCAAAAGTACGTGAAAATTTCGATGTCGTGAAATACAGCCCAGCGTATCAGAATCGGTTAATACACACAAGAAAACATCATCTTAGGTGTATACAAGTCATAGTTTGGTCTATTAGGGCCATTATTGCAGTCAGAGGTTGAACTGCGTAAAGGCCTCACATGGACGATGCCAGGTATGCAAAAGTACGTGAAAATTTCGATGTCCTGAAATGAAGCCCAGCTTATCAGAATCGGTTAATACACACACGAAAACATCACCTTAGGTGTATACAAGTCATAGTTTGGTCTATTAGGGCCATTATGGCAGTCACAGGTTGAGCTGCCTAAAGGCCTCACCTCGACGATGCCAGGTATGCAAAAGTACGTGAAAATTTCGATGTCCTGAAATGCAGCCCAGCGTATCAGAATCCGTTAATACACACAAGAAAACATCATCTTAGGTGTATACAAGTCATAGTTTGGTCTATTAGGGCCATTATTGCAGTCAGAGGTTGAACTGCGTAAAGGCCTCACATCGACGATGCCAGGTATGCAAAAGTACGTGAAAATTTCGATGTCCTGAAATGCAGCCCAGCGTATCAGAATCGGTTAATACACATCACCTTAGGTGTATACAAGTCATAGTTTGGTCTATTAGGGCCATTATGGCAGTCAGAGTTTGAGCTGCCTAAAGGCCTCACATCGACGATGCCAGGTATGCAAAAGTACGTGAAAATTTCGATGTCCTGAAATGCAGCCCAGCGTATCAGAATCGGTTGATACACACACGAAAACATCACCTTAGATGTATACAAGTCATAGTTTGGTCTATTATGGCCATTATGGCAGTCAGAGATTGAACTGCCTAAAGGAATCACATCGACGATGAAATTTCGATGTCCTGAATTGCAGCCCAGCGTATCAGAATCGGTTTATACACACACGAAAACATCATCTTAGGTGTATACAAGTCATAGTTTGGTCTATTAGGGCCATTATTACAGTCAGAGGTTGAACTGCGTAAAGGCCTCACATCGACGATGCCAGGTATGCAAAAGTACGTGAAAATTTCGATGTCCTGAAATGCAGCCCAGCGTATCAGAATCGGTTAATACACACACGAAAACATCACCTTAGGTGTATTCAAGTCATAGTTTGGTCTATTAGGGCCAGTATGGCAGTCAGAGGTTGAACTGCCTAAAGGCTTCCCATCGACGATGCCAGGTATGCAAAAGTACGTGGAAATTTCGATGTCCGAATCGGTTAATACACACACGAAAACATCACCTTAGGTGTATACAAGTCATAGTTTGGTCTATTAGGGCCATTATGGCAGTCAGAGGTTGAACTGCCTAAAGGCCTCACATCGACGATGCCAGGTATGCAAAAGTACGCGAAAATTTCGATGTCCTGAAATGCAGCCCAGCGTATCAGAATCGTTTAATATACACACGAAAACATCACCTTAGGTGTATTCAAGTCATAGATTCGTCTATTTGGGCCAATGCAGCCCAGCTTATCAGAATCGGTTAATATACACACGAAAACATCACCTTAGGTGTATTCAAGTCATAGATTCGTCTATTAGGGCCAATGCAGCCCAGTTTAGGGCTTAGGGCCATTATGGCAGTCAGAGGTTGAACTGCCTAAAGGCCTCACATCGACGATGCCAGGTATGCAAAAGTACGTGGAAATTTCGATGTCCTTAAATGCAGCCCAGCTTATCAGAATCGGTTAATACATACACGAAAACATCACCTTAGGTGTATGCAAGTCATAGTTTGGGCTATTGGGGCCATTATGGCAGTCAGAGGTTGAACTGCCCAAAAGCCTCACATCGACGATGCCAGGTATGCAAAAGTACGTGAAAATTTCGATGTCTCCAAATGCTGCCCAGCGTATCAGAATCGGTTAATACACATACGAAAATATCACCTTAGGTGTATAAAAGTCATAGTTTGGTCTATTAGGGCCATTATGGCAGTCAGAGGTTGAACTGCCTAAAGGCCTCACATCGACGATGCCAGGTATGCAAAAGTAAGTGAAAATTTCGATGTCCTGAAATGCAGCCCAGCGTATCAGAATCGGTTAATACACACACGAAAACATCACCTTAGGTGTATTCAAGTCATAGTTTGGTCTATTAGGGCCATTATGGCAGTCAGAGGTTGAACTGCCTAAAGGCCTCCCATCGACGTTGCCAGGTATGCAAAAGTACGTGAACATTTCGATGTCCTGAAATGCAGCCCAGCGTATCAGAATCGGTTAATACACACACGAAAACATCACCTTAGGTGTATACAAGTCATAGTTTGGTCTATTAGGGCCATTATGGCAGTCAGAGGTTGAACTGCCCAAAAGCCTCACATCGACGATGCCAGGTATGCAAAAGTACGCGAAAATTTCGATGTCCTGAAATGCAGCCCAGCGTATCAGAATCGTTTAATACACACAAGAAAACATCATCTGAGGTGTACACAAGTCATAGTTTGGTCTATTAGGGCCATTATTGCAGTCAGAGGTTGAACTGCGTAAAGGCCTCACATCGTCGATGCCAGGTATGCAAAAGTACGTGAAAATTTCGATGTCCTGAAATGCAGCCCAGCGTATCAGAATCGGTTAATATACACACGAAAACATCACCTTAGGTGTATTCAAGTCATAGATTCGTCTATTAGGGCCAATGCAGCCCAGCTTAGGGCTTAGGGCCATTATGACAGTCAGAGGTTGAACTGCGTAAAGGCCTCACATCGTCGATGCCAGGTATGCAAAAGTACGTGAAAATTTCGATGTCCTGAAATGCAGCCCAGCGTATCAGAATCGGTTAATATACACACGAAAACATCACCTTAGGTGTATTCAAGTCATAGATTCGTCTATTTGGGCCAATGCAGCCCAGCTTATCAGAATCGGTTAATACACACACGAAAACATCAACTTAGGTGTATACAAGTCATAGTTTGGTCTATTAGGGTCATTATGGCAGTCAGAGGTTGAACTGCCTAAAGGCCTCACATCGACGATGCCGGGTATGCAAAAGTACGTGAAAATTTCGATGTCCTGAAATTCAGCCCAGCGTATCAGAATCGGTTTATACACACACGAAAACATCATCTTAGGTGTATACAAGTCATAGTTTGGTCTATTAGGGCCATTATTGCAGTCAGAGGTTGAACTGCGTAAAGGCCTCACATCGACGATGCCAGGTATGCAAAAGTACGTGAAAATTTCGATGTCCTGAAATGCAGCCCAGCGTATCAGAATCGGTTAATACACACACGAAAACATCACCTTAGGTGTATTCAAGTCATAGTTTGGTCTATTAGGGCCAGTATGGCAGTCAGAGGTTGAACTGCCTAAAGGCTTCCCATCGACGATGCCAGGTATGCAAAAGTACGTGGAAATTTCGATGTCCGAATCGGTTAATACACACACGAAAACATCACCTTAGGTGTATACAAGTCATAGTTTGGTCTATTAGGGCCATTATGGCAGTCAGAGGTTGAACTGCCTAAAGGCCTCACATCGACGATGCCAGGTATGAAAAAGTACGCGAAAATTTCGATGTCCTGAAATGCAGCCCAGCGTATCAGAATCGTTTAATATACACACGAAAACATCACCTTAGGTGTATTCAAGTCATAGATTCGTCTATTTGGGCCAATGCAGCCCAGCTTATCAGAATCGGTTAATATACACACGAAAACATCACCTTAGGTGTATTCAAGTCATAGATTCGTCTATTAGGGCCAATGCAGCCCAGTTTAGGGCTTAGGGCCATTATGGCAGTCAGAGGTTGAACTGCCTAAAGGCCTCACATCGACGATGCCAGGTATGCAAAAGTACGTGGAAATTTCGATGTCCTTAAATGCAGCCCAGCTTATCAGAATCGGTTAATACATACACGAAAACATCACCTTAGGTGTATGCAAGTCATAGTTTGGGCTATTGGGGCCATTATGGCAGTCAGAGGTTGAACTGCCCAAAAGCCTCACATCGACGATGCCAGGTATGCAAAAGTACGTGAAAATTTCGATGTCTCCAAATGCTGCCCAGCGTATCAGAATCGGTTAATACACATACGAAAATATCACCTTAGGTGTATAAAAGTCATAGTTTGGTCTATTAGGGCCATTATGGCAGTCAGAGGTTGAACTGCCTAAAGGCCTCACATCGACGATGCCAGGTATGCAAAAGTAAGTGAAAATTTCGATGTCCTGAAATGCAGCCCAGCGTATCAGAATCGGTTAATACACACACGAAAACATCACCTTAGGTGTATTCAAGTCATAGTTTGGTCTATTAGGGCCATTATGGCAGTCAGAGGTTGAACTGCCTAAAGGCCTCCCATCGACGTTGCCAGGTATGCAAAAGTACGTGAAAATTTCGATGTCCTGAAATGCAGCCCAGCGTATCAGAATCGGTTAATACACACACGAAAACATCACCTTAGGTGTATACAAGTCATAGTTTGGTCTATTAGGGCCATTATGGCAGTCAGAGGTTGAACTGCCCAAAAGCCTCACATCGACGATGCCAGGTATGCAAAAGTACGCGAAAATTTCGATGTCCTGAAATGCAGCCCAGCGTATCAGAATCGTTTAATACACACAAGAAAACATCATCTGAGGTGTACACAAGTCATAGTTTGGTCTATTAGGGCCATTATTGCAGTCAGAGGTTGAACTGCGTAAAGGCCTCACATCGTCGATGCCAGGTATGCAAAAGTACGTGAAAATTTCGATGTCCTGAAATGCAGCCCAGCGTATCAGAATCGGTTAATATACACACGAAAACATCACCTTAGGTGTATTCAAGTCATAGATTCGTCTATTAGGGCCAATGCAGCCCAGCTTAGGGCTTAGGGCCATTATGACAGTCAGAGGTTGAACTGCGTAAAGGCCTCACATCGTCGATGCCAGGTATGCAAAAGTACGTGAAAATTTCGATGTCCTGAAATGCAGCCCAGCGTATCAGAATCGGTTAATATACACACGAAAACATCACCTTAGGTGTATTCAAGTCATAGATTCGTCTATTTGGGCCAATGCAGCCCAGCGTTTCAGAATCGGTTAATACACACACGAAAACATCAACTTAGGTGTATACAAGTCATAGTTTGGTCTATTAGGGTCATTATGGCAGTCAGAGGTTGAACTGCCTAAAGGCCTCACATCGACGATGCCGGGTATGCAAAAGTACGTGAAAATTTCGATGTCCTGAAATTCAGCCCAGCGTATCAGAATCGGTTAATACACACACGAAAACATCACCTTAGGTGTATACAAGTCATAGTTTGGTCTATTAGGGCCATTATTGCAGTCAGAGGTTGAACTGCCTAAAGGCCTCACATCGACGATGCCAGGTATGCAAAAGTACGTGAAAATTTCGATGTCCTGAAATGCAGCCCAGCGTATCAGAATCGGTTTATACACACACGAAAACATCACCTTAGGTGTATACAAGTCATAGTTTGGTCTATTAGGGCCATTATGGCAGTCAGAGTTTGAGCTGCCTAAAGGCCTCACATCGACGATGCCAGGTATGCAAAAGTACGTGAAAATTTCGATGTCCGAATCGGTTAATACACACACGAAAACATCACCTTAGGTGTATACAAGTCATAGTTTGGTCTATTAGGGCCATTATGGCAGTCTGAGGTTGAATTGCCTAAAGGCCTCACATCGACGATGCCATGTATGCAAAAGTACGCGAAAATTTCGATGTCCTGAAATGCAGCCCAGCGTATCAGAATCGGTTAATACACACAAGAAAACATCATCTTAGGCGTATACAAGTCATAGTTTGGTCTATTAGGGCCATTATTGCAGTCAGAGGTTGAACTGCGTAAAGGCCTCACATCGTCGATGCCAGGTATGCAAAAGTACGGGAAAATTTCGATGTCCTGAAATGCAGCCCAGCTTATCAGAATCGGTTAATATACACACGAAAACATCACCTTAGGTGTATTCAAGTCATAGATTCGTCTATTAGGGCCAATGCAGCCCAGCTTATCACAATCGGTTAATACACACACGAAAACATCACCTTAGGTGTATACAAGTCATAGTTTGGTCTATTAGGGCCATTATGGCAGTCAGAGGTTGAACTGCCTAAAGGCCTCACATCGACGATGCCAGGTATGCAAAAGTACGTGAAAATTTCGATGTCCTGAAATACAGCCCAGCGTATCAGAATCGGTTAACACACACACGAAAACACCACCTTCGGTGTATACAAGTCATAGTTTGGTCTATTAGGGCCATTATGGCAGTCACAGGTTGAGCTGCCTAAAGGCCTCACCTCGACGATGCCAGGTATGCAAAAGTACGTGAAAATTTCGATGTCCTGAAATGCAGCCCAGCGTATCAGAATCGGTTAATACACACACGAAAACATCACCTTAGATGTATACAAGTCATAGTTTGGTCTATTAGGGCCATTATGGCAGTCAGAGGTTGAACTGCCTAAAGGCCTCACATCGACGATGAAATTTCGATGTCCTGAAATGCAGCCCAGCGTATCAGAATCGGTTTATATACACACGAAAACATCACCTTAGGTGTAGACAAGTCATAGTTTGGTCTACTAGGGCCATTATGGTAGTAGGAGGTTGAGCTGCCTAAAGGCCTCACATCGACGATGCCAGGTATGCAACAGTACGTGAAAATTTCGATGTCCTGAAATGCACACACGAAAACATCACCTTAGGTGTATACAAGTCATAGTTTGGTCTATTAGGGCCATTATGGCAGTCACAGGTTGAGCTGCCTAAAGGCCTCACCTCGACGATGCCAGGTATGCAAAAGTACGTGAAAATTTCGATGTCCTGAAATGCAGCCCAGCGTATCAGAATCGGTTGATACACACACGAAAACATCACCTTAGATGTATACAAGTCATAGTTTGGTCTATTAGGGCCATTATGGCAGTCAGAGGTTGAACTGCCTAAAGGCCTCACATCGACGATGAAATTTTGATGTCCTGAATTGCAGCCCAGCTTATCAGAATCGGTTAATACACACACGAAAACATCACCTTAGGTGTATACAAGTCATAGTTTGGTCTATTAGGGCCATTATGGCAGTCAGGGGTTGAACTGCCCAAAAGCCTCACATCGACGATGCCAGGTATGCAAAAGTACGCGAAAATTTCGATGTCCTGAAATGCAGCCCAGCGTATCAGAATCGGTTAATACACACAAGAAAACATCATCTTAGGCGTATACCAGTCATAGTTTGGTCTATTAGGGCCACTATTGCAGTCAGAGGTTGAACTGCGTAAAGGCCTCACATCGTCGATGCCAGGTATGCAAAAATACGTGAAAATTTCGATGTCCTGAAATGCAGCCCAGCGTATCAGAATCGGTTAATATACACACGAAAACATCACCTTAGGTGTATTCAAGTCATAGATTCGTCTATTAGGGCCAATGCAGCCCAGCTTATCAGAATCGGTTAATACACACAAGAAAACATCATCTTAGGTGTATACAAGTCATAGTTTGGTCTATTAGGGCCATTATTGCAGTCAGAGGTTGAACTGCGTAAAGGCCTCACATGGACGATGCCAGGTATGCAAAAGTACGTGAAAATTTCGATGTCCTGAAATGAAGCCCAGCTTATCAGAATCGGTTAATACACACACGAAAACATCACCTTAGGTGTATACAAGTCATAGTTTGGTCTATTAGGGCCATTATGGCAGTCACAGGTTGAGCTGCCTAAAGGCCTCACCTCGACGATGCCAGGTATGCAAAAGTACGTGAAAATTTCGATGTCCTGAAATGCAGCCCAGCGTATCAGAATCCGTTAATACACACAAGAAAACATCATCTTAGGTGTATACAAGTCATAGTTTGGTCTATTAGGGCCATTATTGCAGTCAGAGGTTGAACTGCGTAAAGGCCTCACATCGACGATGCCAGGTATGCAAAAGTATGTGAAAATTTCGATGTCCTGAAATGCAGCCCAGCGTATCAGAATCGGTTAATACACATCACCTTAGGTGTATACAAGTCATAGTTTGGTCTATTAGGGCCATTATGGCAGTCAGAGTTTGAGCTGCCTAAAGGCCTCACATCGACGATGCCAGGTATGCAAAAGTACGTGAAAATTTCGATGTCCTGAAATGCAGCCCAGCGTATCAGAATCGGTTGATACACACACGAAAACATCATCTTAGGCGTATACCAGTCATAGTTTGGTCTATTAGGGCCACTATTGCAGTCAGAGGTTGAACTGCGTAAAGGCCTCACATCGTCGATGCCAGGTATGCAAAAATACGTGAAAATTTCGATGTCCTGAAATGCAGCCCAGCGTATCAGAATCGGTTAATATACACACGAAAACATCACCTTAGGTGTATTCAAGTCATAGATTCGTCTATTAGGGCCAATGCAGCCCAGCTTATCAGAATCGGTTAATACACACACGAAAACATCACCTTAGGTGTATACAAGTCATAGTTTGGTCTATTAGGGCCATTATGGCAGTCAGAGGTTGAACTGCCTAAAGGCCTCACATCGACGATGCCAGGTATGCAAAAGTACGTGAAAATTTCGATGTCGTGAAATACAGCCCAGCGTATCAGAATCGGTTAATACACACAAGAAAACATCATCTTAGGTGTATACAAGTCATAGTTTGGTCTATTAGGGCCATTATTGCAGTCAGAGGTTGAACTGCGTAAAGGCTTCACATGGACGATGCCAGGTATGCAAAAGTACGTGAAAATTTCGATGTCCTGAAATGAAGCCCAGCTTATCAGAATCGGTTAATACACACACGAAAACATCACCTTAGGTGTATACAAGTCATAGTTTGGTCTATTAGGGCCATTATGGCAGTCACAGGTTGAGCTGCCTAAAGGCCTCACCTCGACGATGCCAGGTATGCAAAAGTACGTGAAAATTTCGATGTCCTGAAATGCAGCCCAGCGTATCAGAATCCGTTAATACACACAAGAAAACATCATCTTAGGTGTATACAAGTCATAGTTTGGTCTATTAGGGCCATTATTGCAGTCAGAGGTTGAACTGCGTAAAGGCCTCACATCGACGATGCCAGGTATGCAAAAGTACGTGAAAATTTCGATGTCCTGAAATGCAGCCCAGCGTATCAGAATCGGTTAATACACATCACCTTAGGTGTATACAAGTCATAGTTTGGTCTATTAGGGCCATTATGGCAGTCAGAGTTTGAGCTGCCTAAAGGCCTCACATCGACGATGCCAGGTATGCAAAAGTACGTGAAAATTTCGATGTCCTGAAATGCAGCCCAGCGTATCAGAATCGGTTGATACACACACGAAAACATCACCTTAGATGTATACAAGTCATAGTTTGGTCTATTATGGCCATTATGGCAGTCAGAGATTGAACTGCCTAAAGGCCTCACATCGACGATGAAATTTCGATGTCCTGAATTGCAGCCCAGCGTATCAGAA
Organism: Eristalis tenax; assembly: GCA_905231855.2. Classification (NCBI taxonomy): domain Eukaryota; kingdom Metazoa; phylum Arthropoda; class Insecta; order Diptera; family Syrphidae; genus Eristalis; species Eristalis tenax. Next base: position 64,378,331 of record HG993124.1, on the reverse strand, counting down.
TCGGTTTATACACACACGAAAACATCATCTTAGGTGTATACAAGTCATAGTTTGGTCTATTAGGGCCATTATTGCAGTCAGAGGTTGAACTGCGTAAAGGCCTCACATCGACGATGCCAGGTATGCAAAAGTACGTGAAAATTTCGATGTCCTGAAATGCAGCCCAGCGTATCAGAATCGGTTAATACACACACGAAAACATCACCTTAGGTGTATTCAAGTCATAGTTTGGTCTATTAGGGCCAGTATGGCAGTCAGAGGTTGAACTGCCTAAAGGCTTCCCATCGACGATGCCAGGTATGCAAAAGTACGTGGAAATTTCGATGTCCGAATCGGTTAATACACACACAAAAACATCACCTTAGGTGTATACAAGTCATAGTTTGGTCTATTAGGGCCATTATGGCAGTCAGAGGTTGAACTGCCTAAAGGCCTCACATCGACAATGCCAGGTATGCAAAAGTACGTCAAAATTTCGATGTCCTGAAATACAGCCCAGCGTATCAGAATCGGTTAACACACACACGAAAACACCACCTTCGGTGTATACAAGTCATAGTTTGGTCTATTAGGGCCATTATGGCAGTCACAGGTTGAGCTGCCTAAAGGCCTCACCTCGACGATGCCAGGTATGCAAAAGTACGTGAAAATTTCGATGTCCTGAAATGCAGCCCAGCGTATCAGAATCCGTTAATACACACAAGAAAACATCATCTTAGGTGTATACAAGTCATAGTTTGGTCTATTAGGGCCATTATTGCAGTCAGAGGTTGAACTGCGTAAAGGCCTCACATCGACGATGCCAGGTATGCAAAAGTACGTGAAAATTTCGATGTCCTGAAATGCAGAACAGCGTATCAGAATCGGTTAATACACACACGAAAACATCACCTTAGGTGTATTCAAGTCATAGATTCGTCTATTAGGGCCAATGCAGCCCAGCTTTTCAGAATCGGTTAATACACACACGAAAACATCACCTAAGGTGTATACAAGTCATAGTTTGGTCTATTAGGGCCATTATGGCAGTCAGAGGTTGAACTGCCTAAAGGCCTCACATCGACGATGCCAGGTATGCAAAAGTACGTGAAAATTTCGATGTCCTGAAATGCAGCCCAGCGTATCAGAATCGGTTAATACACACACGAAAACATTACCTTAGGTGTATACAAGTCATAGTTTGGTCTATTAGGGCCATTATGGCAGTCAGAGGTTGAACTGCCTAAAGGCCTCACATCGACGATGCCAGGTATGCAAAAGTACGTGAAAATTTCGATGTCCTGAAATGCAGCCCAGCGTATCAGAATCGGTTTATACACACACGAAAACATCACCTTAGGTGTATACAAGTCATAGTTTGGTCTATTAGGGCCATTATAGCAGTCAGAGTTTGAGCTGCCTAAAGGCCTCACATCGACGATGCCAGGTATGCAAAAGTACGTGAAAATTTCGATGTCCTGAAATGCAGCCCAGCGTATCAGAATCGGTTGATACACACACGAAAACATCACCTTAGATGTATACAAGTCATAGTTTGGTCTATTAGGGCCATTATGGCAGTCAGAGGTTGAACTGCCTAAAGGCCTCACATCGACGATGAAATTTTGATGTCCTGAATTGCAGCCCAGCGTATCAGAATCGGTTTATACACACACGAAAACATCATCTTAGGTGTATACAAGTCATAGTTTGGTCTACTAGGGCCATTATGGTAGTAGGAGGTTGAGCTGCCTAAAAGCCTCACATCGACGATGCCAGGTATGCAACAGTACGTGAAAATTTCGATGTCCTGAAATGCACACACGAAAACATCACCTTAGGTGTATACAAGTCATAGTTTGGTCTATTAGGGCCATTATGGCAGTCAGAGGTTGAACTATGCAAAAGTACGTGAAAATTTCGATGTCCTGAAATGCAGCCCAGCGTATCAGAATCGGTTAATACACACACGAAAACATCACCTTAGGTGTATACAAGTCATAGTTTGGTCTATTTGGGCCATTATGGCAGTCAGGGGTTGAACTGCCCAAAAGCCTCACATCGACGATGCCAGGTATGCAAAAGTACGCGAAAATTTCGATGTCCTGAAATGCAGCCCAGCGTATCCGAATCGGTTAATACACACAAGAAAACATCATTTTAGGCGTATACAAGTCATAGTTTGGTCTATTGGGGCCATTATTGCAGTCAGAGGTTGAACTGCGTAAAGGCCTCACATCGACGATGCCAGGTATGCAAAAGTACGTGAAAATTTCGATGTCCTGAAATGCAGCCCAGCGTATCAGAATCGGTTAATACACACACGAAAACATCACCTTAGGTGTATTCAAGTCATAGATTCGTCTATTAGGGCCAATGCAGCCCAGCTTTTCAGAATCGGTTAATACACACACGAAAACATCACCTAAGGTGTATACAAGTCATAGTTTGGTCTATTAGGGCCATTATGGCAGTCAGAGGTTGAACTGCCTAAAGGCCTCACATCGACGATGCCAGGTATGCAAAAGTACGTGAAAATTTCGATGTCCTGAAATGCAGCCCAGCGTATCAGAATCGGTTTATACACACACGAAAACATCACCTTAGGTGTATACAAGTCATAGTTTGGTCTATTAGGGCCATTATGGCAGTCAGAGTTTGAGCTGCCTAAAGGCCTCACATCGACGATGCCAGGTATGCAAAAGTACGTGAAAATTTCGATGTCCTGAAATGCAGCCCAGCGTATCAGAATCGGTTGATACACACACGAAAACATCACCTTAGATGTATACAAGTCATAGTTTGGTCTATTAGGGCCATTATGGCAGTCAGAGGTTGAACTGCCTAAAGGCCTCACATCGACGATGAAATTTTGATGTCCTGAATTGCAGCCCAGCGTATCAGAATCGGTTTATACACACACGAAAACATCATCTTAGGTGTATACAAGTCATAGTTTGGTCTATTAGGGCCATTATCGCAGTCAGAGGTTGAACTGCGTAAAGGCCTCACATCGACGATGCCAGGTATGCAAAAGTACGTGAAAATTTCGATGTCCTGAAATGCAGCCCAGAGTATCAGAATCGGTTAATACACACACGAAAACATCACCTTAGGTGTATTCAAGTCATAGTTTGGTCTATTAGGGCCAGTATGGCAGTCAGAGGTTGAACTGCCTAAAGGCCTCCCATCGACGATGCCAGGTATGCAAAAGTACGTGAAAATTTCGATGTCCGAATCGGTTAATACACACACGAAAACATCACCTTAGGTGTATACAAGTCATAGTTTGGTCTATTAGGGCCATTATGGCAGTCTGAGGTTGAATTGCCTAAAGGCCTCACATCGACGATGCCAGGTATGCAAAAGTACGCGAAAATGTCGATGTCCTGAAATGCAGCCCAGCGTATCAGAATCGGTTAATACACACAAGAAAACATCATCTTAGGCGTACCTTAGGTGTATACAAGTCATAGTTTGGTCTATTAGGGCCATTATGGCAGTCAGAGGTTGAACTATGCAAAAGTACGTGAAAATTTCGATGTCCTGAAATGCAGCCCAGCGTATCAGAATCGGTTAATACACACACGAAAACATCACCTTAGGTGTATACAAGTCATAGTTTGGTCTATTAGGGCCATTATGGCAGTCACAGGTTGAGCTGCCTAAAGGCCTCACCTCGACGATGCCAGGTATGCAAAAGTACGTGAAAATTTCGATGTCCTGAAATGCAGCCCAGCGTATCAGAATCGGTTGATACACACACGAAAACATCACCTTAGATGTATACAAGTCATAGTTTGGTCTATTAGGGCCATTATGGCAGTCAGAGGTTGAACTGCCTAAAGGCCTCACATCGACGATGAAATTTCGATGTCCTGAAATGCAGCCCAGCGTATCAGAATCGGTTTATATACACACGAAAACATCACCTTAGGTGTAGACAAGTCATAGTTTGGTCTACTAGGGCCATTATGGTAGTAGGAGGTTGAGCTGCCTAAAGGCCTCACATCGACGATGCCAGGTATGCAACAGTACGTGAAAATTTCGATGTCCTGAAATGCACACACGAAATTATCACCTTAGGTGTATACAAGTCATAGTTTGGTCTATTAGGGCCATTATGGCAGTCAGAGGTTGAACTATGCAAAAGTACGTGAAAATTTCGATGTCCTGAAATGCAGCCCAGCGTATCAGAATCGGTTAATACACACACGAAAACATCACCTTAGGTGTATACAAGTCATAGTTTGGTCTATTAGGGCCATTATGGCAGTCAGGGGTTGAACTGCCCAAAAGCCTCACATCGACGATGCCAGGTATGCAAAAGTACGCGAAAATTTCGATGTCCTGAAATGCAGCCCAGCGTATCCGAATCGGTTAATACACACAAGAAAACATCATCTGAGGCGTATACAAGTCATAGTTTGGTCTATTGGGGCCATTATTGCAGTCAGAGGTTGAACTGCGTAAAGGCCTCACATCGACGATGCCAGGTATGCAAAAGTACGTGAAAATTTCGATGTCCTGAAATGCAGCCCAGCGTATCAGAATCGGTTAATACACACACGAAAACATCACCTTAGGTGTATTCAAGTCATAGATTCGTCTATTAGGGCCAATGCAGCCCAGCTTTTCAGAATCGGTTAATACACACACGAAAACATCACCTAAGGTGTATACAAGTCATAGTTTGGTCTATTAGGGCCATTATGGCAGTCAGAGGTTGAACTGCCTAAAGGCCTCACATCGACGATGCCAGGTATGCAAAAGTACGTGAAAATTTCGATGTCCTGAAATGCAGCCCAGCGTATCAGAATCGGTTAATACACACACGAAAACATCACCTTAGGTGTATACAAGTCATAGTTTGGTCTATTAGGGCCATTATGGCAGTCAGAGGTTGAACTGCCTAAAGGCCTCACATCGACGATGCCAGGTATGCAAAAGTACGTGAAAATTTCGATGTCCTGAAATGCAGCCCGGCGTATCAGAATCGGTTTATACACACACGAAAACATCACCTTAGGTGTATACAAGTCATAGTTTGGTCTATTAGGGCCATTATGGCAGTCAGAGTTTGAGCTGCCTAAAGGCCTCACATCGACGATGCCAGGTATGCAAAAGTACGTGAAAATTTCGATGTCCTGAAATGCAGCCCAGCGTATCAGAATCGGTTGATACACACACGAAAACATCACCTTAGATGTATACAAGTCATAGTTTGGTCTATTAGGGCCATTATGGCAGTCAGAGGTTGAACTGCCTAAAGGCCTCACATCGACGATGAAATTTTGATGTCCTGAATTGCAGCCCAGCGTATCAGAATCGGTTTATACACACACGAAAACATCATCTTAGGTGTATACAAGTCATAGTTTGGTCTATTAGGGCCATTATTGCAGTCAGAGGTTGAACTGCGTAAAGGCCTCACATCGACGATGCCAGGTATGCAAAAGTACGTGAAAATTTCGATGTCCTGAAATGCAGCCCAGCGTATCAGAATCGGTTAATACACACACGAAAACATCACCTTAGGTGTATTCAAGTCATAGTTTGGTCTATTAGGGCCAGTATGGCAGTCAGAGGTTGAACTGCCTAAAGGCCTCCCATCGACGATGCCAGGTATGCAAAAGTACGTGAAAATTTCGATGTCCGAATCGGTTAATACACACACGAAAACATCACCTTAGGTGTATACAAGTCATAGTTTGGTCTATTAGGGCCATTATGGCAGTCTGAGGTTGAATTGCCTAAAGGCCTCACATCGACAATGCCAGGTATGCAAAAGTACGCGAAAATTTCGATGTCCTGAAATGCAGCCCAGCGTATCAGAATCGGTTAATACACACAAGAAAACATCATCTTAGGCGTATACAAGTCATAGTTTGGTCTATTAGGGCCATTATTGCAGTCAGAGGTTGAACTGCGTAAAGGCCTCACATCGTCGATGCCAGGTATGCAAAAGTACGGGAAAATTTCGATGTCCTGAAATGCAGCCCAGCTTATCAGAATCGGTTAATATACACACGAAAACATCACCTTAGGTGTATTCAAGTCATAGATTCGTCTATTAGGGCCAATGCAGCCCAGCTTATCACAATCGGTTAAAACACACACGAAAACATCACCTTAGGTGTATACAAGTCATAATTTGGTCTATTAGGGCCATTATGGCAGTCAGAGGTTGAACTGCCTAAAGGCCTCACATCGACGATGCCAGGTATGCAAAAGTACGTGAAAATTTCGATGTCCTGAAATACAGCCCAGCGTATCAGAATCGGTTAACACACACACGAAAACACCACCTTCGGTGTATACAAGTCATAGTTTGGTCTATTAGGGCCATTATGGCAGTCACAGGTTGAGCTGCCTAAAGGCCTCACCTCGACGATGCCAGGTATGCAAAAGTACGTGAAAATTTCGATGTCCTGAAATGCAGCCCAGCGTATCAGAATCGGTTGATACACACACGAAAACATCACCTTAGATGTATACAAGTCATAGTTTGGTCTATTAGGGCCATTATGGCAGTCAGAGGTTGAACTGCCTAAAGGCCTCACATCGACGATGAAATTTCGATGTCCTGAAATGCAGCCCAGCGTATCAGAATCGGTTTATATACACACGAAAACATCACCTTAGGTGTAGACAAGTCATAGTTTGGTCTACTAGGGCCATTATGGTAGTAGGAGGTTGAGCTGCCTAAAGGCCTCACATCGACGATGCCAGGTATGCAACAGTACGTGAAAATTTCGATGTCCTGAAATGCACACACGAAAACATCACCTTAGGTGTATACAAGTCATAGTTTGGTCTATTAGGGCCATTATGGCAGTCAGAGGTTGAACTATGCAAAAGTACGTGAAAATTTCGATGTCCTGAAATGCAGCCCAGCGTATCAGAATCGGTTAATACACACACGAAAACATCACCTTAGGTGTATACAAGTCATAGTTTGGTCTATTAGGGCCATTATGGCAGTCAGGGGTTGAACTGCCCAAAAGCCTCACATCGACGATGCCAGGTATGCAAAAGTACGTGAAAATTTCGATGTCCTGAAATGCAGCCCAGCGTATCAGAATCGGTTAATACACACACGAAAACATCACCTTAGGTGTATTCAAGTCATAGTTTGGTCTATTAGGGCCAGTATGGCAGTCAGAGGTTGAACTGCCTAAAGGCCTCCCATCGACGATGCCAGGTATGCAAAAGTACGTGAAAATTTCGATGTCCGAATCGGTTAATACACACACGAAAACATCACCTTAGGTGTATACAAGTCATAGTTTGGTCTATTAGGGCCATTATGGCAGTCTGAGGTTGAATTGCCTAAAGGCCTCACATCGACAATGCCAGGTATGCAAAAGTACGCGAAAATTTCGATGTCCTGAAATGCAGCCCAGCGTATCAGAATCGGTTAATACACACAAGAAAACATCATCTTAGGCGTATACAAGTCATAGTTTGGTCTATTAGGGCCATTATTGCAGTCAGAGGTTGAACTGCGTAAAGGCCTCACATCGTCGATGCCAGGTATGCAAAAGTACGGGAAAATTTCGATGTCCTGAAACGCAGCCCAGCTTATCAGAATCGGTTAATATACACACGAAAACATCACCTTAGGTGTATTCAAGTCATAGATTCGTCTATTAGGGCCAATGCAGCCCAGCTTATCACAATCGGTTAATACACACACGAAAACATCACCTTAGGTGTATACAAGTCATAGTTTGGTCTATTAGGGCCATTATGGCAGTCAGAGGTTGAACTGCCTAAAGGCCTCACATCGACGATGCCAGGTATGCAAAAGTACGTGAAAATTTCGATGTCCTGAAATACAGCCCAACGTATCAGAATCGGTTAACACACACACGAAAACACCACCTTCGGTGTATACAAGTCATAGTTTGGTCTATTAGGGCCATTATGGCAGTCACAGGTTGAGCTGCCTAAAGGCCTCACCTCGACGATGCCAGGTATGCAAAAGTACGTGAAAATTTCGATGTCCTGAAATGCAGCCCAGCGTATCAGAATCGGTTGATACACACACGAAAACATCACCTTAGATGTATACAAGTCATAGTTTGGTCTATTAGGGCCATTATGGCAGTCAGAGGTTGAACTGCCTAAAGGCCTCACATCGACGATGAAATTTCGATGTCCTGAAATGCAGCCCAGCGTATCAGAATCGGTTTATATACACACGAAAACATCACCTTAGGTGTAGACAAGTCATAGTTTGGTCTACTAGGGCCATTATGGTAGTAGGAGGTTGAGCTGCCTAAAGGCCTCACATCGACGATGCCAGGTATGCAACAGTACGTGAAAATTTCGATGTCCTGAAATGCACACACGAAAACATCACCTTAGGTGTATACAAGTCATAGTTTGGTCTATTAGGGCCATTATGGCAGTCAGAGGTTGAACTATGCAAAAGTACGTGAAAATTTCGATGTCCTGAAATGCAGCCCAGCGTATCAGAATCGGTTAATACACACACGAAAACATCACCTTAGGTGTATACAAGTCATAGTTTGGTCTATTAGGGCCATTATGGCAGTCAGGGGTTGAACTGCCCAAAAGCCTCACATCGACGATGCCAGGTATGCAAAAGTACGTGAAAATTTCGATGTCCTGAAATGCAGCCCAGCGTATCCGAATCGGTTAATACACACAAGAAAACATCATCTTAGGCGTATACAAGTCATAGTTTGGTCTATTGGGGCCATTATTGCAGTCAGAGGTTGAACTGCGTAAAGGCCTCGCATCGTCGATGCCAGGTATGCAAAAGTACGTGAAAATTTCGATGTCCTGAAATGCAGCCCAGCGTATCAGAATCGGTTAATATACACACGAAAACATCACCTTAGGTGTATTCAAGTCATAGATTCGTCTATTAGGGCCAATGCAGCCCAGCTTATCAGAATCGGTTAATACACACACAAAAGCATCACCTTAGGTGTATACAAGTCATAGTTTGGTCTATTAGGGCCATTATGGCAGTCAGAGGTTGAACTGCCTAAAGGCCTCACATCGACGATGCCAGGTATGCAAAAGTACGTGAAAACTTCGATGTCTTGAAATGCAGCCCAGCGTATCCGAATCGGTTAATACACACAAGAAAACATCATCTTAGGCGTATACAAGTCATAGTTTGGTCTATTGGGGCCATTATTGCAGTCAGAGGTTGAACTGCGTAATGGCCTCGCATCGTCGATGCCAGGTATGCAAAAGTACGTGAAAATTTCGATGTCCTGAAATGCAGCCCAGCGTATCAGAATCGGTTAATATACACACGAAAACATCACCTTAGGTGTATTCAAGTCATAGATTCGTCTATTAGGGCCAATGCAGCCCAGCTTATCAGAATCGGTTAATACACACACAAAAGCATCACCTTAGGTGTATACAAGTCATAGTTTGGTCTATTAGGGCCATTATGGCAGTCAGAGGTTGAACTGCCTAAAGGCCTCACATCGACGATGCCAGGTATGCAAAAGTACGTGAAAACTTCGATGTCTTGAAATGCAGCCCAGCGTATCAGAATCCGTTAATACACACAAGAAAACATCATCTTAGGTGTATACAAGTCATAGTTTGGTCTATTAGGGCCATTATTGCAGTCAGAGGTTGAACTGCGTAAAGGCCTCACATCGACGATGCCAGGTATGCAAAAGTACGTGAAAATTTCGATGTCCTGAAATGCAGCCCAGCGTATCAGAATCGGCTAATACACACACGAAAACATCACCTTAGGTGTATTCAAGTCATAGTTTGGTCTATTAGGGCCAGTATGGCAGTCAGAGGTTGAATTGCCTAAGGGCCTCACATCGTCGATGCCAGGTTTGCAAAAGTACGTGAAAATTCGATGTCCTGAAATGCAGCCCAGCGTATCAGAATCGTTTAATATACACACGAAAACATCACCTTATGTGTATTCAAGTCATAGATTCGCCTATTAGGGCCAATGCAGCCCAGCTTATCAGAATCGGTTAATACACACACGAAAACATCACCTTAGGTGTATACAAGTCATAGTTTGGACTATTAGGGCCATTATGGCAGTCAGAGGTTGAACTGCCTAAAGGCCTCACATCGACGATGCCAGGTATGCAAAAGTACGTGAAAATTTCGATGTCCTGAAATACAGCCCAGCGTATCAGAATCGGTTAACACACACACGAAAACACTACCTTCGGTGTACACAAGTCATAGTTTGGTCTATTAGGGCCATTATGGCAGTCACAGGTTGAGCTGCCTAAAGGCCTCACCTCGACGATGCCAGGTATGCAAAAGTACGTGAAAATTTCAATGTCCTGAAATGCAGCCCAGCGTATCAGAATCCGTTAATACACACAAGAAAACATCATCTTAGGTGTATACAAGTCATAGTTTGGTCTATTAGGGCCATTATTGCAGTCAGAGGTTGAACTGCGTAAAGGCCTCACATCGACGATGCCAGGTATGCAAAAGTACGTGAAAATTTCGATGTCCTGAAATGCAGCCCAGCTTATCAGAATCGGTTATACACACACGAAAACATCACCTTAGGTGTATTCAAGTCATAGATTCGTCTATTAGGGCCAATGCAGCCCAGCTTATCAGAATCGGTTAATACACACACGAAAACATCACCTAAGGTGTATGCAAGTCATAGTTTGGTCTATTAGGGCCATTATGGCAGTCAGAGGTTGAACTGCCTAAAGGCCTCACATCGACGATGCCAGGTATGCAACAGTACGTGAAAATTTCGATGTCCTGAAATGCAGGCCAGCGTATCAGAATCGGTTAATACACACACGAAAACATCACCTTAGGTGTATACAAGTCACAGTTTGGTCTATTAGGGCCATTATGGCAGTCAGAGGTTGAACTGCCTAAATGCCTCACATCGACGATGCCAGGTATGCAAAAGTACGTGAAAATTTCGATGTCCTGAAATGCAGCCCAGCGTATCAGAATCGGTTTATACACACACGAAAACATCACCTTAGGTGTATACAAGTCATAGTTTGGTCTATTAGGGCCATAATGGCAGTCAGAGTTTGAGCTGCCTAAAGGCCTCACATCGACGATGCCAGGTATGCAAAAGTACGTGAAAATTTCGATGTCCTGAAATGCAGCCCAGCGTATCAGAATCGGTTGATACACACACGAAAACATCACCTTAGATGTATACAAGTCATAGTTTGGTCTATTAGGGCCATTATGGCAGTCAGAGGTTGAACTGCCTAAAGGCCTCACATCGACGATGAAATTTCGATGTCCTGAATTGCAGCCCAGCGTATCAGAATCGGTTTATACACACACGAAAACATCATCTTAGGTGTATTCAAGTCATAGTTTGGTCTATTAGGGCCAGTATGGCAGTCAGAGGTTGAACTGCCTAAAGGCTTCCCATCGACGATGCCAGGTATGCAAAAGTACGTGAAAATTTCGATGTCCGAGTCGGTTAATACACACACGAAAACATCACCTTAGGTGTATACAAGTCATAGTTTGGTCTATTAGGGCCATTATGGCAGTCTGAGGTTGAATTGCCTAAAGGCCTCACATCGACGATGCCAGGTATGCAAAAGTACGCGAAAATTTCGATGTCCTGAAATGCAGCCCAGCGTATCAGAATCGGTTAATACACACAAGAAAACATCATCTTAGGCGTATACAAGTCATAGTTTGGTCTATTAGGGCCATTATTGCAGTCAGAGGTTGAACTGCGTAAAGGCCTCACATCGTCGATGCCAGGTATGCAAAAGTACGGGAAAATTTCGATGTCCTGAAATGCAGCCCAGCTTATCAGAATCGGTTAATATACACACGAAAACATCACCTTAGGTGTATTCAAGTCATAGATTCGTCTATTAGGGCCAATGCAGCCCAGCTTATCACAATCGGTTAATACACACACGAAAACATCACCTTAGGTGTATACAAGTCATAGTTTGGTCTATTAGGGCCATTATGGCAGTCAGAGGTTGAACTGCCTAAAGGCCTCACATCGACGATGCCAGGTATGCAAAAGTACGTGAAAATTTCGATGTCCTGAAATACAGCACAGCGTATCAGAATCGGTTAACACACACACGAAAACACCACCTTCGGTGTATACAAGTCATAGTTTGGTCTATTAGGGCCATTATGGCAGTCACAGGTTGAGCTGCCTAAAGGCCTCACCTCGACGATGCCAGGTATGCAAAAGTACGTGAAAATTTCGATGTCCTGAAATGCAGCCCAGCGTATCAGAATCGGTTGATACACACACGAAAACATCACCTTAGATGTATACAAGTCATAGTTTGGTCTATTAGGGCCATTATGGCAGTCAGAGGTTGAACTATGCAAAAGTACGTGAAAATTACGATGTCCTGAAATGCAGCCCAGCGTATCAGAATCGGTTAATACACACACGAAAACATCACCTTAGGTGTATACAAGTCATAGTTTGGTCTATTAGGGCCATTATGGCAGTATGGGGGTTGAACTGCCCAAAAGCCTCACATCGACGATGCCAGGTATGCAAAAGTACGCGAAAATTTCGATGTCCTGAAATGCAGCCCAGCGTATCAGAATCGGTTAATACACACAAGAAAACATCATCTTAGGCGTATACAAGTCATAGTTTGGTCTATTGGGGCCATTATTGCAGTCAGAGGTTGAACTGCGTAAAGGCCTCGCATCGTCGATGCCAGGTATGCAAAAGTACGTGAAAATTTCGATGTCCTGAAATGCAGCCAGCGTATCAGAATCGGTTAATATACACACGAAAACATCACCTTAGGTGTATTCAAGTCATAGATTCGTCTATTAGGGCCAATGCAGCCCAGCTTATCAGAATCGGTTAATACACACACGAAAACATCACCTTAGGTGTATACAAGTCATAGTTTGGTCTATTAGGGCCATTATGGGAGTCAGAGGTTGAACTGCCTAAAGGCCTCACATCGACGATGCCAGGTATGCAAAAGTACGTGAAAACTTCGATGTCCTGAAATGCAGCCCAGCGTATCAGAATCCGTTAATACACACAAGAAAACATCATCTTAGGTGTATACAAGTCATAGTTTGGTCTATTAGGGCCATTATTGCAGTCAGAGGTTGAACTGCGTAAAGGCCTCACATCGACGATGCCAGGTATGCAAAAGTACGTGAAAATTTCGATGTCCTGAAATGCAGCCCAGCGTATCAGAATCGGTTAATACACACAAGAAAAAATCAATTTAGGCGTATACAAGTCATAGTTTGTTCTATTATTGCCATTATTGCAGTCAGAGGTTGAACTGCGTAAAGGCCTCACATCGACGATGAAAGGTATGCAAAAGTACGTGAAAATTTCGATGTCCCCAAATGCTGAACAGCGTATCAGAATCGGTTAATACACACACGAAAACATCACCTTAGGTGTATACAAGTCATAGTTTGGTCTATTAGGGTCATTATTGCAGTCAGAGGTTGAACTGCGTAAAGGCCTCACATCGACGATGCCAGGTATGCAAAAGTACGTGAAAACTTCGATGTCTTGAAATGCAGCCCAGCGTATCAGAATCCGTTAATACACACAAGAAAACATCATCTTAGGTGTATACAAGTCATAGTTTGGTCTATTAGGGCCATTATGGCAGTCAGAGGTTGAACTGCCTAAAGGCCTCACATCGACGATGCCAGGTATGCAAAAGTACGTGAAAACTTCGATGTCTTGAAATGCAGCCCAGCGTATCCGAATCGGTTAATACACACAAGAAAACATCATCTTAGGCGTATACAAGTCATAGTTTGGTCTATTGGGGCCATTATTGCAGTCAGAGGTTGAACTGCGTAATGGCCTCGCATCGTCGATGCCAGGTATGCAAAAGTACGTGAAAATTTCGATGTCCTGAAATGCAGCCCAGCGTATCAGAATCGGTTAATATACACACGAAAACATCACCTTAGGTGTATTCAAGTCATAGATTCGTCTATTAGGGCCAATGCAGCCCAGCTTATCAGAATCGGTTAATACACACACAAAAGCATCACCTTAGGTGTATACAAGTCATAGTTTGGTCTATTAGGGCCATTATGGCAGTCAGAGGTTGAACTGCCTAAAGGCCTCACATCGACGATGCCAGGTATGCAAAAGTACGTGAAAACTTCGATGTCTTGAAATGCAGCCCAGCGTATCAGAATCCGTTAATACACACAAGAAAACATCATCTTAGGTGTATACAAGTCATAGTTTGGTCTATTAGGGCCATTATTGCAGTCAGAGGTTGAACTGCGTAAAGGCCTCACATCGACGATGCCAGGTATGCAAAAGTACGTGAAAATTTCGATGTCCTGAAATGCAGCCCAGCGTATCAGAATCGGCTAATACACACACGAAAACATCACCTTAGGTGTATTCAAGTCATAGTTTGGTCTATTAGGGCCAGTATGGCAGTCAGAGGTTGAATTGCCTAAGGGCCTCACATCGTCGATGCCAGGTTTGCAAAAGTACGTGAAAATTCGATGTCCTGAAATGCAGCCCAGCGTATCAGAATCGTTTAATATACACACGAAAACATCACCTTATGTGTATTCAAGTCATAGATTCGTCTATTAGGGCCAATGCAGCCCAGCTTATCAGAATCGGTTAATACACACACGAAAACATCACCTTAGGTGTATACAAGTCATAGTTTGGACTATTAGGGCCATTATGGCAGTCAGAGGTTGAACTGCCTAAAGGCCTCACATCGACGATGCCAGGTATGCAAAAGTACGTGAAAATTTCGATGTCCTGAAATACAGCCCAGCGTATCAGAATCGGTTAACACACACACGAAAACACTACCTTCGGTGTACACAAGTCATAGTTTGGTCTATTAGGGCCATTATGGCAGTCACAGGTTGAGCTGCCTAAAGGCCTCACCTCGACGATGCCAGGTATGCAAAAGTACGTGAAAATTTCAATGTCCTGAAATGCAGCCCAGCGTATCAGAATCCGTTAATACACACAAGAAAACATCATCTTAGGTGTATACAAGTCATAGTTTGGTCTATTAGGGCCATTATTGCAGTCAGAGGTTGAACTGCGTAAAGGCCTCACATCGACGATGCCAGGTATGCAAAAGTACGTGAAAATTTCGATGTCCTGAAATGCAGCCCAGCTTATCAGAATCGGTTATACACACACGAAAACATCACCTTAGGTGTATTCAAGTCATAGATTCGTCTATTAGGGCCAATGCAGCCCAGCTTATCAGAATCGGTTAATACACACACGAAAACATCACCTAAGGTGTATGCAAGTCATAGTTTGGTCTATTAGGGCCATTATGGCAGTCAGAGGTTGAACTGCCTAAAGGCCTCACATCGACGATGCCAGGTATGCAACAGTACGTGAAAATTTCGATGTCCTGAAATGCAGGCCAGCGTATCAGAATCGGTTAATACACACACGAAAACATCACCTTAGGTGTATACAAGTCACAGTTTGGTCTATTAGGGCCATTATGGCAGTCAGAGGTTGAACTGCCTAAATGCCTCACATCGACGATGCCAGGTATGCAAAAGTACGTGAAAATTTCGATGTCCTGAAATGCAGCCCAGCGTATCAGAATCGGTTTATACACACACGAAAACATCACCTTAGGTGTATACAAGTCATAGTTTGGTCTATTAGGGCCATAATGGCAGTCAGAGTTTGAGCTGCCTAAAGGCCTCACATCGACGATGCCAGGTATGCAAAAGTACGTGAAAATTTCGATGTCCTGAAATGCAGCCCAGCGTATCAGAATCGGTTGATACACACACGAAAACATCACCTTAGATGTATACAAGTCATAGTTTGGTCTATTAGGGCCATTATGGCAGTCAGAGGTTGAACTGCCTAAAGGCCTCACATCGACGATGAAATTTCGATGTCCTGAATTGCAGCCCAGCGTATCAGAATCGGTTTATACACACACGAAAACATCATCTTAGGTGTATTCAAGTCATAGTTTGGTCTATTAGGGCCAGTATGGCAGTCAGAGGTTGAACTGCCTAAAGGCTTCCCATCGACGATGCCAGGTATGCAAAAGTACGTGAAAATTTCGATGTCCGAGTCGGTTAATACACACACGAAAACATCACCTTAGGTGTATACAAGTCATAGTTTGGTCTATTAGGGCCATTATGGCAGTCTGAGGTTGAATTGCCTAAAGGCCTCACATCGACGATGCCAGGTATGCAAAAGTACGCGAAAATTTCGATGTCCTGAAATGCAGCCCAGCGTATCAGAATCGGTTAATACACACAAGAAAACATCATCTTAGGCGTATACAAGTCATAGTTTGGTCTATTAGGGCCATTATTGCAGTCAGATGTTGAACTGCGTAAAGGCCTCACATCGTCGATGCCAGGTATGCAAAAGTACGGGAAAATTTCGATGTCCTGAAATGCAGCCCAGCTTATCAGAATCGGTTAATATACACACGAAAACATCACCTTAGGTGTATTCAAGTCATAGATTCGTCTATTAGGGCCAATGCAGCCCAGCTTATCACAATCGGTTAATACACACACGAAAACATCACCTTAGGTGTATACAAGTCATAGTTTGGTCTATTAGGGCCATTATGGCAGTCAGAGGTTGAACTGCCTAAAGGCCTCACATCGACGATGCCAGGTATGCAAAAGTACGTGAAAATTTCGATGTCCTGAAATACAGCCCAGCGTATCAGAATCGGTTAACACACACACGAAAACACCACCTTCGGTGTATACAAGTCATAGTTTGGTCTATTAGGGCCATTATGGCAGTCACAGGTTGAGCTGCCTAAAGGCCTCACCTCGACGATGCCAGGTATGCAAAAGTACGTGAAAATTTCGATGTCCTGAAATGCAGCCCAGCGTATCAGAATCGGTTGATACACACACGAAAACATCACCTTAGATGTATACAAGTCATAGTTTGGTCTATTAGGGCCATTATGGCAGTCAGAGGTTGAACTGCCTAAAGGCCTCACATCGACGATGAAATTTCGATGTCCTGAAATGCAGCCCAGCGTATCAGAATCGGTTTATACACACACGAAAACATCACCTTAGGTGTAGACAAGTCATAGTTTGGTCTACTAGGGCCATTATGGTAGTAGGAGGTTGAGCTGCCTAAAGGCCTCACATCGACGATGCCAGGTATGCAACAGTACGTGAAAATTTCGATGTCCTGAAATGCAGCCCAGCGTATCAGAATCGGTTAATACACACACGAAAACATCACCTTAGGTGTATACAAGTCATAGTTTGGTCTATTAGGGCCATTATGGCAGTCAGAGGTTGAACTATGCAAAAGTACGTGAAAATTACGATGTCCTGAAATGCAGCCCAGCGTATCAGAATCGGTTAATACACACACGAAAACATCACCTTAGGTGTATACAAGTCATAGTTTGGTCTATTAGGGCCATTATGGCAGTATGGGGGTTGAACTGCCCAAAAGCCTCACATCGACGATGCCAGGTATGCAAAAGTACGCGAAAATTTCGATGTCCTGAAATGCAGCCCAGCGTATCAGAATCGGTTAATACACACAAGAAAACATCATCTTAGGCGTATACAAGTCATAGTTTGGTCTATTGGGGCCATTATTGCAGTCAGAGGTTGAACTGCGTAAAGGCCTCGCATCGTCGATGCCAGGTATGCAAAAGTACGTGAAAATTTCGATGTCCTGAAATGCAGCCAGCGTATCAGAATCGGTTAATATACACACGAAAACATCACCTTAGGTGTATTCAAGTCATAGATTCGTCTATTAGGGCCAATGCAGCCCAGCTTATCAGAATCGGTTAATACACACACGAAAACATCACCTTAGGTGTATACAAGTCATAGTTTGGTCTATTAGGGCCATTATGGGAGTCAGAGGTTGAACTGCCTAAAGGCCTCACATCGACGATGCCAGGTATGCAAAAGTACGTGAAAACTTCGATGTCCTGAAATGCAGCCCAGCGTATCAGAATCCGTTAATACACACAAGAAAACATCATCTTAGGTGTATACAAGTCATAGTTTGGTCTATTAGGGCCATTATTGCAGTCAGAGGTTGAACTGCGTAAAGGCCTCACATCGACGATGCCAGGTATGCAAAAGTACGTGAAAATTTCGATGTCCTGAAATGCAGCCCAGCGTATCAGAATCGGTTAATACACACAAGAAAAAATCAATTTAGGCGTATACAAGTCATAGTTTGTTCTATTATTGCCATTATTGCAGTCAGAGGTTGAACTGCGTAAAGGCCTCACATCGACGATGAAAGGTATGCAAAAGTACGTGAAAATTTCGATGTCCCCAAATGCTGAACAGCGTATCAGAATCGGTTAATACACACACGAAAACATCACCTTAGGTGTATACAAGTCATAGTTTGGTCTATTAGGGTCATTATTGCAGTCAGAGGTTGAACTGCGTAAAGGCCTCACATCGACGATGCCAGGTATGCAAAAGTACGTGAAAACTTCGATGTCTTGAAATGCAGCCCAGCGTATCAGAATCCGTTAATACACACAAGAAAACATCATCTTAGGTGTATACAAGTCATAGTTTGGTCTATTAGGGCCATTATTGCAGTCAGAGGTTGAACTGCGTAAAGGCCTCACATCGACGATGCCAGGTATGCAAAAGTACGTGAAAACTTCGATGTCTTGAAATGCAGCCCAGCGTATCAGAATCCGTTAATACACACAAGAAAACATCATCTTAGGTGTATACAAGTCATAGTTTGGTCTATTAGGGTCATTATTGCAGTCAGAGGTTGAACTGCGTAAAGGCCTCACATCGACGATGCCAGGTATGCAAAAGTACGTGAAAATTTCGATGTCCTGAAATGCAGCCCAGCGTATCAGAATCGGCTAATACACACACGAAAACATCACCTTAGGTGTATTCAAGTCATAGTTTGGTCTATTAGGGCCAGTATGGCAGTCAGAGGTTGAACTGCCTAAGGGCCTCACATCGTCGATGCCAGGTTTGCAAAAGTACGTGAAAATTCGATGTCCTGAAATGCAGCCCAGCGTATCAGAATCGTTTAATATACACACGAAAACATCACCTTATGTGTATTCAAGTCATAGATTCGTCTATTAGGGCCAATGCAGCCCAGCTTATCAGAATCGGTTAATACACACACGAAAACATCACCTTAGGTGTATACAAGTCATAGTTTGGACTATTAGGGCCATTATGGCAGTCAGAGGTTGAACTGCCTAAAGGCCTCACATCGACGATGCCAGGTATGCAAAAGTACGTGAAAATTTCGATGTCCTGAAATACAGCCCAGCGTATCAGAATCGGTTAACACACACACGAAAACACTACCTTCGGTGTACACAAGTCATAGTTTGGTCTATTAGGGCCATTATGGCAGTCACAGGTTGAGCTGCCTAAAGGCCTCACCTCGACGATGCCAGGTATGCAAAAGTACGTGAAAATTTCGATGTCCTGAAATGCAGCCCAGCGTATCAGAATCCGTTAATACACACAAGAAAACATCATCTTAGGTGTATACAAGTCATAGTTTGGTCTATTAGGGCCATTATTGCAGTCAGAGGTTGAACTGCGTAAAGGCCTCACATCGACGATGCCAGGTATGCAAAAGTACGTGAAAATTTCGATGTCCTGAAATGCAGCCCAGCTTATCAGAATCGGTTATACACACACGAAAACATCACCTTAGGTGTATTCAAGTCATAGATTCGTCTATTAGGGCCAACGCAGCCCAGCTTATCAGAATCGGTTAATACACACACGAAAACATCACCTAAGGTGTATGCAAGTCATAGTTTGGTCTATTAGGGCCATTATGGCAGTCAGAGGTTGAACTGCCTAAAGGCCTCACATCGACGATGCCAGGTATGCAACAGTACGTGAAAATTTCGATGTCCTGAAATGCAGCCCAGCGTATCAGAATCGGTTAATACACACACGAAAACATCACCTTAGGTGTATACAAGTCATAGTTTGGTCTATTAGGGCCATTATGGCAGTCAGAGGTTGAACTGCCTAAATGCCTCACATCGACGATGCCAGGTATGCAAAAGTACGTGAACATTTCGATGTCCTGAAATGCAGCCCAGCGTATCAGAATCGGTTTATACACACACGAAAACATCACCTTAGGTGTATACAAGTCATAGCTTGGTCTATTAGGGCCATAATGGCAGTCAGAGTTTGAGCTGCCTAAAGGCCTCACATCGACGATGCCAGGTATGCAAAAGTACGTGAAAATTTCGATGTCCTGAAATGCAGCCCAGCGTATCAGAATCGGTTGATACACACACGAAAACATCACCTTAGATGTATACAAGTCATAGTTTGGTCTATTAGGGCCATTATGGCAGTCAGAGGTTGAACTGCCTAAAGGCCTCACATCGACGATGAAATTTCGATGTCCTGAATTGCAGCCCAGCGTATCAGAATCAGTTTATACACACACGAAAACATCATCTTAGGTGTATACAAGTCATAGTTTGGTCTATTAGGGCCAGTATGGCAGTCAGAGGTTGAACTGCCTAAATGCCTCACATCGACGATGCCAGGTATGCAAAAGCACGTGAAAATTTCGATGTCCTGAAATGCAGCCCAGCGTATCAGAATCGGTTAATACACACACGAAAACATCAACTTAGGTGTATTCAAGTCATAGTTTGGTCTATTAGGGCCAGTATGGCAGTCAGAGGTTGAACTGCCTAAAGGCTTCCCATCGACGATGCCAGGTATGCAAAAGTACGTGAAAATTTCGATGTCCGAATCGGTTAATACACACACGAAAACATCACCTTAGGTGTATACAAGTCATATGGTCTATTAGGGCCATTTGGCAGTCTGAGGTTGAATTGCCTAAAGGCCTCACATCGACGATGCCAGGTATGCAAAAGTACGCGAAAATTTCGATGTCCTGAAATGCAGCCCAGCGTATCAGAATCGGTTAATACACACAAGAAAACATCATCTTAGGCGTATACAAGTCATAGTTTGGTCTATTAGGGCCATTATTGCAGTCAGAGGTTGAACTGCGTAAAGGCCTCACATCGTCGATGCCAGGTATGCAAAAGTACGGGAAAATTTCGATGTCCTGAAATGCAGCCCAGCTTATCAGAATCGGTTAATATACACTCGAAAACATCACCTTAGGTGTATTCAAGTCATAGATTCGTCTATTAGGGCCAATGCAGCCCAGCTTATCACAATCGGTTAATACACACACGAAAACATCACCTTAGGTGTATACAAGTCATAGTTTGGTCTATTAGGGCCATTATGGCAGTCAGAGGTTGAACTGCCTAAAGGCCTCACATCGACGATGCCAGGTATGCAAAAGTACGTGAAAATTTCGATGTCCTGAAATACAGCCCAGCGTATCAGAATCGGTTAACACACACACGAAAACACCACCTTCGGTGTATACAAGTCATAGTTTGGTCTATTAGGGCCATTATGGCAGTCACAGGTTGAGCTGCCTAAAGGCCTCACCTCGACGATGCCAGGTATGCAAAAGTACGTGAAAATTTCGATGTCCTGAAATGCAGCCCAGCGTATCAGAATCGGTTGATACACACACGAAAACATCACCTTAGATGTATACAAGTCATAGTTTGGTCTATTAGGGCCATTATGGCAGTCAGAGGTTGAACTGCCTAAAGGCCTCACATCGACGATGAAATTTCGATGTCCTGAAATGCAGCCCAGCGTATCAGAATCGGTTTATACACACACGAAAACATCACCTTAGGTGTAGACAAGTCATAGTTTGGTCTACTAGGGCCATTATGGTAGTAGGAGGTTGAGCTGCCTAAAGGCCTCACATCGACGATGCCAGGTATGCAACAGTACGTGAAAATTTCGATGTCCTGAAATGCAGCCCAGCGTATCAGAATCGGTTAATACACACACGAAAACATCACCTTAGGTGTATACAAGTCATAGTTTGGTCTATTAGGGCCATTATGGCAGTCAGAGGTTGAACTATGCAAAAGTACGTGAAAATTTCGATGTCCTGAAATGCAGCCCAGCGTATCAGAATCGGTTAATACACACACGAAAACATCACCTTAGGTGTATACAAGTCATAGTTTGGTCTATTAGGGCCATTATGGCAGTATGGGGGTTGAACTGCCCAAAAGCCTCACATCGACGATGCCAGGTATGCAAAAGTACGCGAAAATTTCGATGTCCTGAAATGCAGCCCAGCGTATCAGAATCGGTTAATACACACAAGAAAACATCATCTTAGGCGTATACAAGTCATAGTTTGGTCTATTGGGGCCATTATTGCAGTCAGAGGTTGAACTGCGTAAAGGCCTCGCATCGTCGATGCCAGGTATGCAAAAGTACGTGAAAATTTCGATGTCCTGAAATGCAGCCAGCGTATCAGAATCGGTTAATATACACACGAAAACATCACCTTAGGTGTATTCAAGTCATAGATTCGTCTATTAGGGCCAATGCAGCCCAGCTTATCAGAATCGGTTAATACACACACGAAAACATCACCTTAGGTGTATACAAGTCATAGTTTGGTCTATTAGGGCCATTATGGCAGTCAGAGGTTGAACTGCCTAAAGGCCTCACATCGACGATGCCAGGTATGCAAAAGTACGTGAAAACTTCGATGTCCTGAAATGCAGCCCAGCGTATCAGAATCCGTTAATACACACAAGAAAACATCATCTTAGGTGTATACAAGTCATAGTTTGGTCTATTAGGGCCATTATTGCAGTCAGAGGTTGAACTGCGTAAAGGCCTCACATCGACGATGCCAGGTATGCAAAAGTACGTGAAAATTTCGATGTCCTGAAATGCAGCCCAGCGTATCAGAATCGGTTAATACACACAAGAAAAAATCAATTTAGGTGTATACAAGTCATAGTTTGTTCTATTAGGGCCATTATTGCAGTCAGAGGTTGAACTGCGTAAAGGCCTCACATCGACGATGCCAGGTATGCAAAAGTACGTGAAAATTTCGATGTCCTGAAATGCAGCCCAGCGTATCAGAATCGGTTAATACACACAAGAAAAAATCAATTTAGGCGTATACAAGTCATAGTTTGTTCTATTAGGGCCATTATTGCAGTCAGGGGTTGAACTGCCCAAAAGCCTCACATCGACAGGTATGCAAAAGTACGTGAAAATTTCGATGTCCTGAAATGCAGCCCAGCGTATGAGAATCGGTTAATACACACACGAAAACATCACCTTAGGTGTATTCAAGTCATAGTTTGGTCTATTAGGGCCAGTATGGCAGTCAGAGGTTGAACTGCCTAAAGGCCTCCCATCGACGATGCCAGTTATGCAAAAGTACGCGAAAATTTCGATGTCCTGAAATGCAGCCCAGCGTATCAGAATCGGTTAATACACACAAGAAAACATCATCTTAGGCGTATACAAGTCATAGTTTGTTCTATTAGGGTCATTATTGCAGTCAGAGGTTGAACTGCGTAAAGGCCTCACATCGACGATGAGAGGTATGCAAAAGTACGTGAAAATTTCGATGTCCCCAAATGTTGAACAGCGTATCAGAATCGGTTAATACACACACGAAAACATCACCTCAAGTCATAGTTTGGTCTATTGGGACCATTATGGCAGTCAGAGGTTGAACTGCCTAAAGACTTCACATCGACGATGCCAGGTATGCAAAAGTACGTGCAAATTTCGATGTCCTGAAATGCAGCCCAGCGTATCAGAATCGGTTAATACACACACGAAAACATCACCTTAGGTGTATTCAAGTCATAGATTCGTCTATTAGGGCCAATGCAGGCCAGCTTATCAGAATCGGTTAATACACACACGAAAACATCACCTTAGGTGTCATAGTTTGGTCTATTAGGGCCATTATTGCAGTCAGAGGTTGAACTGCCTAAAGGCCTCACATCGACGATGCCAAGTATGCAAAAGTACGTGAAAATTTCGATGTCCCGAAATGCAGCCCAGCGTATCAGAATCGGTTAATACACACACGAAAACATCACGTTAGGTGTATTCAAGTCATAGTTTGGTCTATTAGGGCCAGTATGGCTGTCAGAGGTTGAACTGCCTAAAGGCCTCCTATCGACGATGCCAAGTATGCAAAAGTACGTGAAAATTTCGATGTCCTGAAATGCAGCCAGCGTATCAGAATCGGTTAATATACACACGAAAACATCACCTTAGGTGTATTCAAGTCATAGATTCGTCTATTAGGGCCAATGCAGCCCAGCTTATCAGAATCGGTTAATACACACACGAAAACATCACCTAAGGTGTATGCAGGTCATAGTTTGGTCTATTAGGGCCATTATGGCAGTCAGAGGTTGAACTGCCTAAAGGCCTCACATCGACGATGCCAGGTATGCAACAGTACGTGAAAATTTCGATGTCCTGAAATGCAGGCCAGCGTATCAGAATCGGTTAATACACACACGAAAACATCACCTTAGGTGTATACAAGTCATAGTTTGGTCTATTAGGGCCATTATGGCAGTCAGAGGTTGAACTGCCTAAAGGCCTCACATCGACGATGCCAGGTATGCAAAAGTACGTGAAAATTTCGATGTCCTGAAATGCAGCCCAGCGTATCAGAATCGGTTTATACACACACGAAAACATCACCTTAGGTGTATACAAGTCATAGTTTGGTCTATTAGGGCCATTATGGCAGTCAGAGTTTGAGCTGCCTCACATCGACGATGCCAGGTATGCAAAAGTACGTGAAAATTTCGATGTCCTGAAATGCAGCCCAGCGTATCAGAATCGGTTTATACACACACGAAAACATCACCTTAGGTGTATACAAGTCATAGTTTGGTCTATTAGGGCCATTATGGCAGTCAGAGTTTGAGCTGCCTCACATCGACGATGCCAGGTATGCAAAAGTACGTGAAAATTTCGTATCAGAATCGTTTAATATACACACGAAAACATCACCTTATGTGTATTCAAGTCATAGATTCGTCTATTAGGGCCAATGCAGCCCAGCTTATCAGAATCGGTTAATACACACACGAAAACATCACCTTAGGTGTATACAAGTCATAGTTTGGACTATTAGGGCCATTATGGCAGTCAGAGGTTGAACTGCGTAAAGGCCTCACATCGACGATGCCAGGTATGCAAAAGTACGTGAAAATTTCGATGTCCTGAAATACAGCCCAGCGTATCAGAATCGGTTAACACACACACGAAAACACTACCTTCGGTGTACACAAGTCATAGTTTGGTCTATTAGGGCCATTATGGCAGTCACAGGTTGAGCTGCCTAAAGGCCTCACCTCGACGATGCCAGGTATGCAAAAGTACGTGAAAATTTCGATGTCCTGAAATGCAGCCCAGCGTATCAGAATCCGTTAATACACACAAGAAAACATCATCTTAGGTGTATACAAGTCATAGTTTGGTCTATTAGGGCCATTATTGCAGTCAGAGGTTGAACTGCGTAAAGGCCTCACATCGACGATGCCAGGTATGCAAAAGTACGTGAAAATTTCGATGTCCTGAAATGCAGCCCAGCGTATCAGAATCGGTTATACACACACGAAAACATCACCTTAGGTGTATTCAAGTCATAGATTCGTCTATTAGGGCCAATGCAGCCCAGCTTATCAGAATCGGTTAATACACACACGAAAACATCACCTAAGGTGTATGCAGGTCATAGTTTGGTCTATTAGGGCCATTATGGCAGTCAGAGGTTGAACTGCCTAAAGGCCTCACATCGACGATGCCACGTATGCAACAGTACGTGAAAATTTCGATGTCCTGAAATGCAGGCCAGCGTATCAGAATCGGTTAATACACACACGAAAACATCACCTTAGGTGTATACAAGTCATAGTTTGGTCTATTAGGGCCATTATGGCAGTCAGAGGTTGAACTGCCTAAAGGCCTCACATCGACGATGCCAGGTATGCAAAAGTACGTGAAAATTTCGATGTCCTGAAATGCAGCCCAGCGTATCAGAATCGGTTTATACACACACGAAAACATCACCTTAGGTGTATACAAGTCATAGTTTGGTCTATTAGGGCCATTATGGCAGTCAGAGTTTGAGCTACCTCACATCGACGATGCCAGGTATGCAAAAGTACGTGAAAATTTCGATGTCCTGAAATGCAGCCCAGCGTATCAGAATCGGTTGATACACACACGAAAACATCACCTTAGATGTATACAAGTCATAGTTTGGTCTATTAGGGCCATTATGGCAGTCAGAGGTTGAACTGCCTAAAGGCCGCACATCGACGATGAAATTTCGATGTCCTGAATTGCAGCCCAGCGTATCAGAATCGGTTTATACACACACGAAAACATCATCTTAGGTGTATACAAGTCATAGTTTGGTCTATTAGGGCCATTATTGCAGTCAGAGGTTGAACTGCGTAAAGGCCTCACATCGACGATGCCAGGTATGCAAAAGTACGTGAAAATTTCGATGTCCTGAAATGCAGCCCAGCGTATCAGAATCGGTTAATACACACACGAAAACATCACCTTAGGTGTATTCAAGTCATAGTTTGGTCTATTAGGGCCAGTATGGCAGTCAGAGGTTGAACTGCCTAAAGGCTTCCCATCGACGATGCCAGGTATGCAAAAGTACGTGAAAATTTCGATGTCCGAATCGGTTAATACACACACGAAAACATCACCTTAGGTGTATACAAGTCATAGTTTGGTCTATTAGGGCCATTATGGCAGTCTGAGGTTGAATTGCCTAAAGGCCTCACATCGACGATGCCAGGTATGCAAAAGTACGCGAAAATTTCGATGTCCTGAAATGCAGCCCAGCGTATCAGAATCGGTTAATACACACAAGAAAACATCACCTTAGGTGTGTACAAGTCATAGTTTGGTCTATTAGGGCCATTATTGCAGTCAGAGGTTGAACTGCGTAAAGGCCTCACATCGTCGATGCCAGGTATGCAAAAGTACGGGAAAATTTCGATGTCCTGAAATGCAGCCCAGCTTATCAGAATCGGTTAATATACACACGAAAACATCACCTTAGGTGTATTCAAGTCATAGATTCGTCTATTAGGGCCAATGCAGCCCAGCTTATCACAATCGGTTAATACACACACGAAAACATCACCTTAGGTGTATACAAGTCATAGTTTGGTCTATTAGGGCCATTATGGCAGTCAGAGGTTGAACTGCCTAAAGGCCTCACATCGACGATGCCAGGTATGCAAAAGTACGTGAAAATTTCGATGTCCTGAAATACAGCCCAGAGTATCAGAATCGGTTAACACACACACGAAAACACCACCTTCGGTGTATACAAGTCATAGTTTGGTCTATTAGGGCCATTATGGCAGTCACAGGTTGAGCTGCCTAAAGGCCTCACCTCGACGATGCCAGGTATGCAAAAGTACGTGAAAATTTCGATGTCCTGAAATGCAGCCCAGCGTATCAGAATCGGTTGATACACACACGAAAACATCACCTTAGATGTATACAAGTCATAGTTTGGTCTATTAGGGCCATTATGGCAGTCAGAGTTTGAACTGCCTAAAGGCCTCACATCGACGATGAAATTTCGATGTCCTGAAATGCAGCCCAGCGTATCAGAATCGGTTTATACACACACGAAAACATCACCTTAGGTGTATACAAGTCATAGTTTGGTCTATTAGGGCCATTATGGTAGTAGGAGGTTGAGCTGCCTAAAGGCCTCACATCGACGATGCCAGGTATGCAACAGTACGTGAAAATTTCGATGTCCTGAAATGCAGCCCAGCGTATCAGAATCGGTTAATACACACACGAAAACATCACCTTAGGTGTATACAAGTCATAGTTTGGTCTATTAGGGCCATTATGGCAGTCAGAGGTTGAACTATGCAAAAGTACGTGAAAATTTCGATGTCCTGAAATGCAGCCCAGCGTATCAGAATCGGTTAATACACACACGAAAACATCACCTTAGGTGTATACAAGTCATAGTTTGGTCTATTAGGGCCATTATGGCAGTATGGGGGTTGAACTGCCCAAAAGCCTCCATCGACGATGCCAGGTATGCAAAAGTACGCGAAAATTTCGATGTCCTGAAATGCAGCCCAGCGTATTAGAATCGGTTAATACACACAAGAAAACATCATCTTAGGCGTATACAAGTCATAGTTTGGTCTATTGGGGCCATTATTGCAGTCAGAGGTTGAACTGCGTAAAGGCCTCGCATCGTCGATGCCAGGTATGCAAAAGTACGTGAAAATTTCGATGTCCTGAAATGCAGCCCAGCGTATCAGAATCGGTTAATATACACACGAAAACATCACCTTAGGTGTATTCAAGTCATAGATTCGTCTATTAGGGCCAATGCAGCCCAGCTTATCAGAATCGGTTAATACACACACGAAAACATCACCTTAGGTGTATACAAGTCATAGTTTGGTCTATTAGGGCCATTATGGTAGTAGGAGGTTGAGCTGCCTAAAGGCCTCACATCGACGATGCCAGGTATGCAACAGTACGTGAAAATTTCGATGTCCTGAAATGCAGCCCAGCGTATCAGAATCGGTTAATACACACACGAAAACATCACCTTAGGTGTATACAAGTCATAGTTTGGTCTATTAGGGCCATTATGGCAGTCAGAGGTTGAACTATGCAAAAGTACGTGAAAATTTCGATGTCCTGAAATGCAGCCCAGCGTATCAGAATCGGTTAATACACACACGAAAACATCACCTTAGGTGTATACAAGTCATAGTTTGGTCTATTAGGGCCATTATGGCAGTATGGGGGTTGAACTGCCCAAAAGCCTCACATCGACGATGCCAGGTATGCAAAAGTACGCGAAAATTTCGATGTCCTGAAATGCAGCCCAGCGTATCAGAATCGGTTAATACACACAAGAAAACATCATCTTAGGCGTATACAAGTCATAGTTTGGTCTATTGGGGCCATTATTGCAGTCAGAGGTTGAACTGCCCAAAAGCCTCACATCGACGATGCCAGGTATGCAAAAGTACGTGAAAATTTCGATGTCCTGAAATGCAGCCCAGCGTATCAGAATCGGTTAATATACACACGAAAACATCACCTTAGGTGTATTCAAGTCATAGATTCGTCTATTAGGGCCAATGCAGCCCAGCTTATCAGAATCGGTTAATACACACACGGAAACATCACCTTAGGTGTATACAAGTCATAGTTTGGTCTATTAGGGCCATTATGGCAGTCAGAGGTTGAACTGCCTAAAGGCCTCACATCGACGATGCCAGGTATGCAAAAGTACGTGAAAACTTCGATGTCCTGAAATGCAGCCCAGCGTATCAGAATCCGTTAATACACACAAGAAAACATCATCTTAGGTGTATACAAGTCATAGTTTGGTCTATTAGGGCCATTATTGCAGTCAGAGGTTGAACTGCGTAAAGGCCTCACATCGACGATGCCAGGTATGCAAAAGTACGTGAAAATTTCGATGTCCTGAAATGCAGCCCAGCGTATCAGAATCGGTTAATACACACACGAAAACATCACCTTAGGTGTATTCAAGTCATAGTTTGGTCTATTAGGGCCAGTATGGCAGTCAGAGGTTGAACTGCTTAAAGGCCTCCCATCGACGATGCCAGGTATGCAAAAGTACGCGAAAATTTCGATGTCCTGAAATGCAGCCCAGCGTATCAGAATCGGTTAATACACACAAGAAAAAATCATCTTAGGCGTATACAAGTCATAGTTTGTTCTATTAGGGCCATTATTGCAGTCAGAGGTTGAACTGCGTAAAGGCCTCACATCGACGATGAAAGGTATGCAAAAGTACGTGAAAATTTCGATGTCCCCAAATGCTGAACAGCGTATCAGAATCGGTTAATACACACACGAAAACATCACCTTAGGTGTATACAAGTCATAGTTTGGTCTATTGGGACCATTATGGCAGTCAGAGGTTGAACTGCCTAAAGACCTCATATCGACGATGCCAGGTATGCAAAAGTACGTGAAAATTTCGATATCCTGAAATGCAGGCCAGCGTATCAGAATCGGTTTATACACACACGAAATCATCACCTTAGGTGTATTCAAGTCATAGATTCGTCTATTAGGGCCAATGCAGCCCAGCTTATCAGAATCGGTTAATACACACACGAAAACATCACCTTAGGTGTCATAGTTTGGTCTATTAGGGCCATTATTGCAGTCAGAGGTTGAACTGCGTAAAGGCCTCACATCAACGATGCCAAGTATGCAAAAGTACGTGAAAATTTCGATGTCCTGAAATGCAGCCCAGCGTATCAGAAGCGGTTAATACACACACGAAAACATCACCTTAGGTGTATTCAAGTCATAGTTTGGTCTATTAGGGCCAGTATGGCAGTCAGAGGTTGAACTGCCTAAAGGCCTCCCATCGACGATGCCAGGTATGCAAAAGTACGCGAAAATTTCGATGTCCTGAAATGCAGCCCAGCGTATCAGAATCGGTTAATACACACGCGAAAACATCACCTTAGGCGTATACAAGTCATAGTTTGGTCTATTAGGGCCATTATGGCAGTCAGGGGTTGAACTGCCCAAAAGCCTCACATCGACAGGTATGCAAAAGTACGTGAAAATTTCGATGTCCTGAAATGCAGCCCAGCGTATGAGAATCGGTTAATACACACACGAAAACATCACCTTAGGTGTATTCAAGTCATAGTTTGGTCTATTAGGGCCAGTATGGCAGTCAGAGGTTGAACTGCCTAAAGGCCTCCCATCGACGATGCTATGTATGCAAAAGTACGCGAAAATTTCGATGTCCTGAAATGCAACCCAGCGTATCAGAATCGGTTAATACACACGCGAAAACATCACCTTAGGCGTATACAAGTCATAGTTTGGTCTATTAGGGCCATTATGGCAGTCAGAGGTTGAACTGCGTAAAGGCCTCGCATCGTCGATGCCAGGTATGCAAAAGTACGTGAAAATTTCGATGTCCTGAAATGCAGCCCAGCGTATCAGAATCGGTTAATATACACACGAAAACATCACCTTAGGTGTATTCAAGTCATAGATTCGTCTATTAGGGCCAATGCAGCCCAGCTTATCAGAATCGGTTAATACACACACGAAAACATCACCTTAGGTGTATACAAGTCATAGTTTGGTCTATTAGGGCCATTATGGCAGTCAGAGGTTGAACTGCCTAAAGGCCTCACATCGACGATGCCAGGTATGCAAAAGTACGTGAAAACTTCGATGTCCTGAAATGCAGCCCAGCGTATCAGAATCCGTTAATACACACAAGAAAACATCATCTTAGGTGTATACAAGTCATAGTTTGGTCTATTAGGGCCATTATGGCAGTCAGAGGTTGAACTGCGTAAAGGCCTCGCATCGTCGATGCCAGGTATGCAAAAGTACGTGAAAATTTCGATGTCCTGAAATGCAGCCCAGCGTATCAGAATCGGTTAATATACACACGAAAACATCACCTTAGGTGTATTCAAGTCATAGATTCGTCTATTAGGGCCAATGCAGCCCAGCTTATCAGAATCGGTTAATACACACACGAAAACATCACCTTAGGTGTATACAAGTCATAGTTTGGTCTATTAGGGCCATTATGGCAGTCAGAGGTTGAACTGCCTAAAGGCCTCACATCGACGATGCCAGGTATGCAAAAGTACGTGAAAACTTCGATGTCCTGAAATGCAGCCCAGCGTATCAGAATCCGTTAATACACACAAGAAAACATCATCTTAGGTGTATACAAGTCATAGTTTGGTCTATTAGGGCCATTATTGCAGTCAGAGGTTGAACTGCGTAAAGGCCTCACATCGACGATGCCAGGTATGCAAAAGTACGTGAAAATTTCGATGTCCTGAAATGCAGCCCAGCGTATCAGAATCGGTTAATACACACACGAAAACATCACCTTAGCTGTATTCAAGTCATAGTTTGGTCTATTAGGGCCAGTATGGCAGTCAGAGGTTGAACTGCCTAAAGGCCTCCCATCGACGATGCCAGGTATGCAAAAGTACGCGAAAATTTCGATGTCCTGAAATGCAGCCCAGCGTATCAGAATCGGTTAATACACACAAGAAAAAATCACCTTAGGCGTATACAAGTCATAGTTTGTTCTATTAGGGCCATTATTGCAGTCAGAGGTTGAACTGCGTAAAGGCCTCACGTCGACGATGAAAGGTATGCAAAAGTACGTGAAAATTTCGATGTCCCCAAATGCTGAACAGCGTATCAGAATCGGTTAATACACACACGAAAACATCACCTTAGGTGTATACAAGTCATAGTTTGGTCTATTGGGAACATTATGGCAGTCAGAGGTTGAACTGCCTAAAGACCTCATATCGACGATGCCAGGTATGCAAAAGTACGTGAAAATTTCGATATCCTGAAATGCAGGCCAGCGTATCAGAATCGGTTTATACACACACGAAATCATCACCTTAGGTGTATTCAAGTCATAGATTCGTCTATTAGGGACAATGCAGCCCAGCTTATCAGAATCGGTTAATACACACACGAAAACATCACCTTAGGTGTCATAGTTTGGTCTATTAGGGCCATTATTGCAGTCAGAGGTTGAACTGCGTAAAGGCCTCACATCAACGATGCCAAGTATGCAAAAGTACGTGAAAATTTCGATGTCCTGAAATGCAGCCCAGCGTATCAGAATCGGTTAATATACACACGAAAACATCACCTTAGGTGTATTCAAGTCATAGATTCGTCTATTAGGGCCAATGCAGCCCAGCTTATCAGAATCGGTTAATACACACACGAAAACATCACCTTAGGTGTATACAAGTCATAGTTTGGTCTATTAGGGCCATTATGGCAGTCAGAGGTTGAACTGCCTAAAGGCCTCACATCGACGATGCCAGGTATGCAAAAGTACGTGAAAACTTCGATGTCCTGAAATGCAGCCCAGCGTATCAGAATCCGTTAATACACACAAGAAAACATCATCTTAGGTGTATACAAGTCATAGTTTGGTCTATTAGGGCCATTATTGCAGTCAGAGGTTGAACTGCGTAAAGGCCTCACATCGACGATGCCAGGTATGCAAAAGTACGTGAAAATTTCGATGTCCTGAAATGCAGCCCAGCGTATCAGAATCGGTTAATACACACACGAAAACATCACCTTAGCTGTATTCAAGTCATAGTTTGGTCTATTAGGGCCAGTATGGCAGTCAGAGGTTGAACTGCCTAAAGGCCTCCCATCGACGATGCCAGGTATGCAAAAGTACGCGAAAATTTCGATGTCCTGAAATGCAGCCCAGCGTATCAGAATCGGTTAATACACACAAGAAAAAATCACCTTAGGCGTATACAAGTCATAGTTTGTTCTATTAGGGCCATTATTGCAGTCAGAGGTTGAACTGCGTAAAGGCCTCACGTCGACGATGAAAGGTATGCAAAAGTACGTGAAAATTTCGATGTCCCCAAATGCTGAACAGCGTATCAGAATCGGTTAATACACACACGAAAACATCACCTTAGGTGTATACAAGTCATAGTTTGGTCTATTGGGAACATTATGGCAGTCAGAGGTTGAACTGCCTAAAGACCTCATATCGACGATGCCAGGTATGCAAAAGTACGTGAAAATTTCGATATCCTGAAATGCAGGCCAGCGTATCAGAATCGGTTTATACACACACGAAATCATCACCTTAGGTGTATTCAAGTCATAGATTCGTCTATTAGGGACAATGCAGCCCAGCTTATCAGAATCGGTTAATACACACACGAAAACATCACCTTAGGTGTCATAGTTTGGTCTATTAGGGCCATTATTGCAGTCAGAGGTTGAACTGCGTAAAGGCCTCACATCAACGATGCCAAGTATGCAAAAGTACGTGAAAATTTCGATGTCCTGAAATGCAGCCCAGCGTATCAGAATCGGTTAATATACACACGAAAACATCACCTTAGGTGTATTCAAGTCATAGATTCGTCTATTAGGGCCAATGCAGCCCAGCTTATCAGAATCGGTTAATACACACACGAAAACATCACCTTAGGTGTATACAAGTCATAGTTTGGTCTATTAGGGCCAGTATGGCAGTCAGAGGTTGAACTGCCTAAAGGCCTCCCATCGACGATGCCAGGTATGCAAAAGTACGCGAAAATTTCGATGTCCTGAAATGCAGCCCAGCGTATCAGAATCGGTTAATACACACAAGAAAAAATCACCTTAGGCGTATACAAGTCATAGTTTGTTCTATTAGGGCCATTATTGCAGTCAGAGGTTGAACTGCGTAAAGGCCTCACATCGACGATGAAAGGTATGCAAAAGTACGTGAAAATTTCGATGTCCCCAAATGCTGAACAGCGTATCAGAATCGGTTAATACACACACGAAAACATCACCTTAGGTGTATACAAGTCATAGTTTGGTCTATTGGGAACATTATGGCAGTCAGAGGTTGAACTGCCTAAAGACCTCATATCGACGATGCCAGGTATGCAAAAGTACGTGAAAATTTCGATATCCTGAAATGCAGGCCAGCGTATCAGAATCGGTTTATACACACACGAAATCATCACCTTAGGTGTATTCAAGTCATAGATTCGTCTATTAGGGACAATGCAGCCCAGCTTATCAGAATCGGTTAATACACACACGAAAACATCACCTTAGGTGTCATAGTTTGGTCTATTAGGGCCATTATTGCAGTCAGAGGTTGAACTGCGTAAAGGCCTCACATCAACGATGCCAAGTATGCAAAAGTACGTGAAAATTTCGATGTCCTGAAATGCAGCCCAGCGTATCAGAAGCGGTTAATACACACACGAAAACATCACCTTAGGTGTATTCAAGTCATAGTTTGGTCTATTAGGGCCAGTATGGCAGTCAGAGGTTGAACTGCCTAAAGGCCTCCCATCGACGATGCCAGGTATGCAAAAGTACGCGAAAATTTCGATGTCCTGAAATGCAGCCCAGCGTATCAGAATCGGTTAATACACACGCGAAAACATCACCTTAGGCGTATACAAGTCATAGTTTGGTCTATTAGGGCCATTATGGCAGTCAGGGGTTGAACTGCCCAAAAGCCTCACATCGACAGGTATGCAAAAGTACGTGAAAATTTCGATGTCCTGAAATGCAGCCCAGCGTATGAGAATCGGTTAATACACACACGAAAACATCACCTTAGGTGTATTCAAGTCATAGTTTGGTCTATTAGGGCCAGTATGGCAGTCAGAGGTTGAACTGCCTAAAGGCCTCCCATCGACGATGCCAGGTATGCAAAAGTACGCGAAAATTTCGATGTCCTGAAATGCAGCCCAGCGTATCAGAATCGGTTAATACACACAAGAAAACATCATCTTAGGCGTATACAAGTCATAGTTTGTTCTATTAGGGCCATTATTGCAGTCAGAGGTTGAACTGCGTAAAGGCCTCACATCGACGATGAAAGGTATGCAAAAGTACGTGAAAATTTCGATGTCCCCAAATGTTGAACAGCGTATCAGAATCGGTTAATACACACACGAAAACATCACCTTAGGTGTATACAAGTCATAGTTTGGTCTATTGGGACCATTATGGCAGTCAGAGGTTGAACTGCCTAAAGACCTCACATCGACGATGCCAGGTATGCAAAAGTACGTGAAAATTTCGATGTCCCGAAATGCAGCCCAGCGTATCAGAATCGGTTAATACACACACGAAAACATCACGTTAGGTGTATTCAAGTCATAGTTTGGTCTATTAGGGCCAGTATGGCTGTCAGAGGTTGAACTGCCTAAAGGCCTCCCGACGACGATGCCAGGTATGCAAAAGTACGCGAAAATTTCGATGTCCTGAAATGCAGCCCAGCGTATCAGAATCGGTTAATACACACACGAAAACATCACCTTAGGCGTATACAAGTCATAGTTTGGTCTATTAGGGCCATTATGGCAGTCAGGGGTTGAACTGCCCAAAAGCCTCACATCGACAGGTATGCAAAAGTACGTGAAAATTTCGATGTCCTGAAATGCAGCCCAGCGTATCAGAAGCGGTTAATACACACACGAAAACATCACCTTAGGTGTATTCAAGTCATAGTTTGGTCTATTAGGGCCAGTATGGCAGTCAGAGGTTGAACTGCCTAAAGGCCTCCCATCGACGATGCCAGGTATGCAAAAGTACGCGAAAATTTCGATGTCCTGAAATGCAGCCCAGCGTATCAGAATCGGTTAATACACACGCGAAAACATCACCTTAGGCGTATACAAGTCATAGTTTGGTCTATTAGGGCCATTATGGCAGTCAGGGGTTGAACTGCCCAAAAGCCTCACATCGACAGGTATGCAAAAGTACGTGAAAATTTCGATGTCCTGAAATGCAGCCCAGCGTATGAGAATCGGTTAATACACACACGAAAACATCACCTTAGGTGTATTCAAGTCATAGTTTGGTCTATTAGGGCCAGTATGGCAGTCAGAGGTTGAACTGCCTAAAGGCCTCCCATCGACGATGCCAGGTATGCAAAAGTACGCGAAAATTTCGATGTCCTGAAATGCAGCCCAGCGTATCAGAATCGGTTAATACACACAAGAAAACATCATCTTAGGCGTATACAAGTCATAGTTTGTTCTATTAGGGCCATTATTGCAGTCAGAGGTTGAACTGCGTAAAGGCCTCACATCGACGATGAAAGGTATGCAAAAGTACGTGAAAATTTCGATGTCCCCAAATGTTGAACAGCGTATCAGAATCGGTTAATACACACACGAAAACATCACCTTAGGTGTATACAAGTCATAGTTTGGTCTATTGGGACCATTATGGCAGTCAGAGGTTGAACTGCCTAAAGACCTCACATCGACGATGCCAGGTATGCAAAAGTACGTGAAAATTTCGATGTCCCGAAATGCAGCCCAGCGTATCAGAATCGGTTAATACACACACGAAAACATCACGTTAGGTGTATTCAAGTCATAGTTTGGTCTATTAGGGCCAGTATGGCTGTCAGAGGTTGAACTGCCTAAAGGCCTCCCATCGACGATGCCAGGTATGCAAAAGTACGCGAAAATTTCGATGTCCTGAAATGCAGCCCAGCGTATCAGAATCGGTTAATACACACACGAAAACATCACCTTAGGCGTATACAAGTCATAGTTTGGTCTATTAGGGCCATTATGGCAGTCAGGGGTTGAACTGCCCAAAAGCCTCACATCGACAGGTATGCAAAAGTACGTGAAAATTTCGATGTCCTGAAATGCAGCCCAGCGTATGAGAATCGGTTAATACACACACGAAAACATCACCTTAGGTGTATTCAAGTCATAGTTTGGTCTATTAGGGCCAGTATGGCAGTCAGAGGTTGAACTGCC
This sequence comes from Eristalis tenax, assembly GCA_905231855.2. Classification (NCBI taxonomy): domain Eukaryota; kingdom Metazoa; phylum Arthropoda; class Insecta; order Diptera; family Syrphidae; genus Eristalis; species Eristalis tenax. The sequence goes on along the minus strand of HG993124.1, from coordinate 64,341,093 downwards.
TAAAGGCCTCCCATCGACGATGCCAGGTATGCAAAAGTACGCGAAAATTTCGATGTCCTGAAATGCAGCCCAGCGTATCAGAATCGGTTAATACACACAAGAAAACATCATCTTAGGCGTATACAAGTCATAGTTTGTTCTATTAGGGCCATTATTGCAGTCAGAGGTTGAACTGCGTAAAGGCCTCACATCGACGATGAAAGGTATGCAAAAGTACGTGAAAATTTCGATGTCCCCAAATGTTGAACAGCGTATCAGAATCGGTTAATACACACACGAACACATCACCTTAGGTGTATACAAGTCATAGTTTGGTCTATTGGGACCATTATGGCAGTCAGAGGTTGAACTGCCTAAAGACCTCACATCGACGATGCCAGGTATGCAAAAGTACGTGAAAATTTCGATGTCCTGAAACGCAGGCCAGCGTATCAGGATCGGTTTATACACACACGAAAACATCACCTTAGGTGTATTCAAGTCATAGATTCGTCTATTAGGGCCAATGCAGCCCAGCTTATCAGAATCGGTTAATACACACACGAAAACATCACCTTAGGTGTCATAGTTTGGTCTATTAGGGCCATTATTGCAGTCAGAGGTTGAACTGCGTAAAGGCCTCACATCGACGATGCCAAGTATGCAAAAGTACGCGAAAATTTCGATGTCCTGAAATGCAGCCCAGCGTATCAGAATCGGTTAATACACACACGAAAACATCACCTTAGGCGTATACAAGTCATAGTTTGGTCTATTAGGGCCATTATGGCAGTCAGGGGTTGAATTGCCCAAAAGCCTCCCATCGACGATGCCAGGTATGCAAAAGTACGCGAAAATTTCGATGTCCTGAAATGCAGCCCAGCGTATCAGAATCGGTTAATACACACAAGAAAACATCATCTTAGGCGTATACAAGTCATAGTTTGGTCTATTAGGGCCATTATTGCAGTCAGAGGTTGAACTGCGTAAAGGCCTCACATCGTCGATGCCAGGTATGCAAAAGTACGTGAAAATTTCGATGTCCTGAAATGCAGCCCAGAGTATCAGAATCGGTTAATATACACACGAAAACATCACCTTAGGTGTATTCAAGTCATAGATTCGTCTATTAGGGCCAATGCAGCCCAGCTTATCAGAATCGGTTAATACACACACGAAAACATCCCCTTAGGTGTATACAAGTCATAGTTTGGTCTATTAGGGCCATTATGGCAGTCAGAGGTTGAACTGCCTAAAGGCCTCACATCGACGATGCCAGGTATGCAAAAGTACGTGAAAATTTCGATGTCCTGAAATACAGCCCAGCGTATCAGAATCGGTTAACACACACAGGAAAACATCATCTTAGGTGTATACAAGTCATAGTTTGGTCTATTAGGGCCATTATTGCAGTCAGAGGTTGAACTGCGTAAAGGCCTCACATCGACGATGCCAGGTATGCAAAAGTACGTGAAAATTTCGATGTCCTGAAATGCAGCCGAGCGTATCAGAATCGGTTAATACACACACGAAAACATCACCTTAGGTGTATTCAAGTCATAGTTTGGTCTATTAGGGCCATTATTGCAGTCAGAGGTTGAACTGCGTAAAGGCCTCACATCGACGATGCCAGGTATGCAAAAGTACGTGAAAATTTCGATGTCCCCAAATGCTGCCCAGCGTATCAGAATCGGTTAATACACACACGAAAACATCACCTTAGGTGTAGACAAGTCATAATTTGGTCTTTTAGGGCCATTATGGCAGTCAGAGGTTGAACTATGCAAAAGTACGTGAAAATTTCGATGTCCTGAAATGCAGCCAAGCGTATCAGAATCGGTTGATACACACACAAAAACATCACCTTAGATGTATACAAGTCATAGTTTGGTCTATTAGGGCCATTATTGCAGTCAGAGGTTGAACTGCGTAAAGGCCTCACATCGACGATGCCAGGTATGCAAAAGTACGCGAAAATTTCGATGTCCTGAAATGCAGCCCAGCGTATCAGAATCGGTTAATACACACAAGAAAACATCACCTTAGGTGTATTCAAGTCATAGATTCGTCTATTAGGGCCAATGCAGACCAGCTTATCAGAATCGGTTAATACACACACGAAAACATCACCTTAGGTATATACAAGTCATAGTTTGGTCTATTAGGGCCATTATGGCAGTCAGAGGTCGAACTGCCTAAAGGCCTCACATCGACGATGCCAGGTATGCAAAAGTACGTGAAAATTTCGATGTCCTGAAATACAGCCCAGCGTATCAGAATCGGTTAACAAACACACGAAAACATCACCTTAGGTGTATACAAGTCATAGTTTGGTCTATTAGGGCCATTATGGTAGTAGGAGGTTGAGCTGCCTAAAGGCCTCACATCGACGATGCCAGGTATGCAAAATTACGTGAAAATTTCGATGTCCTGAAATGCAGCCCAGCGTATCAGAATCGCTTAATACACACACGAAAACATCACCTAAGGTGTATGCAAGTCATAGTTTGGTCTATTGTGGCCATTATGGCAGTCAGAGGTTGAACTGCCTAAAGGCCTCACATCGACGATGCCAGGTATGCAAAAGTACGTGAAAATTTCGATGTCCTCAAATGCAGCCCAGCGTATCAGAATCGGTTAATACACACACGAAAACATCACCTTAGGTGTATACAAGTCATAGTTTGGTCTATTAGGGCCATTATGGCAGTCAGAGGTTGAACTGCCTAAAGGCCTCACATCGACGATGCCAGGTATGCAAAAGTACGTGAAAATTTCGATGTCCTGAAATACAGCGCAGCGTATCAGAATCGGTTAACACACACAAGAAAACAGCATCTTTGGTGTATACAAGTCATAGTTTGGTCTATTAGGGCCATTATTGCAGTCAGAGGTTGAACTGCGTAAAGGCCTCACATCGACGATGCCAGGTATGCAAAAGTACGTGAAAATTTCGATGTCCCCAAATGCTGCCCAGCGTATCAGAATCGGTTAATACACACACGAAAACATCACCTTAGGTGTAGACAAGTCATAATTTGGTCTTTTAGGGCCATTATGGCAGTCAGAGGTTGAACTGCCTAAAGGCCTCACATCGACGATGCCAGGTATGCAAAAGTACGTGAAAATTTCGATGTCCTGAAATACAGCCCAGCGTATCAGAATCGGTTAACACACACAGGAAAACATCATCTTAGGTGTATACAAGTCATAGTTTGGTCTATTAGGGCCATTATTGCAGTCAGAGGTTGAACTGCGTAAAGGCCTCACATCGACGATGCCAGGTATGCAAAAGTACGTGAAAATTTCGATGTCCTGAAATGCAGCCGAGCGTATCAGAATCGGTTAATACACACACGAAAACATCACCTTAGGTGTATTCAAGTCATAGTTTGGTCTATTAGGGCCATTATTGCAGTCAGAGGTTGAACTGCGTAAAGGCCTCACATCGACGATGCCAGGTATGCAAAAGTACGTGAAAATTTCGATGTCCCCAAATGCTGCCCAGCGTATCAGAATCGGTTAATACACACACGAAAACATCACCTTAGGTGTAGACAAGTCATAATTTGGTCTTTTAGGGCCATTATGGCAGTCAGAGGTTGAACTATGCAAAAGTACGTGAAAATTTCGATGTCCAGAAATGCAGCCAAGCGTATCAGAATCGGTTGATACACACACAAAAACATCACCTTAGATGTATACAAGTCATAGTTTGGTCTATTAGGGCCATTATTGCAGTCAGAGGTTGAACTGCGTAAAGGCCTCACATCGACGATGCCAGGTATGCAAAAGTACGCGAAAATTTCGATGTCCTGAAATGCAGCCCAGCGTATCAGAATCGGTTAATACACACAAGAAAACATCACCTTAGGTGTATTCAAGTCATAGATTCGTCTATTAGGGCCAATGCAGCCCAGCTTATCAGAATCGGTTAATACACACACGAAAACATCACCTTAGGTATATACAAGTCATAGTTTGGTCTATTAGGGCCATTATGGCAGTCAGAGGTCGAACTGCCTAAAGGCCTCACATCGACGATGCCAGGTATGCAAAAGTACGTGAAAATTTCGATGTCCTGAAATACAGCCCAGCGTATCAGAATCGGTTAACAAACACACGAAAACATCACCTTAGGTGTATACAAGTCATAGTTTGGTCTATTAGGGCCATTATGGTAGTAGGAGGTTGAGCTGCCTAAAGGCCTCACATCGACGATGCCAGGTATGCAAAATTACGTGAAAATTTCGATGTCCTGAAATGCAGCCCAGCGTATCAGAATCGCTTAATACACACACGAAAACATCACCTAAGGTGTATGCAAGTCATAGTTTGGTCTATTGTGGCCATTATGGCAGTCAGAGGTTGAACTGCCTAAAGGCCTCACATCGACGATGCCAGGTATGCAAAAGTACGTGAAAATTTCGATGTCCTCAAATGCAGCCCAGCGTATCAGAATCGGTTAATACACACACGAAAACATCACCTTAGGTGTATACAAGTCATAGTTTGGTCTATTAGGGCCATTATGGCAGTCAGAGGTTGAACTGCCTAAAGGCCTCACATCGACGATGCCAGGTATGCAAAAGTACGTGAAAATTTCGATGTCCTGAAATACAGCGCAGCGTATCAGAATCGGTTAACACACACAAGAAAACAGCATCTTTGGTGTATACAAGTCATAGTTTGGTCTATTAGGGCCATTATTGCAGTCAGAGGTTGAACTGCGTAAAGGCCTCACATCGACGATGCCAGGTATGCAAAAGTACGTGAAAATTTCGATGTCCTGAAATGCAGCCGAGCGTATCAGAATCGGTTAATACACACACGAAAACATCACCTTAGGTGTATTCAAGTCATAGTTTGGTCTATTAGGGCCATTATTGCAGTCAGAGGTTGAACTGCGTAAAGGCCTCACATCGACGATGCCAGGTATGCAAAAGTACGTGAAAATTTCGATGTCCCCAAATGCTGCCCAGCGTATCAGAATCGGTTAATACACACACGAAAACATCACCTTAGGTGTAGACAAGTCATAATTTGGTCTTTTAGGGCCATTATGGCAGTCAGAGGTTGAACTGCGTAAAGGTTGAACTATGCAAAAGTACGTGAAAATTTCGATGTCCTGAAATGCAGCCAAGCGTATCAGAATCGGTTGATACACACACAAAAACATCACCTTAGATGTATACAAGTCATAGTTTGGTTTTTTGGGGCCATTATTGCAGTCAGAGGTTGAACTGCGTAAAGGCCTCACATCGACGATGCCAGGTATGCAAAAGTACGCGAAAATTTCGATGTCCTGAAATGCAGCCCAGCGTATCAGAATCGGTTAATACACACAAGAAAACATCATCTTAGGCGTAAACAAGTCATAGTTTGGTCTATTAGGGCCATTATTGCAGTCAGAGGTTGAACTGCGTAAAGGCCTCACACCGTCGATGGCAGGTATGCAAAAGTACGTGAAAATTTCGATGTCTTGAAATGCAGCCCAGCGTATCAGAATCGGTTAATATACACACGAAAACATCACCTTAGGTGTATTCAAGTCATAGATTCGTCTATTAGGGCCAATGCAGCACAGCTTATCAGAATCGGTTAATACACACACGAAAACATCACCTTAGGTGTATACAAGTCATAGTTTGGTCTATTAGGGCCATTATGGCAGTCAGAGGTCGAACTGCCTAAAGGCCTCACATCGACGATGCCAGGTATGCAAAAGTACGTGAAAATTTCGATGTCCTGAAATACAGCCCAGCGTATCAGAATCGGTTAACACACACAAGAAAACATCATCTTAGGTGTATACAAGTCATAGTTTGGTCTATTAGGGCCATTATTGCAGTCAGAGTTTGAACTGCCTAAAGGCCTCACATCGACGATGCCAGGTATGCAAAAGTACGTGAAAATTTCGATGTCCTCAAATGCAGCCCAGCGTATCAGAATCGGTTAATACACACACGAAAACATCTTCTTAGGCGTAAACAAGTCATAGTTTGGTCTATTAGGGCCATTATTGCAGTCAGAGGTTGAACTGCGTAAAGGCCTCACACCGTCGATGGCAGGTATGAAAAAGTACGTGAAAATTTCGATGTCCTGAAATGCAGCCCAGCGTATCAGAATCGGTTAATACACACACGAAAACATCACCTTAGGTGTATACAGGTCATAGTTTGGTCTATTGGGGCCATTATGGCAGTCAGAGGTTGAACTGCCTAAAGGCCTCACATCGACGATGCCAGGTATGCAAAAGTACGTGAAAATTTCGATGTCCTCAAATGCAGCCCAGCGTATCAGAATCGGTTAATACACACACGAAAACATCACCTTAGGTGTATACAAGTCATAGTTTGGTCTATTAGGGCCATTATGGCAGTCAGAGGTTGAACTGCCTAAAGGCCTCACATCGACGATGCCAGGTATGCAAAAGTACGTGAAAATTTCGATGTCCTGAAATGCAGCCCAGCGTATCAGAATCGGTTAATATACACACGAAAAGATCACCTTAGGTGTATTCAAGTCATAGATTCTTCTATTAGGGCCAATGCAGCCCAGCTTATCAGAATCGGTTAATACACACACGAAAACATCACCTTAGGTCTATTCAAGTCATAGTTTGGTCTATTAGGGCCATTATTGCAGTCAGAGGTTGAACTGCGTAAAGGCCTCACATCGACGATGCCAGGTATGCAAAAGTACGTGAAAATTTCGATGTCCCCAAATGCTGCCCAGCGTATCAGAATCGGTTAATATACACACGAAAAGATCACCTTAGGTGTATTCAAGTCATAGATTCGTCTATTAGGGCCAATGCAGCCCAGCTTATCAGAATCGGTTAATACACACACGAAAACATCACCTTAGGTGTATACAAGTCATAGTTTGGTCTATTAGGGCCATTATGGCAGTCAGAGGTTGAACTGCCTAAAGGCCTCACATCGACGATGCCAGGTATGCAAAAGTACGTGAAAATTTCGATGTCCTGAAATACAGCGCAGCGTATCAGAATCGGTTAACACACACAAGAAAACAGCATCTTTGGTGTATACAAGTCATAGTTTGGTCTATTAGGGCCATTATTGCAGTCAGAGGTTGAACTGCGTAAAGGCCTCACATCGACGATGCCAGGTATGCAAAAGTACGTGAAAATTTCGATGTCCTGAAATGCAGCCGAGCGTATCAGAATCGGTTAATACACACACGAAAACATCACCTTAGTTGTAGACAAGTCATAATTTGGTCTTTTAGGGCCATTATGGCAGTCAGAGGTTGAACTATGCAAAAGTACGTGAACATTTCGATGTCCTGAAATGCAGCCAAGCGTATCAGAATCGGTTAACACACACAAGAAAACATCATCTTAGGTGTATTCAAGTCATAGTTTGGTCTATTAGGGCCATTATTGCAGTTAGAGGTTGAACTGCGTAAAGGCCTCACATCGACGATGCCAGGTATGCAAAAGTACGTGAAAATTTCGATGTCCTGAAATGCAGCCGAGCGTATCAGAATCGGTTAATACACACACGAAAACATCACCATAGGTGTATTCCAGTCATAGTTTGGTCTATTAGGGCCATTATTGCAGTCAGAGGTTGAACTGCCTAAAGACCTCACATCGACGATGCCAGGTATGCAAAAGTAAGTGAAAATTTCGATGTCCTGAAATGCAGCCAAGCGTATCAGAATCGGTTGATACACACACAAAAACATCACCTTAGATGTATACAAGTCATAGTTTGGTCTATTAGGGCCATTATTGCAGTCAGAGGTTGAACTGCGTAAAGGCCTCACATCGACGATGCCAGGTATGCAAAAGTACGCGAAAATTTCGATGTCCTGAAATGCAGCCCAGCGTATCAGAATCGGTTAATACACACAAGAAAACATCACCTTAGGTGTATACAAGTCATAGTTTGGTCTATAAGGGCCATTATTGCAGTCAGAGGTTGAAATTTCGATGTCCTGAAATGCAGCCCAGCGTATCAGAATCGGTTAATATACACACGAAAAGATCACCTTAGGTGTATTCAAGTCATAGATTCGTCTATTAGGGCCAATGCAGCCCAGCTTATCAGAATCGGTTAATACACACACGAAAACATCACCTTAGGTGTATACAAGTCATAGTTTGGTCTATTAGGGCCATTATGGCAGTCAGAGGTTGAACTGCCTAAAGGCCTCACATCGACGATGCCAGGTATGCAAAAGTACGTGAAAATGTCGATGTCCTGAAATACAGACCAGCGTATCAGAATCCGTTAATACACACAAGAAAACATCATCTTAAGTGTATACAAGTCATAGTTTGGTCTATTAGGGCCATTATGGCAGTCAGAGGTTGAACTGCCTAAAGGCCTCCCATCGACGATGCCAGGTATGCAAAAGTACGTGAAAATTTCGATGTCTCCAAATGCAGCCCAGCGTATCAGAATCGGTTAATACACACACAAAAACATCACCTTATTTGTATACAAGTCATAGTTTGGTCTATTAGAGCCATTATGGCAGTCAGAGGTTGAACTGCCCAAAAGCCTCACATCGACGATGCCAGGTATGTAAAAGTACGTGAAAATTTCGATGTCTCCAAATGCTGCCCAGTGTATCAGAATCGGTTAATACACACACGAAAACATCACCTTAGGTGTATACTAGTCATAGTTTGGTCTATTAGGGCCATTATGGTAGTCAGAGGTTGAGCTGCCTAAAGGCCTCACATCGACGATGCCAGGCATGCGAAAGGACGTGAAAATTTCGATGTCCTGAAATGCAGCCCAGCGTATAAGAATCGGTTAATACACACACGAAAATATCACCAAAGTTGTATAAAGTCATAGTTTGGTCTATTAGGGCCATTATGGCAGTCAGAAGTTGATCTGCCTAAAGGCCTCACATCGACGATGCCAATTATGCACAAGTACGTGAAAATTTCGATGTCCTGAAATGCAGCCCAGCCTATCAGAATCGGTTAATACACACAAGAAAACATCATCTTAGGCGTATACAGTAGTTTGGTCTATTAGGGCCATTATTGCAGTCAGAGGTTGAACTGCGTAAAGGCCTCACATTGTCGATGCCAGGTATGCAAAAGTACGTGAAAATTTCGATGTCCTGAAATGCAGCCCAGCGTATCAGAATCGGTTAATATACACACGAAAACATCACCTTAGGTGTATTCAAGTCATAGTTTGGTCTATTAGGGCCATTATGGCAGTCAGAGGTTGAGCTGCCTAAAGGCCTCACATCGACGATGCCAGGTATGCAAAAGTACTCGAAAATTTCGATGTCCTGAAATGCAGCCCAGCGTATCAGAATCGGTTAATACACACACGAAAACATCACCTTATGTGTATACAAGTCACAGTTTAGTCTATTAGGGCCATTATTGCAGTCAGATGTTGAACTGCATAATGGCCTCACATCGACGATGCCAGATATTTCGATGTCCTGAAATGAGGCCCAGCATATCAGAATCGGTTAATACACACACGAAAATATCACCTTAGGTGTATACAAGTCATAGTTTTGTCTATTAGGGCCATTATGGTAGTCAGAGGTTGAGCTGCCTAAAGGCCTTACATCGACGATGCCAGGTATGCAAAAGTACGTGAAAATTTCGATGTCCCGAAAAGCAGCCCAGCGTATCAGAATCGGTTAATACACACAAGAAAACATCATCTTAGGCGTATACAAGTCATAGTTTGGTCTATAAGGGCCATTATTGCAGTCAGAGGTTGAACTGCGTAAAGGCCTCACATCGTCGATGCCAGGTATGCAAAAGTACGTGAAAATTTCGATGTCCTGAAATGCAGCCCAGCGTATCAGAATCGGTTAATATACACACGAAAAGATCACCTTAGGTGTATTCAAGTCATAGATTCGTCTATTAGGGCCAATGCAGCCCAGCTTATCAGAATCGGTTAATACACACACGAAAACATCACCTTAGGTGTATACAAGTCATAGTTTGGTCTATTGGGGCCATTATTGCAGTCAGAGGTTGAACTGCGTAAAGGCCTCACATCGACGATGCCAGGTATGCAAAAGTACGTGAAAATTTCGATGTCCTGAAATGCAGACGAGCGTATCAGAATCGGTTAATACACACACGAAAACATCACCTTAGGTCTATTCAAATCATAGTTTGGTCTATTAGGGCCATTATTGCAGTCAGAGGTTGAACTGCGTAAAGGCCTCACATCGACGATGCCAGGTATGCAAAAGTACGTGAAAATTTCGATGTCCTGAAATGCAGCCGAGCGTATCAGAATCGGTTAATACACACACGAAAACATCACCTTAGGTGTATTCAAGTCATAGTTTGGTCTATTAGGGCCATTATTGCAGTCAGAGGTTGAACTGCGTAAAGGCCTCACATCGACGATGCCAGGTATGCAAAAGTACGTGAAAATTTCGATGTCCCCAAATGCTGCCCAGCGTATCAGAATCGGTTAATACACACACGAAAACATCACCTTAGGTGTAGACAAGTCATAATTTGGTCTTTTAGGGCCATTATTTCAGTCAGAGGTTGAACTGCGTAAAGGTTGAACTATGCAAAAGTACGTGAAAATTTCGATGTCCTGAAATGCAGCCAAGCGTATCAGAATCGGTTGATACACACACAAAAACATCACCTTAGATGTATACAAGTCATAGTTTGGTTTTTTGGGGCCATTATGGCAGTCAGAGGTTGAACTGCGTAAAGGCCTCACATCGACGATGCCAGGTATGCAAAAGTACGCGAAAATGTCGATGTCCTGAAATGCAGCCCAGCGTATCAGAATCGGTTAATACACACAAGAAAACATCATCTTAGGCGTAAACAAGTCATAGTTTGGTCTATTAGGGCCATTATTGCAGTCAGAGGTTGAACTGCGTAAAGGCCTCACACCGTCGATGGCAGGTATGCAAAAGTACGTGAAAATTTCGATGTCCTGAAATGCAGCCCAGCGTATCAGAATCGGTTAATATACACACGAAAACATCACCTTAGGTGTATTCAAGTCATAGATTCGTCTATTAGGGCCAATGCAGCCCAGCTTATCAGAATCGGTTAATACACACACGAAAACATCACCTTAGGTGTATACAAGTCATAGTTTGGTCTATTAGGGCCATTATGGCAGTCAGAGGTCGAACTGCCTAAAGGCCTCACATCGACGATGCCAGGTATGCAAAAGTACGTGAAAATTTCGATGTCCTGAAATACAGCCCAGCGTATCAGAATCGGTTAACACACACAAGAAAACATCATCTTAGGTGTATACAAGTCATAGTTTGGTCTATTAGGGCCATTATTGCAGTCAGAGTTTGAACTGCCTAAAGGCCTCACATCGACGATGCCAGGTATGCAAAAGTACGTGAAAATTTCGATGTCCTCAAATGCAGCCCAGCGTATCAGAATCGGTTAATACACACACGAAAACATCATCTTAGGCGTAAACAAGTCATAGTTTGGTCTATTAGGGCCATTATTGCAGTCAGAGGTTGAACTGCGTAAAGGCCTCACACCGTCGATGGCAGGTATGCAAAAGTACGTGAAAATTTCGATGTCCTGAAATGCAGCCCAGCGTATCAGAATCGGTTAATACACACACGAAAACATCACCTTAGGTGTATACAAGTCATAGTTTGGTCTATTGGGGCCATTATGGCAGTCAGAGGTTGAACTGCCTAAAGGCCTCACATCGACGATGCCAGGTATGCAAAAGTACGTGAAAATTTCGATGTCCTCAAATGCAGCCCAGCGTATCAGAATCGGTTAATACACACACGAAAACATCACCTTAGGTGTATACAAGTCATAGTTTGGTCTATTAGGGCCATTATGGCAGTCAGAGGTTGAACTGCCTAAAGGCCTCACATCGACGATGCCAGGTATGCAAAAGTACGTGAAAATTTCGATGTCCTGAAATACAGCCCAGCGTATCAGAATCGGTTAACACACACAAGAAAACATCATCTTAGGTGTATACAAGTCATAGTTTGGTCTATTAGGGCCATTATTGCAGTCAGAGGTTGAACTGCGTAAAGGCCTCACATCGACGATGCCAGGTATGCAAAAGTACGTGAAAATTTCGATGTCCCCAAATGCTGCCCAGCGTATCAGAATCGGTTAATACACACACGAAAACATCACCTTAGTTGTAGACAAGTCATAATTTGGTCTTTTAGGGCCATTATGGCAGTCAGAGGTTGAACTATGCAAAAGTACGTGAACATTTCGATGTCCTGAAATGCAGCCAAGCGTATCAGAATCGGTTAACACACACAAGAAAACATCATCTTAGGTGTATACAAGTCATAGTTTGGTCTATTAGGGCCATTATTGCAGTTAGAGGTTGAACTGCGTAAAGACCTCACATCGACGATGCCAGGTATGCAAAAGTACGTGAAAATTTCGATGTCCTGAAATGCAGCCGAGCGTATCAGAATCGGTTAATACACACACGAAAACATCACCTTAGGTGTATTCAAGTCATAGTTTGGTCTATTAGGGCCATTATTGCAGTCAGAGGTTGAACTGCCTAAAGACCTCACATCGACGATGCCAGGTATGCAAAAGTAAGTGAAAATTTCGATGTCCTGAAATGCAGCCAAGCGTATCAGAATCGGTTGATACACACACAAAAACATCACTTTAGATGTATACAAGTCATAGTTTGGTCTATTAAGGCCATTATTGCAGTCAGAGGTTGAACTGCGTAAAGGCCTCACATCGACGATGCCAGGTATGCAAAAGTACGCGAAAATTTCGATGTCCTGAAATTCAGCCCAGCGTATCAGAATCGGTTAATACACACAAGAAAACATCACCTTAGGTGTATACAAGTCATAGTTTGGTCTATTAGGGCCATTATTGCAGTCAGAGGTTGAACTGCGTAAAGGCCTCACATCGACGATGCCAGGTATGCAAAAGTACGTGAAAATTTCGATGTCCTGAAATGCAGCCCAGCGTATCAGAATCGGTTAATATACACACGAAAAGATCACCTTAGGTGTATTCAAGTCATAGATTCGTCTATTAGGGCCAATGCAGCCCAGCTTATCAGAATCGGTTAATACACACACGAAAACATCACCTTAGGTGTATACAAGTCATAGTTTGGTCTATTAGGGCCATTATGGCAGTCAGAGGTTGAACTGCCTAAAGGCCTCACATCGACGATGCCAGGTATGCAAAAGTACGTGAAAATTTCGATGTCCTGAAATACAGACCAGCGTATCAGAATCCGTTAATACACACAAGAAAACATCATCTTAAGTGTATACAAGTCATAGTTTGGTCTATTAGGGCCATTATGGCAGTCAGAGGTTGAACTGCCTAAAGGCCTCCCATCGACGATGCCAGGTATGCAAAAGTACGTGAAAATTTCGATGTCTCCAAATGCAGCCCAGCGTATCAGAATCGGTTACTACACACACGAAAACATCACCTTATTTGTATACAAGTCATAGTTTGGTCTATTAGAGCCATTATGGCAGTCAGAGGTTGAACTGCCCAAAAGCCTCACATCGACGATGCCAGGTATGTAAAAGTACGTGAAAATTTCGATGTCTCCAAATGCTGCCCAGTGTATCAGAATCGGTTAATACACACACGAAAACATCACCTTAGGTGTATACTAGTCATAGTTTGGTCTATTAGGGCCATTATGGTAGTCAGAGGTTGAGCTGCCTAAAGGCCTCACATCGACGATGCCAGGCATGCGAAAGGACGTGAAAATTTCGATGTCCTGAAATGCAGCCCAGCGTATAAGAATCGGTTAATACACACACGAAAATATCACCAAAGTTGTATAAAGTCATAGTTTGGTCTATTAGGGCCATTATGGCAGTCAGAAGTTGATCTGCCTAAAGGCCTCACATCGACGATGCCAATTATGCATAAGTACGTGAAAATTTCGATGTCCTGAAATGCAGCCCATCCTATCAGAATCGGTTAATGCACACAAGAAAACATCATCTTAGGCGTATACAATAGTTTGGTCTATTAGGGCCATTATTGCAGTCAGAGGTTGAACTGCGTAAAGGCCTCACATCGTCGATGCCAGGTATGCAAAAGTACGTGAAAATTTCGATGTCCTGAAATGCAGCCCAGCGTATCAGAATCGGTTAATATACACACGAAAACATCACCTTAGGTGTATTCAAGTCATAGTTTGGTCTATTAGGGCCATTATGGCAGTCAGAGGTTGAGCTGCCTAAAGGCCTCACATCGACGATGCCAGGTATGCAAAAGTACTCGAAAATTTCGATGTCCTGAAATGCAGCCCAGCGTATCAGAATCGGTTAATACACACACGAAAACATCACCTTATGTGTATACAAGTCACAGTTTGGTCTATTAGGGCCATTATTGCAGTCAGATGTTGAACTGCATAATGGCCTCACATCGACGATGCCAGATATTTCAATGTCCTGAAATGAGGCCCAGCATATCAGAATCGGTTAATACACACACGAAAATATCACCTTAGGTGTATACAAGTCATAGTTTTGTCTATTAGGGCCATTATGGTAGTCAGAGGTTGAGCTGCCTAAAGGCCTTACATCGACGATGCCAGGTATGCAAAAGTACGTGAAAATGTCGTTGTCCTGAAATGCAGCCCAGCGTATCAGAATCGGTTAATACACACACGAAAATATCACCAAAGTTGTATAGAAGTCATAGTTTGGTCTATTAGGGCCATTATGGCAGTCAGAGGTTGAACTGCCTAAAGGCCTCACATCGACGATGCCAATTATGCACAAGTACTTGAAAATTTCGATGTCCCGAAATGCAGCCCAGCGTATCAGAATCGGTTAATACACACAAGAAAACATCATCTTAGGCGTATACAAGTCATAGTTTGGTCTATAAGGGCCATTATTGCAGTCAGAGGTTGAACTGCGTAAAGGCCTCACATCGTCGATGCCAGGTATGCAAAAGTACGTGAAAATTTCGATGTCCTGAAATGCAGCCCAGCGTATCAGAATCGGTTAATATACACACGAAAAGATCACCTTAGGTGTATTCAAGTCATGCAGCCCAGCTTATCAGAATCGGTTAATACACACACGAAAACATCACCTTAGGTGTATACAAGTCATAGTTTGGTCTATTAGGGCCATTATGGCAGTCAGAGGTTGAACTGCCTAAAGGCCTCACATCGACGATGCCAGGTATGCAAAAGTACGTGAAAATTTCGATGTCCTGAAATACAGACCAGCGTATCAGAATCCGTTAATACACACAAGAAAACATCATCTTAAGTGTATACAAGTCATAGTTTGGTCTATTAGGGCCATTATGGCAGTCAGAGGTTGAACTGCCTAAAGGCCTCCCATCGACGATGCCAGGTATGCAAAAGTACGGGAAAATTTCGATGTCTCCAAATGCAGCCCAGTGTATCAGAATCGGTTAATACACACACGAAAACATCACCTTATTTGTATACAAGTCATAGTTTGGTCTATTAGGGCCATTATGGCAGTCTGAGGTTGAACTGCCCAAAAGCCTCACATCGACGATGCCAGGTATGTAAAAGTACGTCAAAATTTCGATGTCTCCAAATGCTGCCCAGTGTATCAGAATCGGTTAATACACACACGAAAACATCACCTTAGGTGTATACTAGTCATAGTTTGGTCTATTAGGGCCATTATGGTAGTCAGAGGTTGAGCTGCCTAAAGGCCTCACATCGACGATGCCAGGCATGCGAAAGGACGTGAAAATTTCGATGTCCTGAAATGCAGCCCAGCGTATAAGAATCGGTTAAAACACACACGAAAATATCACCAAAGTTGTATAAAGTCATAGTTTGGTCTATTAGGGCCATTATGGCAGTCAGAAGTTGATCTGCCTGAAGGCCTCACATCGACGATGCCAATTATGCACAAGTACGTGAAAATTTCGATGTCCTGAAATGCAGCCCAGCCTATCAGAATCGGTTAATACACACAAGAAAACATCATCTTAGGCGTATACAATAGTTTGGTCTATTAGGGCCATTATTGCAGTCAGAGGTTGAACTGCGTAAAGGCCTCACATCGTCGATGCCAGGTATGCAAAAGTACGTGAAAATTTCGATGTCCTGAAATGCAGCCCAGCGTATCAGAATCGGTTAATATACACACGAAAACATCACCTTAGGTGTATTCAAGTCATAGTTTGGTCTATTAGGGCCATTATGGCAGTCAGAGGTTGAGCTGCCTAAAGGCCTCACAACGACGATGCCAGGTATGCAAAAGTACTCGAAAATTTCGATGTCCTGAAATGCAGCCCAGCGTATCAGAATCGGTTAATACACACACGAAAACATCACCTTATGTGTATACAAGTCACAGTTTGGTCTATTAGGGCCATTATTGCAGTCAGATGTTGAACTGCATAATGGCCTCACATCGACGATGCCAGATATTTCGATGTCCTGAAATGAGGCCCAGCATATCAGAATCGGTTAATACACACACGAAAATATCACCTTAGGTGTATACAAGTCATAGTTTTGTCTATTAGGGCCATTATGGTAGTCAGAGGTTGAGCTGCCTAAAGGCCTTACATCGACGATGCCAGGTATGCAAAAGTACGTGAAAATGTCGTTGTCCTGAAATGCAGCCCAGCGTATCAGAATCGGTTAATACACACACGAAAATATCACCAAAGTTGTATAGAAGTCATAGTTTGGTCTATTAGGGCCATTATGGCAGTCAGAGGTTGAACTGCCTAAAGGCCTCACATCGACGATGCCAATTATGCACAAGTACTTGAAAATTTCGATGTCCTGAAATGCAGCCCAGCGTATCAGAATCGGTTGATACACACACGAAAACATCACCTTAGATGTATACAAGTCATAGTTTGGTCTATTAGGGCCATTATTGCAGTCAGAGGTTGAACTGCGTAAACGCCTCACATCGTCGATGTAAGGTATGGAAAAGTACGTGAAAATTTCGATGTCCTGAAATGCAGCCCAGCGTATCAGAATCGGTTAATACACACACGAAAACATCACCTTAGGTGTATACAAGTCATAGTTTGGTCTATTAGGGCCATTATTGCAGTCAGAGGTTGAACTGCGTAAAGGCCTCACATCGACGATGCCAGGTATGCAAAAGTACGCGAAAATTTCGATGTCCTGAAATGCAGCCCAGCGTATCAGAATCGGTTAATACACACAAGAAAACATCATCTTAGGCGTATACAAGTCATAGTTTGGTCTATTAGGGCCATTATTGCATTCAGAGGTTGAACTGCGTAAAGGCCTCACACCGTCGATGGCAGGTATGCAAAAGTACGTGAAAATTTCGATGTCCTGAAATGCAGCCCAGCGTATCAGAATCGGTTAACAAACACACGAAAACATCACCTTAGGTGTATACAAGTCATAGTTTGGTCTATTAGGGCCATTATGGTAGTAGGAGGTTGAGCTGCCTAAAGGCCTCACATCGACGATGCCAGGTATGCAAAATTACGTGAAAATTTCGATGTCCTGAAATGCAGCCCAGCGTATCAGAATCGGTTAATAAACACACGAAAACATCACCTTAGGTGTATACAAGTCATAGTTTGGTCTATTGGGGCCATTATGGCAGTCAGAGGTTGAACTGCCTAAAGGCCTCACATCGACGATGCCAGGTATGCAAAAGTACGTGAAAATTTCGATGTCCTCAAATGCAGCCCAGCGTATCAGAATCGGTTGATACACACACGAAAACATCAAGTTAGGTGTAGACAAGTCATAGTTTGGTCTATTAGGGCCATTATGGCAGTCAGGGGTTGAACTGCCCAAAAGCCTCACATCGACGATGCCAGGTATGCAAAAGTACGCGAAAATTTCGATGTACTGAAATGCAGCCCAGCGTATCAGAATCGGTTAATACACACAAGAAAACATCATCTTTGGCGTATACAAGTCATAGTTTGGTCTATAAGGGCCATTATTGCAGTCAGAGGTTGAACTGCGTAAAGGCCTCACATCGTCGATGCCTGGTATGCAAAAGTACGTGAAAATTTCGATGTCCTGAAATGCAGCCCAGCGTATCAGAATCGGTTAATATACACACGAAAAGATCACCTTAGGTGTATTCAAGTCATAGATTCGTCTATTAGGGCCATTATGGCAGTCAGAGGTTGAACTGCCTAAAGGCCTCACATCGACGGTGCCAGGTATGCAAAAGTACGTGAAAATTTCGATGTCCTGAAATACAGCCCAGCGTATCAGAATCCGTTAATACACACAAGAAAACATCATCTTAAGTGTATACAAGTCATAGTTTGGTCTATTAGGGCCATTATGGCAGTCAGAAGTTGATCTGCCTAAAGGCCTCACATCGACGATGCCAATTATGCACAAGTACGTGAAAATTTCGATGTCCTGAAATGCAGCCCAGCCTATCAGAATCGGTTAATACACACAAGAAAACATCATCTTAGGCGTATACAATAGTTTAGTCTATTAGGGCCATTATTGCAGTCAGAGGTTGAACTGCGTAAAGGCCTCACATCGTCGATGCCAGGTATGCAAAAGTACGTGAAAATTTCGATGTCCTGAAATGCAGCCCAGCGTATCAGAATCGGTTAATATACACACGAAAACATCACCTTAGGTGTATTCAAGTCATAGTTTGGTCTATTAGGGCCATTATGGCAGTCAGAGGTTGAGCTGCCTAAAGGCCTCACATCGACGATGCCAGGTATGCAAAAGTACTCGAAAATTTCGATGTCCTGAAATGCAGCCC
This sequence comes from Eristalis tenax, assembly GCA_905231855.2. Classification (NCBI taxonomy): domain Eukaryota; kingdom Metazoa; phylum Arthropoda; class Insecta; order Diptera; family Syrphidae; genus Eristalis; species Eristalis tenax. The sequence continues at coordinate 64,322,385 of HG993124.1, read as the reverse complement.
AGCGTATCAGAATCGGTTAATACACACACGAAAACATCACCTTATGTGTATACATGTCATAGTTTGGTCTATTGGGGCCATTATGCAGTTAGAGGTTGAACTGCCTAAAGGCCTCCAATTGACGGTGCCAGGTGTGCAAACGTACGTGAACATTTCGATGTCCTGAAATGCAGCCCAGCGTATCAGAATCGGTTAATATACACACGAAAACATCACCTTAGGTGTATTCAAGTCATAGTTTGGTCTATTAGGGCCATTATGGCAGTCAGAGGTTGAGCTGCCTAAAGGCCTCACATCGACGATGCCAGATATTTCGATGTCCTGAAATGAGGCCCAGCATATCAGAATCGGTTAATACACACACGAAAATATCACCTTAGGTGTATACAAGTCATAGTTTTGTCTATTAGGGCCATTATGGTAGTCAGAGGTTGAGCTGCCTAAAGGCCTTACATCGACGATGCCAGGTATGCAAAAGTACGTGAAAATGTCGTTGTCCTGAAATGCAGCCCAGCGTATCAGAATCGGTTAATACACACACGAAAATATCACCAAAGTTGTATAGAAGTCATAGTTTGGTCTATTAGGGCCATTATGGCAGTCAGAGGTTGAACTGCCTAAAGGCCTCACATCGACGATGCCAATTATGCACAAGTACTTGAAAATTTCGATGTCCTGAAATGCAGCCCAGCGTATCAGAATCGGTTGATACACACACGAAAACATCACCTTAGATGTATACAAGTCATAGTTTGGTCTATTAGGGCCATTATTGCAGTCAGAGGTTGAACTGCGTAAACGCCTCACATCGTCGATGTAAGGTATGGAAAAGTACGTGAAAATTTCGATGTCCTGAAATGCAGCCCAGCGTATCAGAATCGGTTAATACACACACGAAAACATCACCTTAGGTGTATACAAGTCATAGTTTGGTCTATTAGGGCCATTATGGCAGTCAGAGGTTGAGCTGCCTAAAGGCCTCACAGCGACGATGCCAGGTATGGAAAAGTACCCGAAAATTTCGATGTCCTGAAATGCAGCCCAGCGTATCAGAATCGGTTAATACACACAAGAAAACATCATCTTAGGCGTATACAAGTCATAGTTTGGTCTATTAGGGCCATTATTGCATTCAGAGGTTGAACTGCGTAAAGGCCTCACACCGTCGATGGCAGGTATGCAAAAGTACGTGAAAATTTCGATGTCCTGAAATGCAGCCCAGCGTATCAGAATCGGTTAACAAACACACGAAAACATCACCTTAGGTGTATACAAGTCATAGTTTGGTCTATTAGGGCCATTATGGTAGTAGGAGATTGAGCTGCCTAAAGGCCTCACATCGACGATGCCAGGTATGCAAAATTACGTGAAAATTTCGATGTCCTGAAATGCAGAACAGCGTATCAGAATCGGTTAATAAACACACGAAAACATCACCTTAGGTGTATACAAGTCATAGTTTGGTCTATTGGGGCCATTATGGCAGTCAGAGGTTGAACTGCCTAAAGGCCTCACATCGACGATGCCAGGTATGCAAAAGTACGTGAAAATTTCGATGTCCTCAAATGCAGCCCAGCGTATCAGAATCGGTTGATACACACACGAAAACATCAAGTTAGGTGTAGACAAGTCATAGTTTGGTCTATTAGGGCCATTATGGCAGTCAGGGGTTGAACTGCCCAAAAGCCTCACATCGACGATGCCAGGTATGCAAAAGTACGCGAAAATTTCGATGTCCCGAAATGCAGCCCAGCGTATCAGAATCGGTTAATACACACAAGAAAACATCATCTTTGGCGTATACAAGTCATAGTTTGGTCTATAAGGGCCATTATTGCAGTCAGAGGTTGAACTGCGTAAAGGCCTCACATCGTCGATGCCAGGTATGCAAAAGTACGTGAAAATTTCGATGTCCTGAAATGCAGCCCAGCGTATCAGAATCGGTTAATATACACACGAAAAGATCACCTTAGGTGTATTCAAGTCATAGATTCGTCTATTAGGGCCATTATGGCAGTCAGAGGTTGAACTGCCTAAAGGCCTCACATCGACGGTGCCAGGTATGCAAAAGTACGTGAAAATTTCGATGTCCTGAAATACAGCCCAGCGTATCAGAATCCGTTAATACACACAAGAAAACATCATCTTAAGTGTATACAATTCATAGTTTGGTCTATTAGGGCCATTATGGCAGTCAGATTTTGAACTGCCTAAAGGCCTCCCATTGACGATGCCAGGTATGCAAAAGTACGTGAAAATTTCAATGTCTCCAAATGCTGCCCAGTGTATCAGAATCGGTTAATACACACACGAAAACATCACCTTAGGTGTATACTAGTCATAGTTTGGTCTATTAGGGCCATTATGGTAGTCAGAGGTTGAGCTGCCTAAAGGCCTCACATCGACGATGCCAGGTATGTAAAAGTACGTGAAAATTTCAATGTCTCCAAATGCTGCCCAGTGTATCAGAATCGGTTAATACACACACGAAAACATCACCTTAGGTGTATACTAGTCATAGTTTGGTCTATTAGGGCCATTATGGTAGTCAGAGGTTGAGCTGCCTAAAGGCCTCACATCGACGATGCCAGGCATGCGAAAGGACGTGAAAATTTCGATGTCCTGAAATGCAGCCCAGCGTATAAGAATCGGTTAATACACACACGAAAATATCACCAAAGTTGTATAAAGTCATAGTTTGGTCTATTAGGGCCATTATGACAGTCAGAAGTTGATCTGCCTAAAGGCCTCACATCGACGATGCCAATTATGCACAAGTACGTGAAAATTTCGATGTCCTGAAATGCAGCCCAGCCTATCAGAATCGGTTAATACACACAAGAAAACATCATCTTAGGCGTATACAATAGTTTGGTCTATTAGGGCCATTATTGCAGTCAGAGGTTGAACTGCGTAAAGGCCTCACATCGTCGATGCCAGGTATGCAAAAGTACGTGAAAATTTCGATGTCCTGAAATGCAGCCCAGCGTATCAGAATCGGTTAATATACACACGAAAACATCACCTTATGTGTATTCAAGTCATAGTTTGGTCTATTAGGGCCATTATGGCAGTCAGAGGTTGAGCTGCCTAAAGGCCTCACATCGACGATGCCAGGTATGCAAAAGTACTCGAAAATTTCGATGTTCTGAAATGCAGCCCAGCGTATCAGAATCGGTTAATACACACACGAAAACATCACCTTATGTGTATACATGTCATAGTTTGGTCTATTGGGGCCATTATGCAGTTAGAGGTTGAACTGCCTAAAGGCCTCCCATTGACGGTGCCAGGTGTGCAAACGTACGTGAACATTTCGATGTCCTGAAATGCAGCCCAGCGTATCAGAATCGGTTAATATACACACGAAAACATCACCTTAGGTGTATTCAAGTCATAGTTTGGTCTATTAGGGCCATTATGGCAGTCAGAGGTTGAGCTGCCTAAAGGCCTGACATCGACGATGCCAGATATTTCGATGTCCTGAAATGAGGCCCAGCATATCAGAATCGGTTAATACACACACGAAAATATCACCTTAGGTGTATACAAGTCATAGTTTTGTCTATTAGGGCCATTATGGTAGTCAGAGGTTGAGCTGCCTAAAGGCCTTACATCGACGATGCCAGGTATGCAAAAGTACGTGAAAATGTCGTTGTCCTGAAATGCAGCCCAGCGTATCAGAATCGGTTAATACACACACGAAAATATCACCAAAGTTGTATAGAAGTCATAGTTTGGTCTATTAGGGCCATTATGGCAGTCAGAGGTTGAACTGCCTAAAGGCCTCACATCGACGATGCCAATTATGCACAAGTACTTGAAAATTTCGATGTCCTGAAATGCAGCCCAGCGTATCAGAATCGGTTGATACACACACGAAAACATCACCTTAGATGTATACAAGTCATAGTTTGGTCTATTAGGGCCATTATTGCAGTCAGAGGTTGAACTGCCTAAAGGACTCACATCGACGATGCCAGGTATGGAAAAGTACGTGAAAATTTCGATGTCCTGAAATGCAGCCCAGCGTATCAGAATCGGTTAATACACACACGAAAACATCACCTTAGGTGTATACAAGTCATAGTTTGGTCTATTAGGGCCATTATGGCAGTCAGAGGTTGAGCTGCCTAAAGGCCTCACAGCGACGATGCCAGGTATGCAAAAGTACGTGAAAATTTCGATGTCCTGAAATGCAGCCCAGCGTATCAGAATCGGTTAATACACACACGAAAATATCACCAAAGTTGTATACAAGTCATAGTTTGGTCTATTAGGGCCATTATGGCAGTGAGAGGTTGAACAGCCCAAAAGCCTCACATCGACGATGCCAGGTATGCAAAAGTACGTGAAAACTTCGATGTCCTGATATGCAGCCCAGCGTATCAGAATCGGTTAATACACACACGAAAACATCACCTTATGTGTATACAAGTCATAGTTTGGTCTATTAGGGCCAATACAGCCCAGCTTATCAGAATCGGTTAATACACACACGAAAACATCACCTTAGGTGTATACAAGTCATAGTTTCGTCTATTAGGGCCAATGCAGCCCAGCTTATCAGAATCGGTTAATACACACACGAAAACATCACCTTAGGTGTATACAAGTCATAGTTTGGTCTATTAGGGCCATTATGGTAGTCAGAGGTTGAGCTGCCTAAAGGCCTCACATCGACTATGCCAGGTATTTCGATGTCCTGAAATGCAGCCCAGCGTATCAGAATCGGTTAATACACACACGAAAACATCACCTTAGGTGTATTCAAGTCATAGATTCGTCTATTAGAGCCAATGCAGCAAAGCTTATCAGAATCGGTTAATACACACACGAAAACATCACCTTAGGTGTACACAAGTCATAGTTTGGTCTATTAAAACCATTATGGCAGTCAGAGGTTGAACTGCCTAAAGGCCTCACATCGACGGTGCCAGGTATGCAAAAGTACGTGAAAATTTCGATGTCCTGAAATACAGCCCAGCGTATCAGAATCCGTTAATACACACAAGAAAACATCATCTTAAGTGTATACAAGTCATAGTTTGGTCTATTAGGGCCATTATGGCAGTCAGAGGTTGAGCTGCCTAAAGGCCTCACATCGACGATGCCAGGTATGCAAAAGTACGTGAAAATTTCGATGTCCTGAAATGCAGCCCAGCGTATCAGAATCGGTTAATATACACATGAAAAGATCACCTTAGGTGTATTCAAGTCATAGATTCGTCTATTAGGGCCATTATGGCAGTCAGAGGTTGAACTGCCTAAAGGCCTCACATCGACGGTGCCAGGTATGCAAAAGTACGTGAAAATTTCGATGTCCTGAAATACAGCCCAGCGTATCAGAATCCGTTAATACACACAAGAAAACATCATCTTAAGTGTATACAAGTCATAGTTTGGTCTATTAGGGCCATTATGGCAGTCAGAGGTTGAACTGCCTAAAGGCCTCCCATCGACGATGCCAGGTATGCAAAAGTACGTGAAAATTTCGATGTCTCCAAATGCAGCCCAGCGTATCAGAATCGGTTAATACACACACGAAAGTATCACCTTATTTGTATACAAGTCATAGTTTGGTCTATTAGAGCCATTATGGCAGTCAGAGGTTGAACTGCCCAAAAGCCTCACATCGACGATGCCAGGTATGTAAAAGTACGTGAAAATTTCGATGTCTCCAAATGCTGCCCAGTGTATCAGAATCGGTTAATACACACACGAAAACATCACCTTAGGTGTATACAAGTCATAGTTTGGTCTATTAGGGCCATTATTGCAGTCAGAGGTTGAACTGCGTAAAGGCCTCACATCGACGATGCCAGGTATGCAAAAGTACGCGAAAATTTCGATGTCCTGAAATGCAGCCCAGCGTATCAGAATCGGTTAATACCCACAAGAAAACATCATCTTAGGCGTATACAAGTCATAGTTTGGTCTATTAGGGCCATTATTTCATTCAGAGGTTGAACTGCGTAAAGGCCTCACACCGTCGATGGCAGGTATGCAAAAGTACGTGAAAATTTCGATGTCCTGAAATGCAGCCCAGCGTATCAGAATCGGTTAACAAACACACGAAAACATCACCTTAGGTGTATACAAGTCATAGTTTGGTCTATTAGGGCCATTATGGTAGTAGGAGGTTGAGCTGCCTAAAGGCCTCACATCGACGATGCCAGGTATGCAAAATTACGTGAAAATTTCGATGTCCTGAAATGCAGCCCAGCGTATCAGAATCGGTTAATAAACACACGAAAACATCACCTTAGGTGTATACAAGTCATAGTTTGGTCTATTGGGGCCATTATGGCAGTCAGAGGTTGAACTGCGTAAAGGCCTCACATCGACGATGCCAGGTATGCAAAAGTACGCGAAAATTTCGATGTCCTGAAATGCAGCCCAGCGTATCAGAATCGGTTAATACCCACAAGAAAACATCATCTTAGGCGTATACAAGTCATAGTTTGGTCTATTAGGGCCATTATTTCATTCAGAGGTTGAACTGCGTAAAGGCCTCACACCGTCGATGGCAGGTATGCAAAAGTACGTGAAAATTTCGATGTCCTGAAATGCAGCCCAGCGTATCAGAATCGGTTAACAAACACACGAAAACATCACCTTAGGTGTATACAAGTCATAGTTTGGTCTATTAGGGCCATTATGGTAGTAGGAGGTTGAGCTGCCTAAAGGCCTCACATCGACGATGCCAGGTATGCAAAATTACGTGAAAATTTCGATGTCCTGAAATGCAGCCCAGCGTATCAGAATCGGTTAATAAACACACGAAAACATCACCTTAGGTGTATACAAGTCATAGTTTGGTCTATTGGGGCCATTATGGCAGTCAGAGGTTGAACTGCCTAAAGGCCTCACATCGACGAAGCCAGGTATGCAAAAGTACGTGAAAATTTCGATGTCCTCAAATGCAGCCCAGCGTATCAGAATCGGTTGATACACACACGAAAACATCAAGTTAGGTGTAGACAAGTCATAGTTTGGTCTATTAGGGCCATTATGGCAGTCAGGGGTTGAACTGCCCAAAAGCCTCACATCGACGATGCCAGGTATGCAAAAGTACGCGAAAATTTCGATGTACTGAAATGCAGCCCAGCGTATCAGAATCGGTTAATACACACAAGAAAACATCATCTTTGGCGTATACAAGTCATAGTTTGGTCTATAAGGGCCATTATTGCAGTCAGAGGTTGAACTGCGTAAAGGCCTCACATCGTCGATGCCAGGTATGCAAAAGTACGTGAAAATTTCGATGTCCTGAAATGCAGCCCAGCGTATCAGAATCGGTTAATATACACACGAAAAGATCACCTTAGGTGTATTCAAGTCATAGATTCGTCTATTAGGGCCATTATGGCAGTCAGAGGTTGAACTGCCTAAAGGCCTCACATCGACGGTGCCAGGTATGCAAAAGTACGTGAAAATTTCGATGTCCTGAAATACAGCCCAGCGTATCAGAATCCGTTAATACACACAAGAAAACATCATCTTAAGTGTATACAAGTCATAGTTTGGTCTATTAGGGCCATTATGGCAGTCAGAGGTTGAACTGCCTAAAGGCCTCCCATCGACGATGCCAGGTATGCAAAAGTACGTGAAAATTTCGATGTCTCCAAATGCAGCCCAGCGTATCAGAATCGGTTAATACACACACGAAAACATCACCTTATTTGTATACAAGTCATAGTTTGGTCTATTAGAGCCATTATGGCAGTCAGAGGTTGAACTGCCCAAAAGCCTCACATCGACGATGCCAGGTATGTAAAAGTACGTGAAAATTTCGATGTCTCCAAATGCTGCCCAGTGTATCAGAATCGGTTAATACACACACGAAAACATCACCTTAGGTGTATACTAGTCATAGTTTGGTCTATTAGGGCCATTATGGTAGTCAGAGGTTGAGCTGCCTAAAGGCCTCACATCGACGATGCCAGGCATGCGAAAGGACGTGAAAATTTCGATGTCCTGAAATGCAGCCCAGCGTATAAGAATCGGTTAATACACACACGAAAATATCACCAAAGTTGTATAAAGTCATAGTTTGGTCTATTAGGGCCATTATGGCAGTCAGAAGTTGATCTGCCTAAAGGCCTCACATCGACGATGCCAATTATGCACAAGTACGTGAAAATTTCGATGTCCTGAAATGCAGCCCAGCCTATCAGAATCGGTTAATACACACAAGAAAACATCATCTTAGGCGTATACAATAGTTTAGTCTATTAGGGCCATTATTGCAGTCAGAGGTTGAACTGCGTAAAGGCCTCACATCGTCGATGCCAGGTATGCAAAAGTACGTGAAAATTTCGATGTCCTGAAATGCAGCCCAGCGTATCAGAATCGGTTAATATACACACGAAAACATCACCTTAGGTGTATTCAAGTCATAGTTTGGTCTATTAGGGCCATTATGGCAGTCAGAGGTTGAGCTGCCTAAAGGCCTCACATCGACGATGCCAGGTATGCAAAAGTACTCGAAAATTTCGATGTCCTGAAATGCAGCCCAGCGTATCAGAATCGGTTAATACACACACGAAAACATCACCTTATGTGTATACATGTCATAGTTTGGTCTATTGGGGCCATTATGCAGTTAGAGGTTGAACTGCCTAAAGGCCTCCAATTGACGGTGCCAGGTGTGCAAACGTACGTGAACATTTCGATGTCCTGAAATGCAGCCCAGCGTATCAGAATCGGTTAATATACACACGAAAACATCACCTTAGGTGTATTCAAGTCATAGTTTGGTCTATTAGGGCCATTATGGCAGTCAGAGGTTGAGCTGCCTAAAGGCCTCACATCGACGATGCCAGATATTTCGATGTCCTGAAATGAGGCCCAGCATATCAGAATCGGTTAATACACACACGAAAATATCACCTTAGGTGTATACAAGTCATAGTTTTGTCTATTAGGGCCATTATGGTAGTCAGAGGTTGAGCTGCCTAAAGGCCTTACATCGACGATGCCAGGTATGCAAAAGTACGTGAAAATGTCGTTGTCCTGAAATGCAGCCCAGCGTATCAGAATCGGTTAATACACACACGAAAATATCACCAAAGTTGTATAGAAGTCATAGTTTGGTCTATTAGGGCCATTATGGCAGTCAGAGGTTGAACTGCCTAAAGGCCTCACATCGACGATGCCAATTATGCACAAGTACTTGAAAATTTCGATGTCCTGAAATGCAGCCCAGCGTATCAGAATCGGTTGATACACACACGAAAACATCACCTTAGATGTATACAAGTCATAGTTTGGTCTATTAGGGCCATTATTGCAGTCAGAGGTTGAACTGCGTAAACGCCTCACATCGTCGATGTAAGGTATGGAAAAGTACGTGAAAATTTCGATGTCCTGAAATGCAGCCCAGCGTATCAGAATCGGTTAATACACACACGAAAACATCACCTTAGGTGTATACAAGTCATAGTTTGGTCTATTAGGGCCATTATGGCAGTCAGAGGTTGAGCTGCCTAAAGGCCTCACAGCGACGATGCCAGGTATGGAAAAGTACCCGAAAATTTCGATGTCCTGAAATGCAGCCCAGCGTATCAGAATCGGTTAATACACACAAGAAAACATCATCTTAGGCGTATACAAGTCATAGTTTGGTCTATTAGGGCCATTTTTGCATTCAGAGGTTGAACTGCGTAAAGGCCTCACACCGTCGATGGCAGGTATGCAAAAGTACGTGAAAATTTCGATGTCCTGAAATGCAGCCCAGCGTATCAGAATCGGTTAACAAACACACGAAAACATCACCTTAGGTGTATACAAGTCATAGTTTGGTCTATTAGGGCCATTATGGTAGTAGGAGGTTGAGCTGCCTAAAGGCCTCACATCGACGATGCCAGGTATGCAAAATTACGTGAAAATTTCGATGTCCTGAAATGCAGAACAGCGTATCAGAATCGGTTAATAAACACACGAAAACATCACCTTAGGTGTATACAAGTCATAGTTTGGTCTATTGGGGCCATTATGGCAGTCAGAGGTTGAACTGCCTAAAGGCGTCACATCGACGATGCCAGGTATGCAAAAGTACGTGAAAATTTCGATGTCCTCAAATGCAGCCCAGCGTATCAGAATCGGTTGATACACACACGAAAACATCACCTTAGGTGTATACAAGTCATAGTTTGGTCTATTAGGGCCATTATGGCAGTCAGGGGTTGAACTGCCCAAAAGCCTCACATCGACGATGCCAGGTATGCAAAAGTACGCGAAAATTTCGATGTCCCGAAATGCAGCCCAGCGTATCAGAATCGGTTAATACACACAAGAAAACATCATCTTTGGCGTATACAAGTCATAGTTTGGTCTATAAGGGCCATTGTTGCAGTCAGAGGTTGAACTGCGTAAAGGCCTCACATCGTCGATGCCAGGTATGCAAAAGTACGTGAAAATTTCGATGTCCTGAAATGCAGCCCAGCGTATCAGAATCGGTTAATATACACACGAAAAGATCACCTTAGGTGTATTCAAGTCATAGATTCGTCTATTAGGGCCATTATGGCAGTCAAAGGTTGAACTGCCTAAAGGCCTCACATCGACGGTGCCAGGTATGCAAAAGTACGTGAAAATTTCGATGTCCTGAAATACAGCCCAGCGTATCAGAATCCGTTAATACACACAAGAAAACATCATCTTAAGTGTATACAAGTCATAGTTTGGTCTATTAGGGTTAGTTGTAGACAAGTCATAGTTTGGTCTATTAGGGCCATTATGGCAGTCAGAGGTTGAACTGCCCAAAAGCCTCACATCGACTATGCCAGGTATGTAAAAGTACGTGAAAATTTCAATGTCTCCAAATGCTGCCCAGTGTATCAGAATCGGTTAATACACACACGAAAACATCACCTTAGGTGTATACTAGTCATAGTTTGGTCTATTAGGGCCATTATGGTAGTCAGAGGTTGAGCTGCCTAAAGGCCTCACATCGACGATGCCAGGCATGCGAAAGGACGTGAAAATTTCGATGTCCTGAAATGCAGCCCAGCGTATCAGAATCCGTTAATACACACACGAAAATATCACCAAAGTTGTATAAAGTCATAGTTTGGTCTATTAGGGCCATTATGACAGTCAGAAGTTGATCTGCCTAAAGGCCTCACATCGACGATGCCAATTATGCACAAGTACGTGAAAATTTCGATGTCCTGAAATGCAGCCCAGCCTATCAGAATCGGTTAATACACACAAGAAAACATCATCTTAGGCGTATACAATAGTTTGGTCTATTAGGGCCATTATTGCAGTCAGAGGTTGAACTGCGTAAAGGCCTCACATCGTCGATGCCAGGTATGCAAAAGTACGTGAAAATTTCGATGTCCTGAAATGCAGCCCAGCGTATCAGAATCGGTTAATATACACACGAAAACATCACCTTAGGTGTATTCAAGTCATAGTTTGGTCTATTAGGGCCATTATGGCAGTCAGAGGTTGAGCTGCCTAAAGGCCTCACATCGACGATGCCAGGTATGCAAAAGTACTCGAAAATTTCGATGTCCTGAAATGCAGCCCAGCGTATCAGAATCGGTTAATACACACACGAAAACATCACCTTATGTGTATACATGTCATAGTTTGGTCTATTGGGGCCATTATGGCAGTCAGAGGTTGAACTGCCTAAAGGCCTCCCATTGACGGTGCCAGGTGTGCAAACGTACGTGAACATTTCGATGTCCTGAAATGCAGCCCAGCGTATCAGAATCGGTTAATATACACACGAAAACATCACCTTAGGTGTATACAAGTCATAGTTTGGTCTATTAGGGCCATTATGGCAGTCAGAGGTTGAGCTGCCTAAAGGCCTGACATCGACGATGCCAGATATTTCGATGTCCTGAAATGAGGCCCAGCATATCAGAATCGGTTAATACACACACGAAAATATCACCTTAGGTGTATACAAGTCATAGTTTTGTCTATTAGGGCCATTATGGTAGTCAGAGGTTGAGCTGCCTAAAGGCCTTACATCGACGATGCCAGGTATGCAAAAGTACGTGAAAATGTCGTTGTCCTGAAATGCAGCCCAGCGTATCAGAATCGGTTAATACACACACGAAAATATCACCAAAGTTGTATAGAAGTCATAGTTTGGTCTATTAGGGCCATTATGGCAGTCAGAGGTTGAACTGCCTAAAGGCCTCACATCGACGATGCCAATTATGCACAAGTACTTGAAAATTTCGATGTCCTGAAATGCAGCCCAGCGTATCAGAATCGGTTGATACACACACGAAAACATCACCTTAGATGTATACAAGTCATAGTTTGGTCTATTAGGGCCATTATTGCAGTCAGAGGTTGAACTGCCTAAAGGACTCACATCGACGATGCCAGGTATGCAAAAGTACGTGAAAATTTCGATGTCCTGAAATGCAGCCCAGCGTATCAGAATCGGTTAATACACACACGAAAATATCACCAAAGTTGTATACAAGTCATAGTTTGGTCTATTAGGGCCATTATGGCAGTCAGAGGTTGAACTGCCTAAAGGCCTCACATCGACGATGCCAATTATGCACAAGTACTTGAAAATTTCGATGTCCTGAAATGCAGCCCAGCGTATCAGAATCGGTTGATACACACACGAAAACATCACCTTAGATGTATACAAGTCATAGTTTGGTCTATTAGGGCCATTATTGCAGTCAGAGGTTGAACTGCCTAAAGGACTCACATCGACGATGCCAGGTATGGAAAAGTACGTGAAAATTTCGATGTCCTGAAATGCAGCCCAGCGTATCAGAATCGGTTAATACACACACGAAAACATCACCTTAGGTGTATACAAGTCATAGTTTGGTCTATTAGGGCCATTATGGCAGTCAGAGGTTGAGCTGCCTAAAGGCCTCACAGCGACGATGCCAGGTATGCAAAAGTACGTGAAAATTTCGATGTCCTGAAATGCAGCCCAGCGTATCAGAATCGGTTAATACACACACGAAAACATCACCTTATGTGTATACAAGTCATAGTTTGGTCTATTAGGGCCAATACAGCCCAGCTTATCAGAATCGGTTAATACACACACGAAAACATCACCTTAGGTGTATACAAGTCATAGTTTCGTCTATTAGGGCCAATGCAGCCCAGCTTATCAGAATCGGTTAATACACACACGAAAACATCACCTTAGGTGTATACAAGTCATAGTTTGGTCTATTAGGGCCATTATGGTAGTCAGAGGTTGAGCTGCCTAAAGGCCTCACATCGACTATGCCAGGTATTTCGATGTCCTGAAATGCAGCCCAGCGTATCAGAATCGGTTAAGTCATAGATTCGTCTATTAGAGCCAATGCAGCAAAGCTTATCAGAATCGGTTAATACACACACGAAAACATCACCTTAGGTGTACACAAGTCATAGTTTGGTCTATTAAAACCATTATGGCAGTCAGAGGTTGAACTGCCTAAAGGCCTCACATCGACGGTGCCAGGTATGCAAAAGTACGTGAAAATTTCGATGTCCTGAAATGCAGCCCAGCGTATCAGAATCGGTTAATACACACACGAAAACATCACCTTAGGTGTATACAAGTCATAGTTTGGTCTATTAGGGCCATTATGGCAGTCAGAGGTTGAGCTGCCTAAAGGCCTCACAGCGACGATGCCAGGTATGCAAAAGTACGTGAAAATTTCGATGTCCTGAAATGCAGCCCAGCGTATCAGAATCGGTTAATACACACACGAAAATATCACCAAAGTTGTATACAAGTCATAGTTTGGTCTATTAGGGCCATTATGGCAGTCAGAGGTTGAACTGCCTAAAGGCCTCACATCGACGATGCCAATTATGCACAAGTACTTGAAAATTTCGATGTCCTGAAATGCAGCCCAGCGTATCAGAATCGGTTGATACACACACGAAAACATCACCTTAGATGTATACAAGTCATAGTTTGGTCTATTAGGGCCATTATTGCAGTCAGAGGTTGAACTGCCTAAAGGACTCACATCGACGATGCCAGGTATGGAAAAGTACGTGAAAATTTCGATGTCCTGAAATGCAGCCCAGCGTATCAGAATCGGTTAATACACACACGAAAACATCACCTTAGGTGTATACAAGTCATAGTTTGGTCTATTAGGGCCATTATGGCAGTCAGAGGTTGAGCTGCCTAAAGGCCTCACAGCGACGATGCCAGGTATGCAAAAGTACGTGAAAAGTTCGATGTCCTGAAATGCAGCCCAGCGTATCAGAATCGGTTAATACACACACGAAAACATCACCTTATGTGTATACAAGTCATAGTTTGGTCTATTAGGGCCAATACAGCCCAGCTTATCAGAATCGGTTAATACACACACGAAAACATCACCTTAGGTGTATACAAGTCATAGTTTCGTCTATTAGGGCCAATGCAGCCCAGCTTATCAGAATCGGTTAATACACACACGAAAACATCACCTTAGGTGTATACAAGTCATAGTTTGGTCTATTAGGGCCATTATGGTAGTCAGAGGTTGAGCTGCCTAAAGGCCTCACATCGACTATGCCAGGTATTTCGATGTCCTGAAATGCAGCCCAGCGTATCAGAATCGGTTAAGTCATAGATTCGTCTATTAGAGCCAATGCAGCAAAGCTTATCAGAATCGGTTAATACACACACGAAAACATCACCTTAGGTGTACACAAGTCATAGTTTGGTCTATTAAAACCATTATGGCAGTCAGAGGTTGAACTGCCTAAAGGCCTCACATCGACGGTGCCAGGTATGCAAAAGTACGTGAAAATTTCGATGTCCTGAAATACAGCCCAGCGTATCAGAATCCGTTAATACACACAAGAAAACATCATCTTAAGTGTATACAAGTCATAGTTTGGTCTATTAGGGCCATTATGGCAGTCAGAGGTTGAGCTGCCTAAAGGTCTCACATCGACGATGCCAGGTATGCAAAAGTACGTGAAAATTTCGATGTCCTGAAATGCAGCCCAGCGTATCAGAATCGGTTAATACACACACGAAAATATCACCAAAGTTGTATACAAGTCATAGTTTGGTCTATTAGGGCCATTATGGCAGTCAGAGGTTGAACTGCCTAAAGGCCTCACATCGACGATGCCAATTATGCACAAGTACTTGAAAATTTCGATGTCCTGAAATGCAGCCCAGCGTATCAGAATCGGTTGATACACACACGAAAACATCACCTTAGATGTATACAAGTCATAGTTTGGTCTATTAGGGCCATTATTGCAGTCAGAGGTTGAACTGCCTAAAGGACTCACATCGACGATGCCAGGTATGGAAAAGTACGTGAAAATTTCGATGTCCTGAAATGCAGCCCAGCGTATCAGAATCGGTTAATACACACACGAAAACATCACCTTAGGTGTATACAAGTCATAGTTTGGTCTATTAGGGCCATTATGGCAGTCAGAGGTTGAGCTGCCTAAAGGCCTCACAGCGACGATGCCAGGTATGCAAAAGTACGTGAAAAGTTCGATGTCCTGAAATGCAGCCCAGCGTATCAGAATCGGTTAATACACACACGAAAACATCACCTTATGTGTATACAAGTCATAGTTTGGTCTATTAGGGCCAATACAGCCCAGCTTATCAGAATCGGTTAATACACACACGAAAACATCACCTTAGGTGTATACAAGTCATAGTTTCGTCTATTAGGGCCAATGCAGCCCAGCTTATCAGAATCGGTTAATACACACACGAAAACATCACCTTAGGTGTATACAAGTCATAGTTTGGTCTATTAGGGCCATTATGGTAGTCAGAGGTTGAGCTGCCTAAAGGCCTCACATCGACTATGCCAGGTATTTCGATGTCCTGAAATGCAGCCCAGCGTATCAGAATCGGTTAAGTCATAGATTCGTCTATTAGAGCCAATGCAGCAAAGCTTATCAGAATCGGTTAATACACACACGAAAACATCACCTTAGGTGTACACAAGTCATAGTTTGGTCTATTAAAACCATTATGGCAGTCAGAGGTTGAACTGCCTAAAGGCCTCACATCGACGGTGCCAGGTATGCAAAAGTACGTGAAAATTTCGATGTCCTGAAATACAGCCCAGCGTATCAGAATCCGTTAATACACACAAGAAAACATCATCTTAAGTGTATACAAGTCATAGTTTGGTCTATTAGGGCCATTATGGCAGTCAGAGGTTGAGCTGCCTAAAGGTCTCACATCGACGATGCCAGGTATGCAAAAGTACGTGAAAATTTCGATGTCCTGAAATGCAGCCCAGCGTATCAGAATCGGTTAATATACACACGAAAAGATCACCTTAGGTGTATTCAAGTCATAGATTCGTCTATTAGGGCCATTATGGCAGTCAGAGGTTGAACTGCCTAAAGGCCTCCCATCGACGATGCCAGGTATGCAAAAGTACGTGAAAATTTCGATGTCTCCAAATGCAGCCCAGCGTATCAGAATCGGTTTATACACACACGAAAACATCACCTTAGGTGTATACAAGTCATAGTTTGGTCTATTAGGGCCATTATGGCAGTCAGAGGTTGAGCTGCCTAAAGGTCTCACATCGACGATGCCAGGTATGCAAAAGTACGTGAAAATTTCGATGTCCTGAAATGCAGCCCAGCGTATCAGAATCGGTTTATACACACACGAAAACATCACCTTAGGTGTATACAAGTCATAGTTTGGTCTATTAGGGCCATTGTGGCAGTCAGAGGTTGAGCTGCCTAAAGGCCTCACATCGACGATGCCAGGTATGCAAAAATACGTGAAAATTTCGATGTCTCCAAATGCAGCCCAGCGTATCAGAATCGGTTAATACACACACGAAAGCATCACCTTATTTGTATACAAGTCATAGTTTGGTCTATTAGAGCCATTATGGCAGTCAGAGGTTGAACTGCCTAAAGGCCTCACATCGACGATGCCAATTATGCACAAGTACGTGAAAATTTCGATGTCCTGAAATGCAGCCCAGCCTATCAGAATCGGTTAATACACACAAGAAAACATCATCTTAGGCGTATACAATAGTTTGGTCTATTAGGGCCATTATTGCAGTCAGAGGTTGAACTGCGTAAAGGCCTCACATCGTCGATGCCAGGTATGCAAAAGTACGTGAAAATTTCGATGTCCTGAAATGCAGCCCAGCGTATCAGAATCGGTTAATATACACACGAAAACATCACCTTAGGTGTATTCAAGTCATAGTTTGGTCTATTAGGGCCATTATGGCAGTCAGAGGTTGAGCTGCCTAAAGGCCTCACATCGGCGATGCCAGGTATGCAAAAGTACTCGAAAATTTCGATGTCCTGAAATGCAGCCCAGCGTATCAGAATCGGTTAATACACACACGAAAACATCACCTTATGTGTATACATGTCATAGTTTGGTCTATTGGGGCCATTATGGCAGTCAGAGATTGAACTGCCTAAAGGCCTCCCATTGACGGTGCCAGGTGTGCAAACGTACGTGAACATTTCGATGTCCTGAAATGCAGCCCAGCGTATCAGAATCGGTTAATATACACACGAAAACATCACCTTAGGTGTATACAAGTCATAGTTTGGTCTATTAGGGCCATTATGGCAGTCAGAGGTTGAGCTGCCTAAAGGCCTGACATCGACGATGCCAGATATTTCGATGTCCTGAAATGAGGCCCAGCATATCAGAATCGGTTAATACACACACGAAAATATCACCTTAGGTGTATACAAGTCATAGTTTTGTCTATTAGGGCCATTATGGTAGTCAGAGGTTGAGCTGCCTAAAGGCCTTACATCGACGATGCCAGGTATGCAAAAGTACGTGAAAATGTCGTTGTCCTGAAATGCAGCCCAGCGTATCAGAATCGGTTAATACACACACGAAAACATCACCTTATGTGTATACATGTCATAGTTTGGTCTATTGGGGCCATTATGGCAGTCAGAGGTTGAACTGCCTAAAGGCCTCCCATTGACGGTGCCAGGTGTGCAAACGTACGTGAACATTTCGATGTCCTGAAATGCAGCCCAGCGTATCAGAATCGGTTAATACACACACGAAAATATCACCAAAGTTGTATAGAAGTCATAGTTTGGTCTATTAGGGCCATTATGGCAGTCAGAGGTTGAACTGCCTAAAGGCCTCACATCGACGATGCCAATTATGCACAAGTACTTGAAAATTTCGATGTCCTGAAATGCAGCCCAGCGTATCAGAATCGGTTGATACACACACGAAAACATCACCTTAGATGTATACAAGTCATAGTTTGGTCTATTAGGGCCATTATTGCAGTCAGAGGTTGAACTGCCTAAAGGACTCACATCGACGATGCCAGGTATGGAAAAGTACGTGAAAATTTCGATGTCCTGAAATGCAGCCCAGCGTATCAGAATCGGTTAATACACACACGAAAACATCACCTTAGGTGTATACAAGTCATAGTTTGGTCTATTAGGGCCATTATGGCAGTCAGAGGTTGAGCTGCCTAAAGGCCTCACAGCGACGATGCCAGGTATGCAAAAGTACGTGAAAATTTCGATGTCCTGAAATGCAGCCCAGCGTATCAGAATCGGTTAATACACACACGAAAATATCACCAAAGTTGTATACAAGTCATAGTTTGGTCTATTAGGGCCATTATGGCAGTCAGAGGTTGAACTGCCTAAAGGCCTCACATCGACGATGCCAATTATGCACAAGTACTTGAAAATTTCGATGTCCTGAAATGCAGCCCAGCGTATCAGAATCGGTTGATACACACACGAAAACATCACCTTAGGTGTATACAAGTCATAGTTTGGTCTATTAGGGCCATTATTGCAGTCAGAGGTTGAACTGCCTAAAGGACTCACATCGACGATGCCAGGTATGGAAAAGTACGTGAAAATTTCGATGTCCTGAAATGCAGCCCAGCGTATCAGAATCGGTTAATACACACACGAAAACATCACCTTAGGTGTATACAAGTCATAGTTTGGTCTATTAGGGCCATTATGGCAGTCAGAGGTTGAGCTGCCTAAAGGCCTCACAGCGACGATGCCAGGTATGCAAAAGTACGTGAAAATTTCGATGTCCTGAAATGCAGCCCAGCGTATCAGAATCGGTTAATACACACACGAAAACATCACCTTATGTGTATACAAGTCATAGTTTGGTCTATTAGGGCCAATACAGCCCAGCTTATCAGAATCGGTTAATACACACACGAAAACATCACCTTAGGTGTATACAAGTCATAGTTTCGTCTATTAGGGCCAATGCAGCCCAGCTTATCAGAATCGGTTAATACACACACGAAAACATCACCTTAGGTGTATACAAGTCATAGTTTGGTCTATTAGGGCCATTATGGTAGTCAGAGGTTGAGCTGCCTAAAGGCCTCACATCGACTATGCCAGGTATTTCGATGTCCTGAAATGCAGCCCAGCGTATCAGAATCGGTTAAGTCATAGATTCGTCTATTAGAGCCAATGCAGCAAAGCTTATCAGAATCGGTTAATACACACACGAAAACATCACCTTAGGTGTACACAAGTCATAGTTTGGTCTATTAAAACCATTATGGCAGTCAGAGGTTGAACTGCCTAAAGGCCTCACATCGACGGTGCCAGGTATGCAAAAGTACGTGAAAATTTCGATGTCCTGAAATGCAGCCCAGCGTATCAGAATCGGTTAATACACACACGAAAACATCACCTTAGGTGTATACAAGTCATAGTTTGGTCTATTAGGGCCATTATGGCAGTCAGAGGTTGAGCTGCCTAAAGGCCTCACAGCGACGATGCCAGGTATGCAAAAGTACGTGAAAATTTCGATGTCCTGAAATGCAGCCCAGCGTATCAGAATCGGTTAATACACACACGAAAATATCACCAAAGTTGTATACAAGTCATAGTTTGGTCTATTAGGGCCATTATGGCAGTCAGAGGTTGAACTGCCTAAAGGCCTCACATCGACGATGCCAATTATGCACAAGTACTTGAAAATTTCGATGTCCTGAAATGCAGCCCAGCGTATCAGAATCGGTTGATACACACACGAAAACATCACCTTAGATGTATACAAGTCATAGTTTGGTCTATTAGGGCCATTATTGCAGTCAGAGGTTGAACTGCCTAAAGGACTCACATCGACGATGCCAGGTATGGAAAAGTACGTGAAAATTTCGATGTCCTGAAATGCAGCCCAGCGTATCAGAATCGGTTAATACACACACGAAAACATCACCTTAGGTGTATACAAGTCATAGTTTGGTCTATTAGGGCCATTATGGCAGTCAGATGTTGAGCTGCCTAAAGGCCTCACAGCGACGATGCCAGGTATGCAAAAGTACGTGAAAATTTCGATGTCCTGAAATGCAGCCCAGCGTATCAGAATCGGTTAATACACACACGAAAACATCACCTTATGTGTATACAAGTCATAGTTTGGTCTATTAGGGCCAATACAGCCCAGCTTATCAGAATCGGTTAATACACACACGAAAACATCACCTTAGGTGTATACAAGTCATAGTTTCGTCTATTAGGGCCAATGCAGCCCAGCTTATCAGAATCGGTTAATACACACACGAAAACATCACCTTAGGTGTATACAAGTCATAGTTTGGTCTATTAGGGCCATTATGGTAGTCAGAGGTTGAGCTGCCTAAAGGCCTCACATCGACTATGCCAGGTATTTCGATGTCCTGAAATGCAGCCCAGCGTATCAGAATCGGTTAAGTCATAGATTCGTCTATTAGAGCCAATGCAGCAAAGCTTATCAGAATCGGTTAATACACACACGAAAACATCACCTTAGGTGTACACAAGTCATAGTTTGGTCTATTAAAACCATTATGGCAGTCAGAGGTTGAACTGCCTAAAGGCCTCACATCGACGGTGCCAGGTATGCAAAAGTACGTGAAAATTTCGATGTCCTGAAATACAGCCCAGCGTATCAGAATCCGTTAATACACACAAGAAAACATCATCTTAAGTGTATACAAGTCATAGTTTGGTCTATTAGGGCCATTATGGCAGTCAGAGGTTGAACTGCCTAAAGGCCTCCCATCGACGATGCCAGGTATGCAAAAGTACGTGAAAATTTCGATGTCCTGAAATGCAGCCCAGCGTATCAGAATCGGTTAATATACACACGAAAAGATCACCTTAGGTGTATTCAAGTCATAGATTCGTCTATTAGGGCCATTATGGCAGTCAGAGGTTGAACTGCCTAAAGGCCTCCCATCGACGATGCCAGGTATGCAAAAGTACGTGAAAATTTCGATGTCCTGAAATGCAGCCCAGCGTATCAGAATCGGTTAATATACACACGAAAAGATCACCTTAGGTGTATTCAAGTCATAGATTCGTCTATTAGGGCCATTATGGCAGTCAGAGGTTGAACTGCCTAAAGGCCTCCCATCGACGATGCCAGGTATGCAAAAGTACGTGAAAATTTCGATGTCTCCAAATGCAGCCCAGCGTATCAGAATCGGTTAATACACACACGAAAGCATCACCTTATTTGTATACAAGTCATAGTTTGGTCTATTAGAGCCATTATGGCAGTCAGAGGTTGAACTGCCCAAAAGCCTCACATCGACGATGCCAGGTATGTAAAAGTACGTGAAAATTTCGATGTCTCCAAATGCTGCCCAGTGTATCAGAATCGGTTAATACACACACGAAAACATCACCTTAGGTGTATACTAGTCATAGTTTGGTCTATTAGGGCCATTATGGCAGTCAGAGGTTGAGCTGCCTAAAGGCCTGACATCGACGATGCCAGATATTTCGATGTCCTGAAATGAGGCCCAGCATATCAGAATCGGTTAATACACACACGAAAATATCACCTTAGGTGTATACAAGTCATAGTTTTGTCTATTAGGGCCATAATGGTAGTCAGAGGTTGAGCTGCCTAAAGGCCTTACATCGACGATGCCAGGTATGCAAAAGTACGTGAAAATGTCGTTGTCCTGAAATGCAGCCCAGCGTATCAGAATCGGTTAATACACACACGAAAATATCACCAAAGTTGTATAGAAGTCATAGTTTGGTCTATTAGGGCCATAATGGCAGTCAGAGGTTGAACTGCCTAAAGGCCTCACATCGACGATGCCAATTATGCACAAGTACTTGAAAATTTCGATGTCCTGAAATGCAGCCCAGCGTATCAGAATCGGTTGATACACACACGAAAACATCACCTTAGATGTATACAAGTCATAGTTTGGTCTATTAGGGCCATTATGGCAGTCAGAGGTTGAGCTGCCTAAAGGCCTCACAGCGACGATGCCAGGTATGGAAAAGTACGTGAAAATTTCGATGTCCTGAAATGCAGCCCAGCGTATCAGAATCGGTTAATACACACACGAAAACATCACCTTAGGTGTATACAAGTCATAGTTTGGTCTATTAGGGCCATTATGGCAGTCAGAGGTTGAGCTGCCTAAAGGCCTCACAGCGACGATGCCAGGTATGCAAAAGTACGTGAAAATGTCGATGTCCTGAAATGCAGCCCAGCGTATCAGAATCGGTTAATACACACACGAAAATATCACCAAAGTTGTATACAAGTCATAGTTTGGTCTATTAGGGCCATTATGGCAGTCAGAGGTTGAACAGCCCAAAAGCCTCACATCGACGATGCCAGGTATGCCAAAGTACGTGAAAACTTCGATGTCCTGATATGCAGCCCAGCGTATCAGAATCGGTTAATACACACACGAAAACATCACCTTATGTGTATACAAGTCATAGTTTGGTCTATTAGGGCCAATACAGCCCAGCTTATCAGAATCGGTTAATACACACACGAAAACATCACCTTAGGTGTATACAAGTCATAGTTTCGTCTATTAGGGCCAATGCAGCCCAGCTTATCATAATCGGTTAATACACACACGAAAACATCACCTTAGGTGTATACTAGTCATAGTTTGGTCTATTAGGGCCATTATGGCAGTCAGAGGTTGAGCTGCCTAAAGGCCTGACATCGACGATGCCAGATATTTCGATGTCCTGAAATGAGGCCCAGCATATCAGAATCGGTTAATACACACACGAAAATATCACCTTAGGTGTATACAAGTCATAGTTTTGTCTATTAGGGCCATTATGGTAGTCAGAGGTTGAGCTGCCTAAAGGCCTTACATCGACGATGCCAGGTATGCAAAAGTACGTGAAAATGTCGTTGTCCTGAAATGCAGCCCAGCGTATCAGAATCGGTTAATACACACACGAAAATATCACCAAAGTTGTATAGAAGTCATAGTTTGGTCTATTAGGGCCATAATGGCAGTCAGAGGTTGAACTGCCTAAAGGCCTCACATCGACGATGCCAATTATGCACAAGTACTTGAAAATTTCGATGTCCTGAAATGCAGCCCAGCGTATCAGAATCGGTTGATACACACACGAAAACATCACCTTAGATGTATACAAGTCATAGTTTGGTCTATTAGGGCCATTATGGCAGTCAGAGGTTGAGCTGCCTAAAGGCCTCACAGCGACGATGCCAGGTATGGAAAAGTACGTGAAAATTTCGATGTCCTGAAATGCAGCCCAGCGTATCAGAATCGGTTAATACACACACGAAAACATCACCTTAGGTGTATACAAGTCATAGTTTGGTCTATTAGGGCCATTATGGCAGTCAGAGGTTGAGCTGCCTAAAGGCCTCACAGCGACGATGCCAGGTATGCAAAAGTACGTGAAAATGTCGATGTCCTGAAATGCAGCCCAGCGTATCAGAATCGGTTAATACACACACGAAAATATCACCAAAGTTGTATACAAGTCATAGTTTGGTCTATTAGGGCCATTATGGGAGTCAGAGGTTGAACAGCCCAAAAGCCTCACATCGACGATGCCAGGTATGCAAAAGTACGTGAAAACTTCGATGTCCTGATATGCAGCCCAGCGTATCAGAATCGGTTAATACACACACGAAAACATCACCTTATGTGTATACAAGTCATAGTTTGGTCTATTAGGGCCAATACAGCCCAGCTTATCAGAATCGGTTAATACACACACGAAAACATCACCTTAGGTGTATACAAGTCATAGTTTCGTCTATTAGGGCCAATGCAGCCCAGCTTATCATAATCGGTTAATACACACACGAAAACATCACCTTAGGTGTATACAAGTCATAGTTTGGTCTATTAGGGCCATTATGGTAGTCAGAGGTTGAGCTGCCTAAAGGCCTCACATCGACTATGCCAGGTATTTCGATGTCCTGAAATGCAGCCCAGCGTATCAGAATCGGTTAATACACACACGAAAACATCACCTTAGGTGTATTCAAGTCATAGATTCGTCTATTAGGGCCATTATGGCAGTCAGAGGTTGAACTGCCTAAAGGCCTCACATCGACGGTGCCAGGTATGCAAAAGTACGTGAAAATTTCGATGTCCTGAAATACAGCCCAGCGTATCAGAATCCGTTAATACACACAAGAAAACATCATCTTAAGTGTATACAAGTCATAGTTTGGCCTATTAGGGCCATTATGGCAGTCAGAGGTTGAGCTGCCTAAAGGCCTCACATCGACGATGCCAGGTATGCAAAAGTACGTGAAAATTTCGATGTCCTGAAATGCAGCCCAGCGTATCAGAATCGGTTAATATACACACGAAAAGATCACCTTAGGTGTATTCAAGTCATTGATTCGTCTATTAGGGCCATTATGGCAGTCAGAGGTTGAACTGCCTAAAGGCCTCACATCGACGGTGCCAGGTATGCAAAAGTACGTGAAAATTTCGATGTCCTGAAATACAGCCCAGCGTATCAGAATCCGTTAATACACACAAGAAAACATCATCTTAAGTGTATACAAGTCATAGTTTGGTCTATTAGGGCCATTATGGCAGTCAGAGGTTGAACTGCCTAAAGGCCTCCCATCGACGATGCCAGGTATGCAAAAGTACGTGAAAATTTCGATGTCTCCAAATGCAGCCCAGCGTATCAGAATCGGTTAATACACACACGAAAACATCACCTTATTTGTATACAAGTCATAGTTTGGTCTATTAGAGCCATTATGGCAGTCAGAGGTTGAACTGCCCAAAAGCCTCACATCGACGATGCCAGGTATGTAAAAGTACGTGAAAATTTCGATGTCTCCAAATGCTGCCCAGTGTATCAGAATCGGTTAATACACACACGAAAACATCACCTTAGGTGTATACTAGTCATAGTTTGGTCTATTAGGGCCATTATGGTAGTCAGAGGTTGAGCTGCCTAAAGGCCTCACATCGACGATGCCAGACATGCGAAAGGACGTGAAAATTTCGATGTCCTGAAATGCAGCCCAGCGTATAAGAATCGGTTAATACACACACGAAAATATCACCAAAGTTGTATAAAGTCATAGTTTGGTCTATTAGGGCCATTATGACAGTCAGAAGTTGATCTGCCTAAAGGCCTCACATCGACGATGCCAATTATGCACAAGTACGTGAAAATTTCGATGTCCTGAAATGCAGCCCAGCCTATCAGAATCGGTTAATACACACAAGAAAACATCATCTTAGGCGTATACAATAGTTTAGTCTATTAGGGCCATTATTGCAGTCAGAGTTTGAACTGCGTAAAGGCCTCACATCGTCGATGCCAAGTATGCAAAAGTACGTGAAAATTTCGATGTCCTGAAATGCAGCCCAGCGTATCAGAATCGGTTAATATACACACGAAAACATCCCCTTAGGTGTATTCAAGTCATAGTTTGGTCTATTAGGGCCATTATGGCAGTCAGAGGTTGAGCTGCCTAAAGGCCTCACATCGACGATGCCAGGTATGCAAAAGTACTCGAAAATTTCGATGTCCTGAAATGCAGCCCAGCGTATCAGAATCGGTTAATACACACACGAAAACATCACCTTATGTGTATACATGTCATAGTTTGGTCTATTGGGGCCATTATGCAGTTAGAGGTTGAACTGCCTAAAGGCCTCCCATTGACGGTGCCAGGTGTGCAAACGTAATTGAACATTTCGATGTCCTGAAATGCAGCCCAGCGTATCAGAATCGGTTAATATACACACGAAAACATCACCTTAGGTGTATTCAAGTCATAGTTTGGTCTATTAGGGCCATTATGGCAGTCAGAGGTTGAGCTGCCTAAAGGCCTGACATCGACGATGCCAGATATTTCGATGTCCTGAAATGAGGCCCAGCATATCAGAATCGGTTAATACACACACAAAAATATCACCTTAGGTGTATACAAGTCATAGTTTTGTCTATTAGGGCCATTATGGTAGTCAGAGGTTGAGCTGCCTAAAGGCCTTACATCGACGATGCCAGGTATGCAAAAGTACGTGAAAATGTCGTTGTCCTGAAATGCAGCCCAGCGTATCAGAATCGGTTAATACACACACGAAAATATCACCAAAGTTGTATAGAAGTCATAGTTTGGTCTATTAGGGCCATTATGGCAGTCAGAGGTTGAACTGCCTAAAGGCCTCACATCGACGATGCCAATTATGCACAAGTACTTGAAAATTTCGATGTCCTGAAATGCAGCCCAGCGTATCAGAATCGGTTGATACACACACGAAAACATCACCTTAGATGTATACAAGTCATAGTTTGGTCTATTAGGGCCATTATTGCAGTCAGAGGTTGAACTGCCTAAAGGACTCACATCGACGATGCCAGGTATGGAAAAGTACGTGAAAATTTCGATGTCCTGAAATGCAGCCCAGCGTATCAGAATCGGTTAATACACACACGAAAACATCACCTTAGGTGTATACAAGTCATAGTTTGGTCTATTAGGGCCATTATGGCAGTCAGAGGTTGAGCTGCCTAAAGGCCTCACAGCGATGATGCCAGGTATGCAAAAGTACGTGAAAATTTCGATGTCCTGAAATGCAGCCCAGCGTATCAGAATCGGTTAATACACACACGAAAATATCACCAAAGTTGTATAGAAGTCATAGTTTGGTCTATTAGGGCCATTATGGCAGTCAGAGGTTGAACTGCCTAAAGGCCTCACATCGACGATGCCAATTATGCACAAGTACTTGAAAATTTCGATGTCCTGAAATGCAGCCCAGCGTATCAGAATCGGTTGATACACACACGAAAACATCACCTTAGATGTATACAAGTCATAGTTTGGTCTATTAGGGCCATTATTGCAGTCAGAGGTTGAACTGCCTAAAGGACTCACATCGACGATGCCAGGTATGGAAAAGTACGTGAAAACTTCGATGTCCTGATATGCAGCCCAGCGTATCAGAATCGGTTAATACACACACGAAAACATCACCTTATGTGTATACAAGTCATAGTTTGGTCTAGTAGGGCCAATACAGCCCAGCTTATCAGAATCGGTTAATACACACACGAAAACATCACCTTAGGTGTATACAAGTCATAGTTTGGTCTATTAGGGCCATTATGGTAGTCAGAGGTTGAGCTGCCTAAAGGCCTCACATCGACTATGCCAGGTATTTCGATGTCCTGAAATGCAGCCCAGCGTATCAGAATCGGTTAATACACACACGAAAACATCACCTTAGGTGTATTCAAGTCATAGATTCGTCTATTAGGGCCATTATGGCAGTCAGAGGTTGAACTGCCTAAAGGCCTCACATCGACGGTGCCAGGTATGCAAAAGTACGTGAAAATTTCGATGTCCTGAAATACAGCCCAGCATATCAGAATCCGTTAATACACACAAGAAAACATCATCTTAAGTGTATACAAGTCATAGTTTGGTCTATTAGGGCCATTATGGCAGTCAGAGGTTGAGCTGCCTAAAGGCCTCACATCGACGATGCCAGGTATGCAAAAGTACGTGAAAATTTCGATGTCCTGAAATGCAGCCCAGCGTATCAGAATCGGTTAATATACACACGAAAAGATCACCTTAGGTGTATTCAAGTCATAGATTCGTCTATTAGGGCCATTATGGCAGTCAGAGGTTGAACTGCCTAAAGGCCTCACATCGACGGTGCCAGGTATGCAAAAGTACGTGAAAATTTCGATGTCCTGAAATACAGCCCAGCGTATCAGAATCCGTTAATACACACAAGAAAACATCATCTTAAGTGTATACAAGTCATAGTTTGGTCTATTAGGGCCATTATGGCAGTCAGAGGTTGAACTGCCTAAAGGCCTCCCATCGACGATGCCAGGTATGCAAAAGTACGTGAAAATTTCGATGTCTCCAAATGCAGCCCAGCGTATCAGAATCGGTTAATACACACACGAAAACATCACCTTATTTGTATACAAGTCATAGTTTGGTCTATTAGAGCCATTATGGCAGTCAGAGGTTGAACTGCCCAAAAGCCTCACATCGACGATGCCAGGTATGTAAAAGTACGTGAAAATTTCGATGTCTCCAAATGCTGCCCAGTGTATCAGAATCGGTTAATACACACACGAAAACATCACCTTAGGTGTATACTAGTCATAGTTTGGTCTATTAGGGCCATTATGGTAGTCAGAGGTTGAGCTGCCTAAAGGCCTTACATCGACGATGCCAGGTATGCAAAAGTATGTGAAAATGTCGTTGTCCTGAAATGCAGCCCAGCGTATCAGAATCGGTTAATACACACACGAAAATATCACCAAAGTTGTATACAAGTCATAGTTTGGTCTATTAGGGCCATTATGGCAGTCAGAGGTTGAACAGCCCAAAAGCCTCACATCGACGATGCCAGGTATGCAAAAGTACGTGAAAACTTCGATGTCCTGATATGCAGCCCAGCGTATCAGAATCGGTTAATACACACACGAAAACATCACCTTATGTGTATACAAGTCATAGTTTGGTCTACTAGGGCCAATACAGCCCAGCTTATCAGAATCGGTTAATACACACACGAAAACATCACCTTAGGTGTATACAAGTCATAGTTTCGTCTATTAGGGCCAATGCAGCCCAGCGTATCAGAATCGGTTAATACACACACGAAAATATCACCAAAGTTGTATAGAAGTCATAGTTTGGTCTATTAGGGCCATTATGGCAGTCAGAGGTTGAACTGCCTAAAGGCCTCACATCGACGGTGCCAGGTATGCAAAAGTACGTGAAAATTTCGATGTCCTGAAATACAGCCCAGCGTATCAGAATCCGTTAATACACACAAGAAAACATCATCTTAAGTGTATACAAGTCATAGTTTGGTCTATTAGGGCCATTATGGCAGTCAGAGGTTGAACTGCCTAAAGGCCTCCCATCGACGATGCCAGGTATGCAAAAGTACGTGAAAATTTCGATGTCTCCAAATGCAGCCCAGCGTATCAGAATCGGTTAATACACACACGAAAACATCACCTTATTTGTATACAAGTCATAGTTTGGTCTATTAGAGCCATTATGGCAGTCAGAGGTTGAACTGCCCAAAAGCCTCACATCGACGATGCCAGGTATGTAAAAGTACGTGAAAATTTCGATGTCTCCAAATGCTGCCCAGTGTATCAGAATCGGTTAATACACACACGAAAACATCACCTTAGGTGTATACTAGTCATAGTTTGGTCTATTAGGGCCATTATGGTAGTCAGAGGTTGAGCTGCCTAAAGGCCTTACATCGACGATGCCAGGTATGGAAAAGTACGTGAAAACTTCGATGTCCTGATATGCAGCCCAGCGTATCAGAATCGGTTAATACACACACGAAAACATCACCTTATGTGTATACAAGTCATAGTTTGGTCTAGTAGGGCCAATACAGCCCAGCTTATCAGAATCGGTTAATACACACACGAAAACATCACCTTAGGTGTATACAAGTCATAGTTTGGTCTATTAGGGCCATTATGGTAGTCAGAGGTTGAGCTGCCTAAAGGCCTCACATCGACTATGCCAGGTATTTCGATGTCCTGAAATGCAGCCCAGCGTATCAGAATCGGTTAATACACACACGAAAACATCACCTTAGGTGTATTCAAGTCATAGATTCGTCTATTAGGGCCATTATGGCAGTCAGAGGTTGAACTGCCTAAAGGCCTCACATCGACGGTGCCAGGTATGCAAAAGTACGTGAAAATTTCGATGTCCTGAAATACAGCCCAGCATATCAGAATCCGTTAATACACACAAGAAAACATCATCTTAAGTGTATACAAGTCATAGTTTGGTCTATTAGGGCCATTATGGCAGTCAGAGGTTGAGCTGCCTAAAGGCCTCACATCGACGATGCCAGGTATGCAAAAGTACGTGAAAATTTCGATGTCCTGAAATGCAGCCCAGCGTATCAGAATCGGTTAATATACACACGAAAAGATCACCTTAGGTGTATTCAAGTCATAGATTCGTCTATTAGGGCCATTATGGCAGTCAGAGGTTGAACTGCCTAAAGGCCTCACATCGACGGTGCCAGGTATGCAAAAGTACGTGAAAATTTCGATGTCCTGAAATGCAGCCCAGCGTATCAGAATCCGTTAATACACACAAGAAAACATCATCTTAAGTGTATACAAGTCATAGTTTGGTCTATTAGGGCCATTATGGCAGTCAGAGGTTGAACTGCCTAAAGGCCTCCCATCGACGATGCCAGGTATGCAAAAGTACGTGAAAATTTCGATGTCTCCAAATGCAGCCCAGCGTATCAGAATCGGTTAATACACACACGAAAACATCACCTTATTTGTATACAAGTCATAGTTTGGTCTATTAGAGCCATTATGGCAGTCAGAGGTTGAACTGCCCAAAAGCCTCACATCGACGATGCCAGGTATGTAAAAGTACGTGAAAATTTCGATGTCTCCAAATGCTGCCCAGTGTATCAGAATCGGTTAATACACACACGAAAACATCACCTTAGGTGTATACTAGTCATAGTTTGGTCTATTAGGGCCATTATGGTAGTCAGAGGTTGAGCTGCCTAAAGGCCTTACATCGACGATGCCAGGTATGCAAAAGTATGTGAAAATGTCGTTGTCCTGAAATGCAGCCCAGCGTATCAGAATCGGTTAATACACACACGAAAATATCACCAAAGTTGTATACAAGTCATAGTTTGGTCTATTAGGGCCATTATGGCAGTCAGAGGTTGAACAGCCCAAAAGCCTCACATCGACGATGCCAGGTATGCAAAAGTACGTGAAAACTTCGATGTCCTGATATGCAGCCCAGCCTATCAGAATCGGTTAATACACACACGAAAACATCACCTTATGTGTATACAAGTCATAGTTTGGTCTACTAGGGCCAATACAGCCCAGCTTATCAGAATCGGTTAATACACACACGAAAACATCACCTTAGGTGTATACAAGTCATAGTTTCGTCTATTAGGGCCAATGCAGCCCAGCGTATCAGAATCGGTTAATACACACACGAAAATATCACCAAGTTGTATAGAAGTCATAGTTTGGTCTATTAGGGCCATTATGGCAGTCAGAGGTTGAACTGCCTAAAGGCCTCACATCGACGGTGCCAGGTATGCAAAAGTACGTGAAAATTTCGATGTCCTGAAATACAGCCCAGCGTATCAGAATCCGTTAATACACACAAGAAAACATCATCTTAAGTGTATACAAGTCATAGTTTGGTCTATTAGGGCCATTATGGCAGTCAGAGGTTGAGCTGCCTAAAGGCCTCACATCGACGATGCCAGGTATGCAAAAGTACGTGAAAATTTCGATGTCCTGAAATGCAGCCCAGCGTATCAGAATCGGTTAATATACACACGAAAAGATCACCTTAGGTGTATTCAAGTCATAGATTCGTCTATTAGGGCCATTATGGCAGTCAGAGGTTGAACTGCCTAAAGGCCTCACATCGACGGTGCCAGGTATGCACAAGTACTTGAAAATTTCGATGTCCTGAAATGCAGCCCAGCGTATCAGAATCGGTTGATACACACACGAAAACATCACCTTAGATGTATACAAGTCATAGTTTGGTCTATTAGGGCCATTATTGCAGTCAGAGGTTGAACTGCCTAAAGGCCTCACATCGTCGATGCCAGGTATGCAAAAGTACGTGAAAATTTCGATGTCCTGAAATGCAGCCCAGCGTATCAGAATCGGTTAATATACACACGAAAACATCACCTTAGGTGTATTCAAGTCATAGTTTGGTCTATTAGGGCCATTATGGCAGTCAGAGGTTGAGCTGCCTAAAGGCCTCACATCGACGATGCCAGGTATGCAAAAGTACTCGAAAATTTCGATGTCCTGAAATGCAGCCCAGCGTATCAGAATCGGTTAATACACACACGAAAACATCACCTTATGTGTATACATGTCATAGTTTGGTCTATTGGGGCCATTATGCAGTTAGAGGTTGAACTGCCTAAAGGCCTCCAATTGACGGTGCCAGGTGTGCAAACGTACGTGAACATTTCGATGTCCTGAAATGCAGCCCAGCGTATCAGAATCGATTAATATACACACGAAAACATCACCTTAGGTGTATTCAAGTCATAGTTTGGTCTATTAGGGCCATTATGGCAGTCAGAGGTTGAGCTGCCTAAAGGCCTCATATCGACGATGCCAGATATTTCGATGTCCTGAAATGAGGCCCAGCATATCAGAATCGGTTAATACACACACGAAAATATCACCTTAGGTGTATACAAGTCATAGTTTTGTCTATTAGGGCCATTATGGTAGTCAGAGGTTGAGCTGCCTAAAGGCCTTACATCGACGATGCCAGGTATGCAAAAGTACGTGAAAATGTCGTTGTCCTGAAATGCAGCCCAGCGTATCAGAATCGGTTAATACACACACGAAAATATCACCAAAGTTGTATAGAAGTCATAGTTTGGTCTATTAGGGCCCTTATGGCAGTCAGAGGTTGAACTGCCTAAAGGCCTCACATCGACGATGCCAGGTATGCAAAAGTACGTGAAAATTTCGATGTCCTCAAATGCAGCCCAGCGTATCAGAATCGGTTGATACACACACGAAAAATCAAGTTAGGTGTAGACAAGTCATAGTTTGGTCTATTAGGGCCATTATGGCAGTCAGGGGTTGAACTGCCCAAAAGCCTCACATCGACGATGCCAGGTATGCAAAAGTACGCGAAAATTTCGATGTCCCGAAATGCAGCCCAGCGTATCAGAATCGGTTAATACACACAAGAAAACATCATCTTTGGCGTATACAAGTCATAGTTTGGTCTATAAGGGCCATTATTGCAGTCAGAGGTTGAACTGCGTAAAGGCCTCACATCGTCGATGCCAGGTATGCAAAAGTACGTGAAAATTTCGATGTCCTGAAATGCAGCCCAGCGTATCAGAATCGGTTGATACACACACGAAAACATCACCTTAGATGTATACAAGTCATAGTTTGGTCTATTAGGGCCATTATTGCAGTCAGAGGTTGAACTGCGTAAACGCCTCACATCGTCGATGTAAGGTATGGAAAAGTACGTGAAAATTTCGATGTCCTGAAATGCAGCCCAGCGTATCAGAATCGGTTAATACACACACGAAAACATCACCTTAGGTGTATACAAGTCATAGTTTGGTCTATTAGGGCCATTATGGCAGTCAGAGGTTGAGCTGCCTAAAGGCCTCACAGCGACGATGCCAGGTATGGAAAAGTACCCGAAAATTTCGATGTCCTGAAATGCAGCCCAGCGTATCAGAATCGGTTAATACACACAAGAAAACATCATCTTAGGCGTATACAAGTCATAGTTTGGTCTATTAGGGCCATTATTGCATTCAGAGGTTGAACTGCGTAAAGGCCTCACACCGTCGATGGCAGGTATGCAAAAGTACGTGAAAATTTCGATGTCCTGAAATGCAGCCCAGCGTATCAGAATCGGTTAACAAACACACGAAAACATCACCTTAGGTGTATACAAGTCATAGTTTGGTCTATTAGGGCCATTATGGTAGTAGGAGGTTGAGCTGCCTAAAGGCATCACATCGACGATGCCAGGTATGCAAAATTACGTGAAAATTTCGATGTCCTGAAATGCAGAACAGCGTATCAGAATCGGTTAATAAACACACGAAAACATCACCTTAGGTGTATACAAGTCATAGTTTGGTCTATTGGGGCCATTATGGCAGTCAGAGGTTGAACTGCCTAAAGGCCTCACATCGACGATGCCAGGTATGCAAAAGTACGTGAAAATTTCGATGTCCTCAAATGCAGCCCAGCGTATCAGAATCGGTTGATACACACACGAAAAATCAAGTTAGGTGTAGACAAGTCATAGTTTGGTCTATTAGGGCCATTATGGCAGTCAGGGGTTGAACTGCCCAAAAGCCTCACATCGACGATGCCAGGTATGCAAAAGTACGCGAAAATTTCGATGTCCCGAAATGCAGCCCAGCGTATCAGAATCGGTTAATACACACAAGAAAACATCATCTTTGGCGTATACAAGTCATAGTTTGGTCTATAAGGGCCATTATTGCAGTCAGAGGTTGAACTGCGTAAAGGCCTCACATCGTCGATGCCAGGTATGCAAAAGTACGTGAAAATTTCGATGTCCTGAAATGCAGCCCAGCGTATCAGAATCGGTTAATATACACACGAAAAGATCACCTTAGGTGTATTCAAGTCATAGATTCGTCTATTAGGGCCATTATGGCAGTCAGAGGTTGAACTGCCTAAAGGCCTCACATCGACGGTGCCAGGTATGCAAAAGTACGTGAAAATTTCGATGTCCTGAAATACAGCCCAGCGTATCAGAATCCGTTAATACACACAAGAAAACATCATCTTAAGTGTATACAAGTCATAGTTTGGTCTATTAGGGCCATTATGGCAGTCAGAGGTTGAACTGCCTAAAGGCCTCCCATCGACGATGCCAGGTATGCAAAAGTACGTGAAAATTTCGATGTCTCCAAATGCAGCCCAGCGTATCAGAATATGTTAATACACACACGAAAACATCACCTTATTTGTATACAAGTCATAGTTTGGTCTATTAGAGCCATTATGGCCGTCAGAGGTTGAACTGCCCAAAAGCCTCACATCGACGATGCCAGGTATGTAAAAGTAAGTGAAAATTTCGATGTCTCCAAATGCTGCCCAGTGTATCAGAATCGGTTAATACACACACGAAAACATCACCTTAGGTGTATACTAGTCATAGTTTGGTCTATTAGGGCCATTATGGTAGTCAGAGGTTGAGCTGCCTAAAGGCCTCACATCGACGATGGCAGGCATGCGAAAGGACGTGAAAATTTCGATGTCCTGAAATGCAGCCCAGCGTATAAGAATCGGTTAATATACACACGAAAACATCACCTTAGGTGTATTCAAGTCATAGTTTGGTCTATTAGGGCCATTATGGCAGTCAGAGGTTGAGCTGCCTAAAGGCCTCACATCGACGATGCCAGGTATGCAAAAGTACTCGAAAATTTCGATGTCCTGAAATGCAGCCCAGCGTATCAGAATCGGTTAATACACACACGAAAACATCACCTTATGTGTATACATGTCATAGTTTGGTCTATTGGGGCCATTATGCAGTTAGAGGTTGAACTGCCTAAAGGCCTCCAATTGACGGTGCCAGGTGTGCAAACGTACGTGAACATTTCGATGTCCTGAAATGCAGCCCAGCGTATCAGAATCGATTAATATACACACGAAAACATCACCTTAGGTGTATTCAAGTCATAGTTTGGTCTATTAGGGCCATCATGGCAGTCAGAGGTTGAGCTGCCTAAAGGCCTCACATCGACGATGCCAGATATTTCGATGTCCTGAAATGAGGCCCAGCATATCAGAATCGGTTAATACACACACGAAAATATCACCTTAGGTGTATACAAGTCATAGTTTTGTCTATTAGGGCCATTATGGTAGTCAGAGGTTGAGCTGCCTAAAGGCCTTACATCGACGATGCCAGGTATGCAAAAGTACGTGAAAATGTCGTTGTCCTGAAATGCAGCCCAGCGTATCAGAATCGGTTAATACACACACGAAAATATCACCAAAGTTGTATAGAAGTCATAGTTTGGTCTATTAGGGCCCTTATGGCAGTCAGAGGTTGAACTGCCTAAAGGCCTCACATCGACGATGCCAATTATGCACAAGTACTTGAAAATTTCGATGTCCTGAAATGCAGCCCAGCGTATCAGAATCGGTTGATACACACACGAAAACATCACCTTAGATGTATACAAGTCATAGTTTGGTCTATTAGGGCCATTATTGCAGTCAGAGGTTGAACTGCGTAAACGCCTCACATCGTCGATGTAAGGTATGGAAAAGTACGTGAAAATTTCGATGTCCTGAAATGCAGCCCAGCGTATCAGAATCGGTTGATACACACACGAAAACATCACCTTAGATGTATACAAGTCATAGTTTGGTCTATTAGGGCCATTATTGCAGTCAGAGGTTGAGCTGCCTAAAGGCCTCACAGCGACGATGCCAGGTATGGAAAAGTACCCGAAAATTTCGATGTCCTGAAATGCAGCCCAGCGTATCAGAATCGGTTAATACACACAAGAAAACATCATCTTAGGCGTATACAAGTCATAGTTTGGTCTATTAGGGCCATTATTGCATTCAGAGGTTGAACTGCGTAAAGGCCTCACACCGTCGATGGCAGGTATGCAAAAGTACGTGAAAATTTCGATGTCCTGAAATGCAGCCCAGCGTATCAGAATCGGTTAACAAACACACGAAAACATCACCTTAGGTGTATACAAGTCATAGTTTGGTCTATTAGGGCCATTATGGTAGTAGGAGGTTGAGCTGCCTAAAGGCATCACATCGACGATGCCAGGTATGCAAAATTGCGTGAAAATTTCGATGTCCTGAAATGCAGAACAGCGTATCAGAATCGGTTAATAAACACACGAAAACATCACCTTAGGTGTATACAAGTCATAGTTTGGTCTATTGGGGCCATTATGGCAGTCAGAGGTTGAGCTGCCTAAAGGCCTGACATCGACGATGCCAGGTATGCAAAAGTACGTGAAAATTTCGATGTCCTCAAATGCAGCCCAGCGTATCAGAATCGGTTGATACACACACGAAAAATCAAGTTAGGTGTAGACAAGTCATAGTTTGGTCTATTAGGGCCATTATGGCAGTCAGGGGTTGAACTGCCCAAAAGCCTCACATCGACGATGCCAGGTATGCAAAAGTACGCGAAAATTTCGATGTCCCGAAATGCAGCCCAGCGTATCAGAATCGGTTAATACACACAAGAAAACATCATCTTTGGCGTATACAAGTCATAGTTTGGTCTATAAGGGCCATTATTGCAGTCAGAGGTTGAACTGCGTAAAGGCCTCACATCGTCGATGCCAGGTATGCAAAAGTACGTGAAAATTTCGATGTCCTGAAATGCAGCCCAGCGTATCAGAATCGGTTAATATACACACGAAAAGATCACCTTAGGTGTATTCAAGTCATAGATTCGTCTATTAGGGCCATTATGGCAGTCAGAGGTTGAACTGCCTAAAGGCCTCACATCGACGGTGCCAGGTATGCAAAAGTACGTGAAAATTTCGATGTCCTGAAATACAGCCCAGCGTATCAGAATCCGTTAATACACACAAGAAAACATCATCTTAAGTGTATACAAGTCATAGTTTGGTCTATTAGGGCCATTATGGCAGTCAGAGGTTGAACTGCCTAAAGGCCTCCCATCGACGATGCCAGGTATGCAAAAGTACGTGAAAATTTCGATGTCTCCAAATGCAGCCCAGCGTATCAGAATATGTTAATACACACACGAAAACATTACCTTATTTGTATACAAGTCATAGTTTGGTCTATTAGAGCCATTATGGCCGTCAGAGGTTGAACTGCCCAAAAGCCTCACATCGACGATGCCAGGTATGTAAAAGTAAGTGAAAATTTCGATGTCTCCAAATGCTGCCCAGTGTATCAGAATCGGTTAATACACACACGAAAACATCACCTTAGGTGTATACTAGTCATAGTTTGGTCTATTAGGGCCATTATGGTAGTCAGAGGTTGAGCTGCCTAAAGGCCTCACATCGACGATGGCAGGCATGCGAAAGGACGTGAAAATTTCGATGTCCTGAAATGCAGCCCAGCGTATAAGAATCGGTTAATACACACACGAAAATATCACCAAAGTTGTATAAAGTCATAGTTTGGTCTATTAGGGCCATTATGACAGTCAGAAGTTGATCTGCCTAAAGGCCTCACATCGACGATGCCAATTATGCACAAGTACGTGAAAATTTCGATGTCCTGAAATGCAGCCCAGCCTATCAGAATCGGTTAATACACACAAGAAAACATCATCTTAGGCGTATACAATAGTTTAGTCTATTAGGGCCATTATTGCAGTCAGAGGTTGAACTGCGTAAAGGCCTCACATCGTCGATGCCAGGTATGCAAAAGTACGTGAAAATTTCGATGTCCTGAAATGCAGCCCAGCGTATCAGAATCGGTTAATATACACACGAAAACATCACCTTAGGTGTATTCAAGTCATAGTTTGGTCTATTAGGGCCATTATGGCAGTCAGAGGTTGAGCTGCCTAAAGGCCTGACATCGACGATGCCAGATATTTCGATGTCCTGAAATGAGGCCCAGCATATCAGAATCGGTTAATACACGCACGAAAATATCACCTTAGGTGTATACAAGTCATAGTTTTGTCTATTAGGGCCATTATGGTAGTCAGAGGTTGAGCTGCCTAAAGGCCTTACATCGACGATGCCAGGTATGCAAAAGTACGTGAAAATGTCGTTGTCCTGAAATGCAGCCCAGCGTATCAGAATCGGTTAATACACACACGAAAATATCACCAAAGTTGTATAGAAGTCATAGTTTGGTCTATTAGGGCCATTATGGCAGTCAGAGGTTGAACTGCCTAAAGGCCTCACATCGACGATGCCAATTATGCACAAGTACTTGAAAATTTCGATGTCCTGAAATGCAGCCCAGCGTATCAGAATCGGTTGATACACACACGAAAACATCACCTTAGATGTATACAAGTCATAGTTTGGTCTATTAGGGCCATTATTGCAGTCAAAGGTTGAACTGCGTAAACGCCTCACATCGTCGATGTAAGGTATGGAAAAGTACGTGAAAATTTCGATGTCCTGAAATGCAGCCCAGCGTATCAGAATCGGTTAATACACACACGAAAACATCACCTTAGGTGTATACAAGTCATAGTTTGGTCTATTAGGGCCATTATGGCAGTCAGAGGTTGAGCTGCCTAAAGGCCTCACAGCGACGATGCCAGGTATGCAAAAGTACGTGAAAATTTCGATGTCCTGAAATGCAGCCCAGCGTATCAGAATCGGTTAATACACACACGAAAATATCACCAAAGTTGTATACAAGTCATAGTTTGGTCTATTAGGGCCATTATGGCAGTCAGAGGTTGAACAGCCCAAAAGCCTCACATCGACGATGCCAGGTATGCAAAAGTACGTGAAAACTTCGATGTCCTGATATGCAGTCCAGCGTATCAGAATCGGTTAATACACACACGAAAACATCACCTTATGTGTATACAAGTCATAGTTTGGTCTATTAGGGCCAATACAGCCCAGCTTATCAGAATCGGTTAATACACACACGAAAACATCACCTCAGGTGTATACAAGTCATAGTTTCGTCTATTAGGGCCAATGCAGCCCAGCTTATCAGAATCGGTTAATACACACACGAAAACATCACCTTAGGTGTATACAAGTCATAGTTTGGTCTATTAGGGCCATTATGGTAGTCAGAGGTTGAGCTGCCTAAAGGCCTCACATCGACTATGCCAGGTATTTCGATGTCCTGAAATGCAGCCCAGCGTATCAGAATCGGTTAATACACACACGAAAACATCACCTTAGGTGTATACAAGTCATAATTTGGTCTATTAGGGCCACTATGGCAGTCAGAGGTTGAACAGCCCAAAAGCCTCACATCGACGATGCCAGGTATGCAAAAGTACGTGAAAATTTCGATGTCCTGAAATGCAGCCCAGCGTATCAGAATCGGTTAATACACACACGAAAACATCACCAAATGTGTATACAAGTCATAGTTTGGTCTATTAGGGCCAATACAGCCCAGCTTATCAGAATCGGTTAATACACACACGAAAACATCACCTTAGGTGTATACAAGTCATAGTTTGGTCTATTAGGGCCATTATGGCAGTCAGAGGTTGAGCTGCCTAAAGGCCTGACATCGACGATGCCAGATATTTCGATGTCCTGAAATGAGGCCCAGCATATCAGAATCGGTTAATACACACACGAAAATATCACCTTAGGTGTATACAAGTCATAGTTTTGTCTATTAGGGCCATTATGGTAGTCAGAGGTTGAGCTGCCTAAAGGCCTTACATCGACGATGCCAGGTATGCAAAAGTACGTGAAAATGTCGTTGTCCTGAAATGCAGCCCAGCGTATCAGAATCGGTTAATACACACAAGAAAACATCATCTTAGGCGTATACAATAGTTTAGTCTATTAGGGCCATTATTGCAGTCAGAGGTTGAACTGCGTAAAGGCCTCACATCGTCGATGCCAGGTATGCAAAAGTACGTGAAAATTTCGATGTCCTGAAATGCAGCCCAGCGTATCAGAATCGGTTAATATACACACGAAAACATCACCTTAGGTGTATTCAAGTCATAGTTTGGTCTATTAGGGCCATTATGGCAGTCAGAGGTTGAGCTGCTTAAAGGCCTGACATCGACGATGCCAGATATTTCGATGTCCTGAAATGAGGCCCAGCATATCAGAATCGGTTAATACACACACGAAAATATCACCTTAGGTGTATACAAGTCATAGTTTTGTCTATTAGGGCCATTATGGTAGTCAGAGGTTGAGCTGCCTAAAGGCCTTACATCGACGATGCCAGGTATGCAAAAGTACGTGAAAATGTCGTTGTCCTGAAATGCAGCCCAGCGTATCAGAATCGGTTAATACACACACGAAAATATCACCAAAGTTGTATAGAAGTCATAGTTTGGTCTATTAGGGCCATTATGGCAGTCAGAGGTTGAACTGCCTAAAGGCCTCACATCGACGATGCCAATTATGCACAAGTACTTGAAAATTTCGATGTCCTGAAATGCAGCCCAGCGTATCAGAATCGGTTGATACACACACGAAAACATCACCTTAGATGTATACAAGTCATAGTTTGGTCTATTAGGGCCATTATTGCAGTCAAAGGTTGAACTGCGTAAACGCCTCACATCGTCGATGTAAGGTATGAAAAAGTACGTGAAAATTTCGATGTCCTGAAATGCAGCCCAGCGTATCAGAATCGGTTAATACACGCACGAAAACATCACCTTAGGTGTATACAAGTCATAGTTTGGTCTATTAGGGCCATTATGGCAGTCAGAGGTTGAGCTGCCTAAAGGCCTCACAGCGACGATGCCAGGTATGCAAAAGTACGTGAAAATTTCGATGTCCTGGAATGCAGCCCAGCGTATCAGAATCGGTTAATACACACACGAAAATATCACCAAAGTTGTATACAAGTCATAGTTTGGTCTATTAGGGCCATTATGGCAGTCAGAGGTTGAACAGCCCAAAAGCCTCACATCGACGATGCCAGGTATGCAAAAGTACGTGAAAACTTCGATGTCCTGATATGCAGCCCAGCGTATCAGAATCGGTTAATACACACACGAAAACATCACCTTATGTGTATACAAGTCATAGTTTGGTCTATTAGGGCCAATACAGCCCAGCTTATCAGAATCGGTTAATACACACACGAAAACATCACCTTAGGTGTATACAAGTCATAGTTTCGTCTATTAGGGCCAATGCAGCCCAGCTTATCAGAATCGGTTAATACACACACGAAAACATCACCTTAGGTGTATACAAGTCATAGTTTGGTCTATTAGGGCCATTATGGTAGTCAGAGGTTGAGCTGCCTAAAGGCCTCACATCGACTATGCCAGGTATTTCGATGTCCTGAAATGCAGCCCAGCGTATCAGAATCGGTTAATACACACACGAAAACATCACCTTAGGTGTATACAAGTCATAATTTGGTCTATTAGGGCCACTATGGCAGTCAGAGGTTGAACAGCCCAAAAGCCTCACATCGACGATGCCAGGTATGCAAAAGTACGTGAAAATTTCGATGTCCTGAAATGCAGCCCAGCGTATCAGAATCGGTTAATACACACACGAAAACATCACCTTATGTGTATACAAGTCATAGTTTGGTCTATTAGGGCCTTTATTGCAGTCAGAGGTTGAACTGCCTAAGGCCTCCCATCGACGATGCCAGGTATGCAAAAGTACGTGAATATTTCGATGTCCTGAAATGCAGCCCAGCGTATCAGAATCGGTTAATACACACACGAAAACATCACCAAATGTGTATACAAGTCATAGTTTGGTCTATTAGGGCCAATACAGCCCAGCTTATCAGAATCGGTTAATACACACACGAAAACATCACCTTAGGTGTATACAAGTCATAGTTTCGTCTATTAGGGCCAATGCAGCCCAGCTTATCAGAATCGGTTAATACACACACGAAAACATCACCTTAGGTGTATACAAGTCCTAGTTTGGTCTATTAGGGCCATTATGGTAGTCAGAGGTTGAGCTGCCTAAAGGCCTCACATCGACTATGCCAGGTATTTCGATGTCCTGAAATGCAGCCCAGCGTATCAGAATCGGTTAATACACACACGAAAACATCACCTTAGGTGTATACAAGTCATAATTTGGTCTATTAGGGCCATTATGGCAGTCAGAGGTTGAGCTGCCTAAAGGCCTCACATCGACGATGCCAGGTATGCAAAAGTACGTGAAAATTTCGATGTCCTGAAATGCAGCCCAGAGTATCAGAATCGGTTAATATACACACGAAAACATCACCTTAGGTGTATTCATGTCATAGTTTAGTCTATTGGGGCCAATGCAGCCCAGCGTATCAGAATCGGTTAATACACACACGAAAACATCACCTTATGTGTATACAAGTCATAGTTTGGTCTATTAGGGCCTTTATTGCAGTCAGAGGTTGAACTGCCTAAGGCCTCCCACCGACGATGCCAGGTATGCAAAAGTACGTGAAAATTTCGATGTCCTGAAATGCAGCCCAGCTTATCAGAATCGGTTAACACACACACGAAAACATCACCTTAGGTGTATACAAGTCATAGTTCGGTCTATTAGGGCCATTATGGTAGTAGGAGGTTGAGCTGCCTAAAGGCATCACATCGACGATGCCAGGTATGCAAAATTGCGTGAAAATTTCGATGTCCTGAAATGCAGAACAGCGTATCAGAATCGGTTAATAAACACACGAAAACATCACCTTAGGTGTATACAAGTCATAGTTTGGTCTATTGGGGCCATTATGGCAGTCAGAGGTTGAGCTGCCTAAAGGCCTGACATCGACGATGCCAGGTATGCAAAAGTACGTGAAAATTTCGATGTCCTCAAATGCAGCCCAGCGTATCAGAATCGGTTGATACACACACGAAAAATCAAGTTAGGTGTAGACAAGTCATAGTTTGGTCTATTAGGGCCATTATGGCAGTCAGGGGTTGAACTGCCCAAAAGCCTCACATCGACGATGCCAGGTATGCAAAAGTACGCGAAAATTTCGATGTCCCGAAATGCAGCCCAGCGTATCAGAATCGGTTAATACACACAAGAAAACATCATCTTTGGCGTATACAAGTCATAGTTTGGTCTATAAGGGCCATTATTGCAGTCAGAGGTTGAACTGCGTAAAGGCCTCACATCGTCGATGCCAGGTATGCAAAAGTACGTGAAAATTTCGATGTCCTGAAATGCAGCCCAGCGTATCAGAATCGGTTAATATACACACGAAAAGATCACCTTAGGTGTATTCAAGTCATAGATTCGTCTATTAGGGCCATTATGGCAGTCAGAGGTTGAACTGCCTAAAGGCCTCACATCGACGGTGCCAGGTATGCAAAAGTACGTGAAAATTTCGATGTCCTGAAATACAGCCCAGCGTATCAGAATCCGTTAATACACACAAGAAAACATCATCTTAAGTGTATACAAGTCATAGTTTGGTCTATTAGGGCCATTATGGCAGTCAGAGGTTGAACTGCCTAAAGGCCTCCCATCGACGATGCCAGGTATGCAAAAGTACGTGAAAATTTCGATGTCTCCAAATGCAGCCCAGCGTATCAGAATATGTTAATACACACACGAAAACATTACCTTATTTGTATACAAGTCATAGTTTGGTCTATTAGAGCCATTATGGCCGTCAGAGG
This sequence comes from Eristalis tenax, assembly GCA_905231855.2. NCBI lineage: Eukaryota > Metazoa > Arthropoda > Insecta > Diptera > Syrphidae > Eristalis > Eristalis tenax. Next base: position 64,278,302 of record HG993124.1, on the reverse strand, counting down.
TTGAACTGCCCAAAAGCCTCACATCGACGATGCCAGGTATGTAAAAGTAAGTGAAAATTTCGATGTCTCCAAATGCTGCCCAGTGTATCAGAATCGGTTAATACACACACGAAAACATCACCTTAGGTGTATACTAGTCATAGTTTGGTCTATTAGGGCCATTATGGTAGTCAGAGGTTGAGCTGCCTAAAGGCCTCACATCGACGATGGCAGGCATGCGAAAGGACGTGAAAATTTCGATGTCCTGAAATGCAGCCCAGCGTATAAGAATCGGTTAATACACACACGAAAATATCACCAAAGTTGTATAAAGTCATAGTTTGGTCTATTAGGGCCATTATGACAGTCAGAAGTTGATCTGCCTAAAGGCCTCACATCGACGATGCCAATTATGCACAAGTACGTGAAAATTTCGATGTCCTGAAATGCAGCCCAGCCTATCAGAATCGGTTAATACACACAAGAAAACATCATCTTAGGCGTATACAATAGTTTAGTCTATTAGGGCCATTATTGCAGTCAGAGGTTGAACTGCGTAAAGGCCTCACATCGTCGATGCCAGGTATGCAAAAGTACGTGAAAATTTCGATGTCCTGAAATGCAGCCCAGCGTATCAGAATCGGTTAATATACACACGAAAACATCACCTTAGGTGTATTCAAGTCATAGTTTGGTCTATTAGGGCCATTATGGCAGTCAGAGGTTGAGCTGCCTAAAGGCCTGACATCGACGATGCCAGATATTTCGATGTCCTGAAATGAGGCCCAGCATATCAGAATCGGTTAATACACGCACGAAAATATCACCTTAGGTGTATACAAGTCATAGTTTTGTCTATTAGGGCCATTATGGTAGTCAGAGGTTGAGCTGCCTAAAGGCCTTACATCGACGATGCCAGGTATGCAAAAGTACGTGAAAATGTCGTTGTCCTGAAATGCAGCCCAGCGTATCAGAATCGGTTAATACACACACGAAAATATCACCAAAGTTGTATAGAAGTCATAGTTTGGTCTATTAGGGCCATTATGGCAGTCAGAGGTTGAACTGCCTAAAGGCCTCACATCGACGATGCCAATTATGCACAAGTACTTGAAAATTTCGATGTCCTGAAATGCAGCCCAGCGTATCAGAATCGGTTGATACACACACGAAAACATCACCTTAGATGTATACAAGTCATAGTTTGGTCTATTAGGGCCATTATTGCAGTCAAAGGTTGAACTGCGTAAACGCCTCACATCGTCGATGTAAGGTATGGAAAAGTACGTGAAAATTTCGATGTCCTGAAATGCAGCCCAGCGTATCAGAATCGGTTAATACACACACGAAAACATCACCTTAGGTGTATACAAGTCATAGTTTGGTCTATTAGGGCCATTATGGCAGTCAGAGGTTGAGCTGCCTAAAGGCCTCACAGCGACGATGCCAGGTATGCAAAAGTACGTGAAAATTTCGATGTCCTGAAATGCAGCCCAGCGTATCAGAATCGGTTAATACACACACGAAAATATCACCAAAGTTGTATACAAGTCATAGTTTGGTCTATTAGGGCCATTATGGCAGTCAGAGGTTGAACAGCCCAAAAGCCTCACATCGACGATGCCAGGTATGCAAAAGTACGTGAAAACTTCGATGTCCTGATATGCAGTCCAGCGTATCAGAATCGGTTAATACACACACGAAAACATCACCTTATGTGTATACAAGTCATAGTTTGGTCTATTAGGGCCAATACAGCCCAGCTTATCAGAATCGGTTAATACACACACGAAAACATCACCTCAGGTGTATACAAGTCATAGTTTCGTCTATTAGGGCCAATGCAGCCCAGCTTATCAGAATCGGTTAATACACACACGAAAACATCACCTTAGGTGTATACAAGTCATAGTTTGGTCTATTAGGGCCATTATGGTAGTCAGAGGTTGAGCTGCCTAAAGGCCTCACATCGACTATGCCAGGTATTTCGATGTCCTGAAATGCAGCCCAGCGTATCAGAATCGGTTAATACACACACGAAAACATCACCTTAGGTGTATACAAGTCATAATTTGGTCTATTAGGGCCACTATGGCAGTCAGAGGTTGAACAGCCCAAAAGCCTCACATCGACGATGCCAGGTATGCAAAAGTACGTGAAAATTTCGATGTCCTGAAATGCAGCCCAGCGTATCAGAATCGGTTAATACACACACGAAAACATCACCAAATGTGTATACAAGTCATAGTTTGGTCTATTAGGGCCAATACAGCCCAGCTTATCAGAATCGGTTAATACACACACGAAAACATCACCTTAGGTGTATACAAGTCATAGTTTGGTCTATTAGGGCCATTATGGCAGTCAGAGGTTGAGCTGCCTAAAGGCCTGACATCGACGATGCCAGATATTTCGATGTCCTGAAATGAGGCCCAGCATATCAGAATCGGTTAATACACACACGAAAATATCACCTTAGGTGTATACAAGTCATAGTTTTGTCTATTAGGGCCATTATGGTAGTCAGAGGTTGAGCTGCCTAAAGGCCTTACATCGACGATGCCAGGTATGCAAAAGTACGTGAAAATGTCGTTGTCCTGAAATGCAGCCCAGCGTATCAGAATCGGTTAATACACACAAGAAAACATCATCTTAGGCGTATACAATAGTTTAGTCTATTAGGGCCATTATTGCAGTCAGAGGTTGAACTGCGTAAAGGCCTCACATCGTCGATGCCAGGTATGCAAAAGTACGTGAAAATTTCGATGTCCTGAAATGCAGCCCAGCGTATCAGAATCGGTTAATATACACACGAAAACATCACCTTAGGTGTATTCAAGTCATAGTTTGGTCTATTAGGGCCATTATGGCAGTCAGAGGTTGAGCTGCTTAAAGGCCTGACATCGACGATGCCAGATATTTCGATGTCCTGAAATGAGGCCCAGCATATCAGAATCGGTTAATACACACACGAAAATATCACCTTAGGTGTATACAAGTCATAGTTTTGTCTATTAGGGCCATTATGGTAGTCAGAGGTTGAGCTGCCTAAAGGCCTTACATCGACGATGCCAGGTATGCAAAAGTACGTGAAAATGTCGTTGTCCTGAAATGCAGCCCAGCGTATCAGAATCGGTTAATACACACACGAAAATATCACCAAAGTTGTATAGAAGTCATAGTTTGGTCTATTAGGGCCATTATGGCAGTCAGAGGTTGAACTGCCTAAAGGCCTCACATCGACGATGCCAATTATGCACAAGTACTTGAAAATTTCGATGTCCTGAAATGCAGCCCAGCGTATCAGAATCGGTTGATACACACACGAAAACATCACCTTAGATGTATACAAGTCATAGTTTGGTCTATTAGGGCCATTATTGCAGTCAAAGGTTGAACTGCGTAAACGCCTCACATCGTCGATGTAAGGTATGAAAAAGTACGTGAAAATTTCGATGTCCTGAAATGCAGCCCAGCGTATCAGAATCGGTTAATACACGCACGAAAACATCACCTTAGGTGTATACAAGTCATAGTTTGGTCTATTAGGGCCATTATGGCAGTCAGAGGTTGAGCTGCCTAAAGGCCTCACAGCGACGATGCCAGGTATGCAAAAGTACGTGAAAATTTCGATGTCCTGGAATGCAGCCCAGCGTATCAGAATCGGTTAATACACACACGAAAATATCACCAAAGTTGTATACAAGTCATAGTTTGGTCTATTAGGGCCATTATGGCAGTCAGAGGTTGAACAGCCCAAAAGCCTCACATCGACGATGCCAGGTATGCAAAAGTACGTGAAAACTTCGATGTCCTGATATGCAGCCCAGCGTATCAGAATCGGTTAATACACACACGAAAACATCACCTTATGTGTATACAAGTCATAGTTTGGTCTATTAGGGCCAATACAGCCCAGCTTATCAGAATCGGTTAATACACACACGAAAACATCACCTTAGGTGTATACAAGTCATAGTTTCGTCTATTAGGGCCAATGCAGCCCAGCTTATCAGAATCGGTTAATACACACACGAAAACATCACCTTAGGTGTATACAAGTCATAGTTTGGTCTATTAGGGCCATTATGGTAGTCAGAGGTTGAGCTGCCTAAAGGCCTCACATCGACTATGCCAGGTATTTCGATGTCCTGAAATGCAGCCCAGCGTATCAGAATCGGTTAATACACACACGAAAACATCACCTTAGGTGTATACAAGTCATAATTTGGTCTATTAGGGCCACTATGGCAGTCAGAGGTTGAACAGCCCAAAAGCCTCACATCGACGATGCCAGGTATGCAAAAGTACGTGAAAATTTCGATGTCCTGAAATGCAGCCCAGCGTATCAGAATCGGTTAATACACACACGAAAACATCACCTTATGTGTATACAAGTCATAGTTTGGTCTATTAGGGCCTTTATTGCAGTCAGAGGTTGAACTGCCTAAGGCCTCCCATCGACGATGCCAGGTATGCAAAAGTACGTGAATATTTCGATGTCCTGAAATGCAGCCCAGCGTATCAGAATCGGTTAATACACACACGAAAACATCACCAAATGTGTATACAAGTCATAGTTTGGTCTATTAGGGCCAATACAGCCCAGCTTATCAGAATCGGTTAATACACACACGAAAACATCACCTTAGGTGTATACAAGTCATAGTTTCGTCTATTAGGGCCAATGCAGCCCAGCTTATCAGAATCGGTTAATACACACACGAAAACATCACCTTAGGTGTATACAAGTCCTAGTTTGGTCTATTAGGGCCATTATGGTAGTCAGAGGTTGAGCTGCCTAAAGGCCTCACATCGACTATGCCAGGTATTTCGATGTCCTGAAATGCAGCCCAGCGTATCAGAATCGGTTAATACACACACGAAAACATCACCTTAGGTGTATACAAGTCATAATTTGGTCTATTAGGGCCATTATGGCAGTCAGAGGTTGAGCTGCCTAAAGGCCTCACATCGACGATGCCAGGTATGCAAAAGTACGTGAAAATTTCGATGTCCTGAAATGCAGCCCAGAGTATCAGAATCGGTTAATATACACACGAAAACATCACCTTAGGTGTATTCATGTCATAGTTTAGTCTATTGGGGCCAATGCAGCCCAGCGTATCAGAATCGGTTAATACACACACGAAAACATCACCTTATGTGTATACAAGTCATAGTTTGGTCTATTAGGGCCTTTATTGCAGTCAGAGGTTGAACTGCCTAAGGCCTCCCACCGACGATGCCAGGTATGCAAAAGTACGTGAAAATTTCGATGTCCTGAAATGCAGCCCAGCTTATCAGAATCGGTTAACACACACACGAAAACATCACCTTAGGTGTATACAAGTCATAGTTCGGTCTATTACGGCCATTATTGCAGTCAGAGGTTGAACTGCGTAAAGGCCTCACATCGATGATGCCAGGTATTTCGATGTCCTGAAATGCAGCCCAGCGTATCAGAATCGGTTAATACACACACGAAAACATCATCTTAGGTGTATACAAGTCATAGTTTGGTCTATTAGGGCCATTATGGCAGTCAGAGGTTGAGCTGCCTAAAGGCCTCACATCGACGATGCCAGGTATGCAAAAGTACGTGAAAATTTCGATGTCCTGAAATGCAGCCCAGCGTATCAGAATCGGTTAATACACACACGAAAACATCACCTTATGTGTATACATGTCACTGTTTGGTCTATTAGGGCCATTATTGCAGTCAGAGGTTGAACTGCGTAAAGGCCTCACATCGACGATGCCAGGTATTTCGATGTCCTGAAATGCAGCCCAGCGTATCAGAATCGGTTAATACACACACGAAAACATCAAATTAGGTGTATACAAGTCATAGTTTGGTCTATTAGGGCCATTATGGCAGTCAGAGGTTGAGCTGCCTAAAGGCCTCACATCGACGATGCCAGGTATGCAAAAGTACGTGAAAATTTCGATGTCCTGAAATGCAGCCCAGCGTATCAGAATCGGTTAATACACACACGAAAACATCACCTTATGTGTATACATGTCACTGTTTGGTCTATTAGGGCCATTATTGCAGTCAGAGGTTGAACTGCGTAAAGGCCTCACATCGACGATGCCAGGTATTTCGATGTCCTGAAATGCAGCCCAGCGTATCAGAATCGGTTAATATACGCACGAAAACATCACCTTAGTTGTATTCAAGTCATAGTTTCGTCTATTAGGGCCAATGCAGCCCAGCTTATCAGAATCGGTTAATACACACACGAAAACATCACCTTATGTGTATACAAGTCATAGTTTGGTCTATTAGGGCCTTTATTGCAGTCAGAGGTTGAACTGCCTAAGGCCTCCCATCGACGATGCCAGGTATGCAAAAGTACGTGAATATTTCGATGTCCTGAAATGCAGCCCAGCGTATCAGAATCGGTTAATACACACACGAAAACATCACCAAATGTGTATACAAGTCATAGTTTGGTCTATTAGGGCCAATACAGCCCAGCTTATCAGAATCGGTTAATACACACACGAAAACATCACCTTAGGTGTATACAAGTCATAGTTTCGTCTATTAGGGCCAATGCAGCCCAGCTTATCAGAATCGGTTAATACACACACGAAAACATCACCTTAGGTGTATACAAGTCCTAGTTTGGTCTATTAGGGCCATTATGGTAGTCAGAGGTTGAGCTGCCTAAAGGCCTCACATCGACTATGCCAGGTATTTCGATGTCCTGAAATGCAGCCCAGCGTATCAGAATCGGTTAATACACACACGAAAACATCACCTTAGGTGTATACAAGTCATAATTTGGTCTATTAGGGCCATTATGGCAGTCAGAGGTTGAGCTGCCTAAAGGCCTCACATCGACGATGCCAGGTATGCAAAAGTACGTGAAAATTTCGATGTCCTGAAATGCAGCCCAGAGTATCAGAATCGGTTAATATACACACGAAAACATCACCTTAGGTGTATTCATGTCATAGTTTAGTCTATTGGGGCCAATGCAGCCCAGCGTATCAGAATCGGTTAATACACACACGAAAACATCACCTTATGTGTATACAAGTCATAGTTTGGTCTATTAGGGCCTTTATTGCAGTCAGAGGTTGAACTGCCTAAGGCCTCCCACCGACGATGCCAGGTATGCAAAAGTACGTGAAAATTTCGATGTCCTGAAATGCAGCCCAGCTTATCAGAATCGGTTAACACACACACGAAAACATCACCTTAGGTGTATACAAGTCATAGTTCGGTCTATTACGGCCATTATTGCAGTCAGAGGTTGAACTGCGTAAAGGCCTCACATCGATGATGCCAGGTATTTCGATGTCCTGAAATGCAGCCCAGCGTATCAGAATCGGTTAATACACACACGAAAACATCATCTTAGGTGTATACAAGTCATAGTTTGGTCTATTAGGGCCATTATGGCAGTCAGAGGTTGAGCTGCCTAAAGGCCTCACATCGACGATGCCAGGTATGCAAAAGTACGTGAAAATTTCGATGTCCTGAAATGCTACCCAGCGTATCAGAATCGGTTAATACACACACGAAAACATCACCTTATGTGTATACATGTCACTGTTTGGTCTATTAGGGCCATTATTGCAATCAGAGGTTGAACTGCGTAAAGGCCTCACATCGACGATGCCAGGTATTTCGATGTCCTGAAATGCAGCCCAGCGTATCAGAATCGGTTAATACACACACGAAAACATCAAATTAGGTGTATACAAGTCATAGTTTGGTCTATTAGGGCCATTATGGCAGTCAGAGGTTGAGCTGCCTAAAGGCCTCACATCGACGATGCCAGGTATGCAAAAGTACGTGAAAATTTCGATGTCCTGAAATGCAGCCCAGCGTATCAGAATAGGTTAATACACACACGAAAATATCACCTTATGTGTATACGAGTCATAGTTTGGTCTATTAGGGCCAATGCAGCCCAGCTTATCAGAATCGGTTAACACACACACGAAAACATCACCTTAGGTGTATACAAGTCATAGTTTCGTCTATTAGGGCCAATGCAGCCCAGCTTATCAGAATCGGTTAATACACTCACGAAAACATCACCTTAGGTGTATACTAGTCATAGTTTGGTCTATTAGGGCCAGTATGGCAGTCAGAGGTTGAGCTGCCTAAAGGCCTCACATCGACGATGCCAGGTATGCAAAAGTACGTGAAAATTTCTATGTCTCCAAATGCTGCCGAGCGTATCAGAATCGGTTAATACACACAAGAAAACATCACCTTATGTGTATACATGTCACTGTTTGGTCTATTAGGGCCATTATTGCAGTCAGAGGTTGAACTGCGTAAAGGCCTCACATCGACGATGCCAGGTATTTCGATGTCCTGAAATGCAGCCCAGCGTATCAGAATCGGTTAATATACGCACGAAAACATCACCTTAGTTGTATTCAAGTCATAGTTTCGTCTATTAGGGCCAATGCAGCCCAGCTTATCAGAATCGGTTAATACACTCACGAAAACATCACCTTAGGTGTATACTAGTCATAGTTTGGTCTATTAGGGCCAGTATGGCAGTCAGAGGTTGAGCTGCCTAAAGGCCTCACATCGACGATACCAGGTATGCAAAAGTACGTGAAAATTTCGATGTCCTGAAATGCAGCCCAGCGTATCAGAATCGGTTAATACACACACGAAAACATCACCTTATGTGTATACAAGTCATAGTTTGGTCTATTAGGGCCAATGCAGCCCAGCTTATCAGAATCGGTTAACACATCAGAATCGGTTAATACACACACGAAAACATCACCTTATGTGTATACAAGTCATAGTTTGGTCTATTAGGGCCAATGCAGCCCAGCGTATCAGAATCGGTTAACACACACACGAAAACATCACCTTAGGTGTATACAAGTCATAGTTTCGTCTATTAGGGCCAATGCAGCCCAGCTTATCAGAATCGGTTAATACACACACGAAAACATCACCTTAGGTGTATACAAGTAATAGTTTGGTCTATTAAGGGCCATTATGGTAGTCAGAGGTTGAGCTGCCTAAAGGCCTCACATCGACGATGCCAGGTATGCAAAAGTAAGTGAACATTTCGATTACCTGAAATGCAGCCCAGCCTATAAGAATCGGTTAATACACACACGAAAACATCACCTTAGGTGTATACAAGTCATAGTTTGGTCTATTAGGGCCATCATGGTAGTCAGAGGTTGAGCTGCCTAAAGGCCTCACATCGACGATGCCAGGTATGCAAAAGTACGTGAACATTTCGATGTCCTGAAATGCAGCCCAGCGTATCAGAATCGGTTAATACACACACGAAAATATCACCAAAGTTGTATACAAGTCATAGTTTGGTCTATTAGGGCCATTATGACAGTCAGAGGTTGAACAGCCCAAAAGCCACACATCGACGATGCCAGGTATGCAAAAGTACGTGAACATTTCGATGACCTGAAATGCAGCCCAGCGTATCAGAATCGGTTAATACACACACGAAAACATCACCTTATGTGTATACAAGTCATAGTTTGGTTTTTTGGGGCCATTATTGCAGTCAGAGGTTGAACTGCGTAAAGGCCTCACATCGACGATGCCAGGTATTGCGATGTCCTGAAATGCAGCCCAGCGTATCAGAATCGGTTAATACACACACGAAAACATCACCTTAGGTGTATACAAGTCATAGTTTGGTCTATTAGGGCCAGTATGGCAGTCAGAGGTTGAGCTGCCTAAAGGCCTCACATCGACGATGCCAGGTATGCAAAAATACGTGAAAATTTCGATGTCCTGAAATGCTGCCCAGCGTATCAGAATCGGTTAATACACACACGAAAATATCACCAAAGTTGTATACAAGTCACGCAAAAGTACGTGAAAATTTCGATATCCTGAAATGCAGCCCAGGGTATGAGAATCGGTTAATACACACTCGAAAACATCACCTTAGGTGTATACAAGTCATAGTTTGGTCTATTAGGGCCATTATGGCAGTCAGAGTTTGAACTGCCTAAAATGTCGATGTCTCCAAATGCTGTCCAGCCTATCAGAATCGGTTAATACACATACGAAAACATCACCAAAGGTGTATACAAGTCATAGTTTGGTCTATTGGGGCCATTATGGCAGTCAGAGGTTGAACTGCCTAAAGGCCTCACATCGACGATGCCAGGTATGCAAAAGTACGTGAAAATTTCCATATCCTGAAATGCAGCCCAGCGTATCAGAATCGTTTAATACACACACGAAAACATCACCTTAGTTGTATACAAGTCATAGTTTGGTCTATTAGGGGCAATATGGCAGTCAGAGGTTGAACTGTCTAAGCGCCTCACATCGATGATGCCAGGTATGCAAAAGTACGTGAAAATTTCGATGTACTGAAATGCAGCCCAGTGTATCAGAATCGGTTAATACACACACGAAAACATCACCTAAGGTGTATACAAGTCATTGTTTTGGTCTATTAGGGCCATTCTGGCAGTCAGAGGTTGAACTGCCTAAAGGCCTCACGTCGACGATGCCAGGTATGCAAAAGTGCGTGAAAATTTCGATGTCCTGAAATACAGCCCAGCGTATCAGAATCGGTTAACACACACAAGAAAACATCACCTTAGTTGTATACAAGTCATAGTTTGGTCTATTAGGGCCATTATGGCAGTCAGAGGTTGAACTGCCTAAAGGCCTCACATCGACGATGCCAGGTATGCAAAAGTACGTGAAAATTTCGATGTCCTGAAATGCAGCCCAGCGTATCAGAATCGGTTAATATACACACGAAAACATCACCTTAGGTGTATACAAGTCATAATTTGGTCTATTAGGGCCATTATGGCAGTCAGAGGTTGAGCTGCCTAAAGGCCTCACATCGACGATGCCAGGTATGCAAAAGTACGTGCAAATTTCGATGTACTGAAATGCAGCCCAGCGTATGAGAATCGGTTAATACACACACGAAAACATCACCTAAGGTGTATACAAGTCATAGTTTGGTCTATTAGGGGCAATATGGCAGTCAGAGGTTGAACTGCCTAAGGGCCTCACATCGACGATGCCAGGTATGCAAAAGTACGTGAAAATTTCGATGTCCTGAAATGCAGCCCAGCGCATCAGAATCGGTTAATATACACACGAAAACATCACCTTAGGTGTATACAAGTCATAATTTGGTCTATTAGGGCCATTATGGCAGTCAGAGGTTGAGCTGCCTAAAGGCCTCACATCGACGATGCCAGGTATGCAAAAGTACGTGAAAATTTCGATGTCCTGAAATGCAGCCCAGCGTATCAGAATCGGTTAATATACACACGAAAACATCACCTTAGGTGTATACAAGTCATAGTTTGGTCTATTAGGGCCATTATGGTAGTCAGAGGTTGAGCTGCCTAAAGGCCTCACATCGACGATGCAAGGTATTTCGATGTCCTGAAATGCAGCCCAGCGTATCAGAATCGGTTAATACACACACGAAAATATCACCAAAGTTGTATACAAGTCATAGTTTGGTCTATTAGGGCCATTATGACAGTCAGAGGTTGAACAGCCCAAAAGCCACACATCGACGATGCCAGGTATGCAAAAGTACGTGAACATTTCGATGTCCTGAAATGCAGCCCAGCGTATCAGAATCGGTTAATACACACACGAAAACATCACCTTATGTGTATACAAGTCATAGTTTGGTTTTTTGGGGCCATTATTGCAGTCAGAGGTTGAACTGCGTAAAGGCCTCACATCGACGATGCCAGGTATTGCGATGTCCTGAAATGCAGCCCAGCGTATCAGAATCGGTTAATACACACACGAAAACATCACCTTAGGTGTATACAAGTCATAGTTTGGTCTATTAGGGCCAGTATGGCAGTCAGAGGTTGAGCTGCCTAAAGGCCTCACATCGACGATGCCAGGTATGCAAAAATACGTGAAAATTTCGATGTCCTGAAATGCTGCCCAGCGTATCAGAATCGGTTAATACACACACGAAAATATCACCAAAGTTGTATACAAGTCACGCAAAAGTACGTGAAAATTTCGATATCCTGAAATGCAGCCCAGGGTATGAGAATCGGTTAATACACACTCGAAAACATCACCTTAGGTGTATACAAGTCATAGTTTGGTCTATTAGGGCCATTATGGCAGTCAGAGTTTGAACTGCCTAAAATGTCGATGTCTCCAAATGCTGTCCAGCCTATCAGAATCGGTTAATACACATACGAAAACATCACCAAAGGTGTATACAAGTCATAGTTTGGTCTATTGGGGCCATTATGGCAGTCAGAGGTTGAACTGCCTAAAGGCCTCACATCGACGATGCCAGGTATGCAAAAGTACGTGAAAATTTCCATATCCTGAAATGCAGCCCAGCGTATCAGAATCGTTTAATACACACACGAAAACATCACCTTAGTTGTATACAAGTCATAGTTTGGTCTATTAGGGGCAATATGGCAGTCAGAGGTTGAACTGTCTAAGCGCCTCACATCGATGATGCCAGGTATGCAAAAGTACGTGAAAATTTCGATGTACTGAAATGCAGCCCAGTGTATCAGAATCGGTTAATACACACACGAAAACATCACCTAAGGTGTATACAAGTCATTGTTTTGGTCTATTAGGGCCATTCTGGCAGTCAGAGGTTGAACTGCCTAAAGGCCTCACGTCGACGATGCCAGGTATGCAAAAGTACGTGAAAATTTCGATGTCCTGAAATACAGCCCAGCGTATCAGAATCGGTTAACACACACAAGAAAACATCACCTTAGTTGTATACAAGTCATAGTTTGGTCTATTAGGGCCATTATGGCAGTCAGAGGTTGAACTGCCTAAAGGCCTCACATCGACGATGCCAGGTATGCAAAAGTACGTGAAAATTTCGATGTCCTGAAATGCAGCCCAGCGTATCAGAATCGGTTAATATACACACGAAAACATCACCTTAGGTGTATACAAGTCATAATTTGGTCTATTAGGGCCATTATGGCAGTCAGAGGTTGAGCTGCCTAAAGGCCTCACATCGACGATGCCAGGTATGCAAAAGTACGTGCAAATTTCGATGTACTGAAATGCAGCCCAGCGTATGAGAATCGGTTAATACACACACGAAAACATCACCTAAGGTGTATACAAGTCATAGTTTGGTCTATTAGGGGCAATATGGCAGTCAGAGGTTGAACTGCCTAAGGGCCTCACATCGACGATGCCAGGTATGCAAAAGTACGTGAAAATTTCGATGTCCTGAAATGCAGCCCAGCGTATCAGAATCGGTTAATACACACACGAAAACATCACCTTAGGTGTATACAAGTCATAATTTGGTCTATTAGGGCCATTATGGCAGTCAGAGGTTGAGCTGCCTAAAGGCCTCACATCGACGATGCCAGGTATGCAAAAGTACGTGAAAATTTCGATGTCCTGAAATGCAGCCCAGCGTATCAGAATCGGTTAATATACACACGAAAACATCACCTTAGGTGTATACAAGTCATAGTTTGGTCTATTAGGGCCATTATGGTAGTCAGAGGTTGAGCTGCCTAAAGGCCTCACATCGACGATGCAAGGTATTTCGATGTCCTGAAATGCAGCCCAGCGTATCAGAATCGGTTAATACACACACGAAAACATCACCTTAGGTGTATACAAGTAATAGTTTGGTCTATTAAGGGCCATTATGGTAGTCAGAGGTTGAGCTGCCTAAAGGCCTCACATCGACGATGCCAGGTATGCAAAAGTAAGTGAACATTTCGATTACCTGAAATGCAGCCCAGCCTATAAGAATCGGTTAATACACACACGAAAACATCACCTTAGGTGTATACAAGTCATAGTTTGGTCTATTAGGGCCATCATGGTAGTCAGAGGTTGAGCTGCCTAAAGGCCTCACATCGACGATGCCAGGTATGCAAAAGTACGTGAACATTTCGATGTCCTGAAATGCAGCCCAGCGTATCAGAATCGGTTAATACACACACGAAAATATCACCAAAGTTGTATACAAGTCATAGTTTGGTCTATTAGGGCCATTATGACAGTCAGAGGTTGAACAGCCCAAAAGCCACACATCGACGATGCCAGGTATGCAAAAGTACGTGAACATTTCGATGTCCTGAAATGCAGCCCAGCGTATCAGAATCGGTTAATACACACACGAAAACATCACCTTATGTGTATACAAGTCATAGTTTGGTTTTTTGGGGCCATTATTGCAGTCAGAGGTTGAACTGCGTAAAGGCCTCACATCGACGATGCCAGGTATTGCGATGTCCTGAAATGCAGCCCAGCGTATCAGAATCGGTTAATACACACACGAAAACATCACCTTAGGTGTATACAAGTCATAGTTTTGTCTATTAGGGCGTTTATTGCAGTCAGAGGTTGAACTGCCTAAAGGCCTACCATCGACGATGCCAGGTATGCAAAAGTACGTGAACATTTCGATGTCCTGAAATGCTGCCCAGCGTATCAGAATCGGTTAATACACACACGAAAACATCACCTTATGTGTATACAAGTCATAGTTTGGTTTTTTGGGGCCATTATTGCAGTCAGAGGTTGAACTGCCTAAGGGCCTCACATCGACGATGCCAGGTATGCAAAAGTACGTGAAAATTTCGATGTCCTGAAATGCAGCCCAGCGTATGAGAATCGGTTAATACACACACGAAAACATCACCTAAGGTGTATACAAGTCATAGTTTGGTCTATTAGGGGCAATATGGCAGTCAGAGGTTGAACTGCCTAAGGGCCTCACATCGACGATGCCAGGTATGCAAAAGTACGTGAAAATTTCGATGTCCTGAAATGCAGCCCAGCGTATCAGAATCGGTTAATATACACACGAAAACATCACCTTAGGTGTATACAAGTCATAATTTGGTCTATTAGGGCCATTATGGCAGTCAGAGGTTGAGCTGCCTAAAGGCCTCACATCGACGATGCCAGGTATGCAAAAGTACGTGAACATTTCGATGTCCTGAAATGCAGCCCAGCGTATCAGAATCGGTTAATATACACACGAAAATATCACCAAAGTTGTATACAAGTCATAGTTTGGTCTATTAGGGCCATTATGACAGTCAGAGGTTGAACAGCCCAAAAGCCACACATCGACGATGCCAGGTATGCAAAAGTACGTGAACATTTCGATGTCCTGAAATGCAGCCCAGCGTATCAGAATCGGTTAATACACACACGAAAACATCACCTTATGTGTATACAAGTCATAGTTTGGTTTTTTGGGGCCATTATTGCAGTCAGAGGTTGAACTGCGTAAAGGCCTCACATCGACGATGCCAGGTATTGCGATGTCCTGAAATGCAGCCCAGCGTATCAGAATCGGTTAACACACACACGAAAACATCACCTTAGGTGTATACAAGTCATAGTTTTGTCTATTAGGGCGTTTATTGCAGTCAGAGGTTGAACTGCCTAAAGGCCTACCATCGACGATGCCAGGTATGCAAAAGTACGTGAACATTTCGATGTCCTGAAATGCTGCCCAGCGTATCATAATCGGTTAATACACACACGAAAACATCACCTTATGTGTATACAAGTCATAGTTTGGTTTTTTGGGGCCATTATTGCAGTCAGAGGTTGAACTGCGTAAAGGCCTCACATCGACGATGCCAGGTATTGCGATGTCCTGAAATGCAGCCCAGCGTATCAGAATCGGTTAATACACACACGAAAACATCACCTTAGGTGTATACAAGTCATAGTTTGGTCTATTAGGGCCAGTATGGCAGTCAGAGGTTGAGCTGCCTAAAGGCCTCACATCGACGATGCCAGGTATGCAAAAATACGTGAAAATTTCGATGTCCTGAAATGCTGCCCAGCGTATCAGAATCGGTTAATACACACACGAAAATATCACCAAAGTTGTATACAAGTCACGCAAAAGTACGTGAAAATTTCGATATCCTGAAATGCAGCCCAGGGTATGAGAATCGGTTAATACACACTCGAAAACATCACCTTAGGTGTATACAAGTCATAGTTTGGTCTATTAGGGCCATTATGGCAGTCAGAGTTTGAACTGCCTAAAATGTCGATGTCTCCAAATGCTGTCCAGCCTATCAGAATCGGTTAATACACATACGAAAACATCACCAAAGGTGTATACAAGTCATAGTTTGGTCTATTGGGGCCATTATGGCAGTCAGAGGTTGAACTGCCTAAAGGCCTCACATCGACGATGCCAGGTATGCAAAAGTACGTGAAAATTTCGATATCCTGAAATGCAGCCCAGCGTATCAGAATCGTTTAATACACACACGAAAACATCACCTTAGTTGTATACAAGTCATAGTTTGGTCTATTAGGGGCAATATGGCAGTCAGAGGTTGAACTGCCTAAGGGCCTCACATCGACGATGCCAGGTATGCAAAAGTACGTGAAAATTTCGATGTCCTGAAATGCAGCCCAGCGTATGAGAATCGGTTAATACACACACGAAAACATCACCTAAGGTGTATACAAGTCATAGTTTGGTCTATTAGGGGCAATATGGCAGTCAGAGGTTGAACTGCCTAAGGGCCTCACATCGACGATGCCAGGTATGCAAAAGTACGTGAAAATTTCGATGTCCTGAAATGCAGCCCAGCGTATCAGAATCGGTTAATATACACACGAAAACATCACCTTAGGTGTATACAAGTCATAATTTGGTCTATTAGGGCCATTATGGCAGTCAGAGGTTGAGCTGCCTAAAGGCCTCACATCGACGATGCCAGGTATGCAAAAGTACGTGAAAATTTCGATGTCCTGAAATGCAGCCCAGCGTATCAGAATCGGTTAATATACACACGAAAACATCACCTTAGGTGTATACAAGTCATAGTTTGGTCTATTAGGGCCATTATGGTAGTCAGAGGTTGAGCTGCCTAAAGGCCTCACATCGACGATGCAAGGTATTTCGATGTCCTGAAATGCAGCCCAGCGTATCAGAATCGGTTAATACACACACGAAAACATCACCTTAGGTGTATACAAGTAATAGTTTGGTCTATTAAGGGCCATTATGGTAGTCAGAGGTTGAGCTGCCTAAAGGCCTCACATCGACGATGCCAGGTATGCAAAAGTAAGTGAACATTTCGATTACCTGAAATGCAGCCCAGCCTATAAGAATCGGTTAATACACACACGAAAACATCACCTTAGGTGTATACAAGTCATAGTTTGGTCTATTAGGGCCATCATGGTAGTCAGAGGTTGAGCTGCCTAAAGGCCTCACATCGACGATGCCAGGTATGCAAAAGTACGTGAACATTTCGATGTCCTGAAATGCAGCCCAGCGTATCAGAATCGGTTAATACACACACGAAAATATCACCAAAGTTGTATACAAGCCACGCAAAAGTACGTGAAAATTTCGATATCCTGAAATGCAGCCCAGGGTATGAGAATCGGTTAATACACACTCGAAAACATCACCTTAGGTGTATACAAGTCATAGTTTGGTCTATTAGGGCCATTATGGCAGTCAGAGTTTGAACTGCCTAAAATGTCGATGTCTCCAAATGCTGTCCAGCCTATCAGAATCGGTTAATACACATACGAAAACATCACCAAAGGTGTATACAAGTCATAGTTTGGTCTATTGGGGCCATTATGGCAGTCAGAGTTTGAACTGCCTAAAGGCCTCACATCGACGATGCCAGGTATGCAAAAGTACGTGAAAATTTCGATATCCTGAAATGCAGCCCAGCGTATCAGAATCGTTTAATACACACACGAAAACATCACCTTAGTTGTATACAAGTCACAGTTTGGTCTATTAGGGGCAATATGGCAGTCAGAGGTTGAACTGCCTAAGGGCCTCACATCGACGATGCCAGGTATGCAAAAGTACGTGAAAATTTCGATGTCCTGAAATGCAGCCCAGCGTATGAGAATCGGTTAATACACACACGAAAACATCACCTAAGGTGTATACAAGTCATAGTTTGGTCTATTAGGGGCAATATGGCAGTCAGAGGTTGAACTGCCTAAGGGCCTCACATCGACGATGCCAGGTATGCAAAAGTACGTGAAAATTTCGATGTCCTGAAATGCAGCCCAGCGTATCAGAATCGGTTAATATACACACGAAAACATCACCTTAGGTGTATACAAGTCATAATTTGGTCTATTAGGGCCATTATGGCAGTCAGAGGTTGAGCTGCCTAAAGGCCTCACATCGACGATGCCAGGTATGCAAAAGTACGTGAAAATTTCGATGTCCTGAAATGCAGCCCAGCGTATCAAAATCGGTTAATATACACACGAAAACATCACCTTAGGTGTATTCATGTCATAGTTTAGTCTATTGGGGCCAATGCAGCCCAGCGTATCAGAATCGGTTAATACACACACGAAAACATCACCTTATGTGTATACAAGTCATAGTTTGGTCTATTAGGGCCTTTATTGCAGTCAGAGGTTGAACTGCCTAAGGCCTCCCATCGACGATGCCAGGTATGCAAAAGTACGTGAATATTTCGATGTCCTGAAATGCAGCCCAGCGTATCAGAATCGGTTAATACACACACGAAAACATCACCTTATGTGTATACAAGTCATAGCTCGGTCTATTACGGCCATTATTGCAGTCAGAGGTTGAACTGCGTAAAGGCCTCACATCGACGATGCCAAGTATTTCGATGTCCTAAAATGCAGCCCAGCGTATCAGAATCGGTTAATATACACACGAAAACATCACCTTAGGTGTATACAAGTCATAGTTTGGTCTATTAGGGCCATTATGGTAGTCAGAGGTTGAGCTGCCTAAAGGCCTCACATCGACGATGCAAGGTATTTCGATGTCCTGAAATGCAGCCCAGCGTATCAGAATCGGTTAATACACACACGAAAACATCACCTTAGGTGTATACAAGTAATAGTTTGGTCTATTAAGGGCCATTATGGTAGTCAGAGGTTGAGCTGCCTAAAGGCCTCACATCGACGATGCCAGGTATGCAAAAGTAAGTGAACATTTCGATTACCTGAAATGCAGCCCAGCCTATAAGAATCGGTTAATACACACACGAAAACATCACCTTAGGTGTATACAAGTCATAGTTTGGTCTATTAAGGGCCATTACGGTAGTCAGAGGTTGAGCTGCCTAAAGGCCTCACATCGACGATGCCAGGTATGCAAAAGTAAGTGAACATTTCGATTACCTGAAATGCAGCCCAGCCTATAAGAATCGGTTAATACACACACGAAAACATCACCTTAGGTGTATACAAGTCATAGTTTGGTCTATTAGGGCCATTATGGCAGTCAGAGTTTGAACTGCCTAAAATGTCGATGTCTCCAAATGCTGTCCAGCCTATCAGAATCGGTTAATACACATACGAAAACATCACCAAAGGTGTATACAAGTCATAGTTTGGTCTATTGGGGCCATTATGGCAGTCAGAGGTTGAACTGCCTAAAGGCCTCACATCGACGATGCCAGGTATGCAAAAGTACGTGAAAATTTCGATGTCCTGAAATGCAGCCCAGCGTATCAGAATCGGTTAATATACACACGAAAACATCACCTTAGGTGTATACAAGTCATAGTTTGGTCTATTAAGGGCCATTACGGTAGTCAGAGGTTGAGCTGCCTAAAGGCCTCACATCGACGATGCCAGGTATGCAAAAGTAAGTGAACATTTCGATTACCTGAAATGCAGCCCAGCCTATAAGAATCGGTTAATACACACACGAAAACATCACCTTAGGTGTATACAAGTCATAGTTTGGTCTATTAGGGCCATCATGGTAGTCAGAGGTTGAGCTGCCTAAAGGCCTCACATCGACGATGCCAGGTATGCAAAAGTACGTGAACATTTCGATGTCCTGAAATGCAGCCCAGCGTATCAGAATCGGTTAATACACACACGAAAATATCACCAAAGTTGTATACAAGTCATAGTTTGGTCTATTAGGGCCAGTATGGCAGTCAGAGGTTGAGCTGCCTAAAGGCCTCACATCGACGATGCCAGGTATGCAAAAATACGTGAAAATTTCGATGTCCTGAAATGCAGCCCAGGGTATGAGAATCGGTTAATACACACTCGAAAACATCACCTTAGGTGTATACAAGTCATAGTTTGGTCTATTAGGGCCATTATGGCAGTCAGAGTTTGAACTGCCTAAAATGTCGATGTCTCCAAATGCTGTCCAGCCTATCAGAATCGGTTAATACACATACGAAAACATCACCAAAGGTGTATACAAGTCATAGTTTGGTCTATTGGGGCCATTATGGCAGTCAGAGTTTGAACTGCCTAAAGGCCTCACATCGACGATGCCAGGTATGCAAAAGTACGTGAAAATTTCGATATCCTGAAATGCAGCCCAGCGTATCAGAATCGTTTAATACACACACGAAAACATCACCTTAGTTGTATACAAGTCATAGTTTGGTCTATTAGGGGCAATATGGCAGTCAGAGGTTGAACTGCCTAAGGGCCTCACATCGACGATGCCAGGTATGCAAAAGTACGTGAAAATTTCGATGTCCTGAAATGCAGCCCAGCGTATGAGAATCGGTTAATACACACACGAAAACATCACCTAAGGTGTATACAAGTCATAGTTTGGTCTATTAGGGGCAATATGGCAGTCAGAGGTTGAACTGCCTAAGGGCCTCACATCGACGATGCCAGGTATGCAAAAGTACGTGAAAATTTCGATGTCCTGAAATGCAGCCCAGCGTATCAGAATCGGTTAATATACACACGAAAACATCACCTTAGGTGTATACAAGTCATAATTTGGTCTATTAGGGCCATTATGGCAGTCAGAGGTTGAGCTGCCTAAAGGCCTCACATCGACGA
Source organism: Eristalis tenax (assembly GCA_905231855.2). Taxonomy (NCBI): domain Eukaryota; kingdom Metazoa; phylum Arthropoda; class Insecta; order Diptera; family Syrphidae; genus Eristalis; species Eristalis tenax. Next base: position 64,257,538 of record HG993124.1, on the reverse strand, counting down.
TGCCAGGTATGCAAAAGTACGTGAAAATTTCGATGTCCTGAAATGCAGCCCAGCGTATCAGAATCGGTTAATATACACACGAAAACATCACCTTAGGTGTATTCATGTCATAGTTTAGTCTATTGGGGCCAATGCAGCCCAGCGTATCAGAATCGGTTAATACACACACGAAAACATCACCTTATGTGTATACAAGTCATAGTTTGGTCTATTAGGGCCTTTATTGCAGTCAGAGGTTGAACTGCCTAAGGCCTCCCATCGACGATGCCAGGTATGCAAAAGTACGTGAATATTTCGATGTCCTGAAATGCAGCCCAGCGTATCAGAATCGGTTAATACACACACGAAAACATCACCTTATGTGTATACAAGTCATAGCTCGGTCTATTACGGCCATTATTCCAGTCAGAGGTTGAACTGCGTAAAGGCCTCACATCGACGATGCCAAGTATTTCGATGTCCTAAAATGCAGCCCAGCGTATCAGAATCGGTTAATACACACACGAAAACATCATCTTAGGTGTATACAAGTCATATTTTGGTCTATTAGGGCCATTATGGCAGTCAGAGGTTGAGCTGCCTAAAGGCCTCACATCGACGATGCCAGGTATGCAAAAGTACGTGAAAATGTCGATGTCCTGAAATGCAGCCCAGCGTATCAGAATCGGTTAATACACACACGAAAACATCACCTTATGTGTATACATGTCACTGTTTGGTCTATTAGGGCCATTAATGCAGTCAGAGGTTGAACTGCTTAAAGGCCTCACATCGACGATGCCAGGTATTTCGATGTCCTGAAATGCAGCCCAGCGTATCAGAATCGGTTAATACACACACGAAAACATCAAATTAGGTGTATACAAGTCATAGTTTGGTCTATTAGGGCCATTATGGCAGTCAGAGGTTGAGCTGCCTAAAGGCCTCACATCGACGATGCCAGGTATGCAAAAGTACGTGAAAATTTCGATGTCCTGAAATGCAGCCCAGCGTTTCAGAATAGGTTAATACACACACGAAAACATCACCTTATGTGTATACAAGTCATAGTTTGGTCTATTAGGGCCAATGCAGCCCAGCTTATCAGAATCGGTTAACACACACACGAAAACATCACCTTAGGTGTATACAAGTCATAGTTTGGTCTATTAGGGCCAATGCAGCCCAGCTTATCAGAATCGGTTAATACACACACGAAAACATCACCTTAGGTGTATACAAGTCATAGTTTGGTCTATTAGGGCCATTATTGCAGTCAGAGGTTGAACTGCGTAAAGGCTTCACATCGTCGATGCCAGGTATGCAAAAGTACGTAAGAATTTCGATGTCCTGAAATGCAGCCCAGCGTATCAGAATCGGTTAACACACGCGAAAACATCACCTTAGGTGTATTCAAGTCATAGTTTCGTCTATTAGGGCCAATGCAGCCCAGCTTATCAGAATCGGTTAATACACTCACGAAAACATCACCTTAGGTGTATACTAGTCATAGTTTGGTCTATTAGGGCCAGTATGGCAGTCAGAGGTTGAGCTGCCTAAAGGCCTCACATCGACGATGCCAGGTATGCAAAAGTACGTGAAAATTTCGATGTCCTGAAATGCAGCCCAGCGTATCAGAATCGGTTAATGCACACACGAAAACATCACCTAAGGTGTATACAAGTCATAGTTTGGTCTATTAGGGGCAATATGGCAGTCAGAGGTTGAACTGCCTAAGGGCCTCACATCGACGATGCCAGGTATGCAAAAGTACGTGAAAATTTCGATGTCCTGAAATGCAGCCCAGCGTATCAGAATCGGTTAATATACGCACGAAAACATCACCTTAGGTGTATTCAAGTCATAGTTTCGTCTATTAGGGCCAATGCAGCCCAGCTTATCAGAATCGGTTAATACACTCACGAAAACATCACCTTAGGTGTATACTAGTCATAGTTTGGTCTATTAGGGCCAGTATGGCAGTCAGAGGTTGAGCTGCCTAAAGGCCTCACATCGACGATGCCAGGTATGCAAAAGTACGTGAAAATTTCGATGTCCTGAAATGCAGCCCAGCGTATCAGAATCGGTTAATACACACACGAAAACATCACCTTATGTGTATACAAGTCATAGTTTGGTCTATTAGGGCCAATGCAGCCCAGCTTATCAGAATCGGTTAACACATCAGAATCGGTTAATACACACACGAAAACATCACCTTATGTGTATACAAGTCATAGTTTGGTCTATTAGGGCCAATGCAGCCCAGCTTATCAGAATCGGTTAATACACACACGAAAACATCACCTTAGGTGTATACAAGTCATAGTTTGGTCTATTAGGGCCATTATGGTAGTCAGAGGTTGAGCTGCCTAAAGGCCTCACATCGACGATGCCAGGTATTTCGATGTCCTGAAATGCAGCCAAGCGTATCAGAATCGGTTAATACACACACGAAAACATCACCTTAGGTGTATACAAGTCATAGTTTGGTCTATTAAGGGCCATTACGGTAGTCAGAGGTTGAGCTGCCTAAAGGCCTCACATCGACGATGCCAGGTATGCAAAAGTAAGTGAACATTTCGATTACCTGAAATGCAGCCCAGCCTATAAGAATCGGTTAATACACACACGAAAACATCACCTTAGGTGTATACAAGTCATAGTTTGGTCTATTAGGGCCATTATGGCAGTCAGAGTTTGAACTGCCTAAAATGTCGATGTCTCCAAATGCTGTCCAGCCTATCAGAATCGGTTAATACACATACGAAAACATCACCAAAGGTGTATACAAGTCATAGTTTGGTCTATTGGGGCCATTATGGCAGTCAGAGGTTGAACTGCCTAAAGGCCTCACATCGACGATGCCAGGTATGCAAAAGTACGTGAAAATTTCGATATCCTGAAATGCAGCCCAGCGTATCAGAATCGTTTAATACACACACGAAAACATCACCTAAGGTGTATACAAGTCATAGTTTGGTCTATTGGGGCCATTATGGCAGTCAGAGGTTGAACTGCCTAAAGGCCTCACATCGACGATGCCAGGTATGCAAAAGTACGTGAAAATTTCGATGTCCTGAAATGCAGCCCAGCGTATCAGAATCGGTTAATACACACGCGAAAACATCACCTTAGTTGTATACAAGTCATAGTTTGGTCTATTAGGGGCAATATGGTAGTCAGAAGTTGAACTGTCTAAGCGCCTCACATCGATGATGCCAGGTATGCAAAAGTACGTGAAAATTTCGATGTACTGAAATGCAGCCCAGCGTATCAGAATCGGTTAATACACACACGAAAACATCACCTAAGGTGTATACAAGTCATTGTTTTGGTCTATTAGGGCCATTATGGCAGTCAGAGGTTGAACTGCCTAAAGGCCTCACGTCGACGATGCCAGGTATGCAAAAGTACGTGAAAATTTCGATGTCCTGAAATACAGCCCAGCGTATCAGAATCGGTTAACACACACAAGAAAACATCACCTTAGTTGTATACAAGTCATAGTTTGGTCTATTAGGGCCATTATGGCAGTCAGAGGTTGAACTGCCTAAAGGCCTCACATCGACGATGCCAGGTATGCAAAAGTCCGTGAAAACTTCGATGTCCTGAAATGCAGCCCAGCGTGTCAAAATCGGTTAATACACACACGAAAACATCACCTTAGGTGCATACAAGTCATAGTTTGGTCTATTAGGGCCATTATGGCAGTCAGAGGTTGAACTGCCTAAAGGCCTCACATCGACGATGCCAGGTATGCAAAAGTACGTGAAAATTTCGATGTCCGAACCGGTTAATACACACACGAAAACATCACCTAAGGTGAGTCATAGTTTGGTCTATTAGGGGCAATATGGCAGTCAGAGGTTGAACTGCCTAAGGGCCTCACATCGACGATGCCAGGTATGCAAAAGTACGTGAAAATTTCGATGTCCTGAAATGCATCCCAGCGTATCAGAATCGTTTAATACACACACGAAAACATCACCTTAGGTGTATACAAGTCAAAGTTTGATCTATTGGGGCCATTGTGGCAGTCAGAGGTTGAACTGCCTAAAGGCCTCACATCGACGATGCCAGGTATGCAAAAGTGCGTGAAAATTTCGATGTCCTGAAATGCAGCCCAGCGTATCAGAATCGGTTAACACACGCGAAATCATCACCTTAGTTGTATACAAGTCATAGTTTGGTCTATTAGGGCCATTATGGCAGTCAGAGGTTGAACTGCCTAAAGGCCTCACATCGACGATTCCAGGTATGCAAAAGTACGTGAAAATTTCGATGTATTGAAATGCAGCCCAGCGTATGAGAATCGGTTAATACACACACGAAAACATCACCTTAGGTGTATACAAGTCATAGTTTGGTCTATTAGGGCCATTATGGCAGTCAGAGGTTGAACTGCGTAAAGGCCTCACATCGACGATGCGAGGTATGTAAAAGTACGTGAAAATTTCGATGTCCCCAAATGCTGCCCAGCGTATCAGAATCGGTTAATACACACACGAAAACATCACCTTAGGTGTAGACAAGTCATAGTTTGGTCTTTTATTGCCATTATGACAGTCAGAGATTGAACTGCCTAAAGGCCTCACATCGACGATTCCAGGTATGCAAAAGTACGTGAAAATTTCGATGTATTGAAATGCAGCCCAGCGTATGAGAATCGGTTAATACACACACGAAAACATCACCTTAGGTGTATACAAGTCATAGTTTGGTCTATTAGGGCCATTATGGCAGTCAGAGGTTGAACTGCGTAAAGGCCTCACATCGACGATGCCAGGTATGTAAAAGTACGTGAAAATTTCGATGTCCTGAAATGCAGCCAAGCGTATCAGAATCGGTTGATACACACACAAAAACATCACCTTAGATGTATACAAGTCATAGTTTGGTCTATTAGGGCCATTATTGCAGTCAGAGGTTGAACTGCGTAAAGGCCTCACATCGACGATGCCAGGTATGCAAAAGTACGCGAAAATTTCGATGTCCTGAAATGCAGCCCAGCGTATCAGAATCGGTTAATACACACAAGAAAACATCATCTTAGGCGTATACAAGTCATAGTTTGGTCTATTAGGGCCATTATTGCAGTCAGAGGCTGAACTGCGTAAAGGCCTCACACCGTCGATGGCAGGTATGCAAAAGTACGTGAAAATTTCGATGTCCTGAAATACAGCCCAGCGTATCAGAATCGGTTAACAAACACACGAAAACATCACCTTAGGTGTATTCAAGTCATAGATTCGTCTATTAGGGCCAATGCAGCCCAGCTTATCAGAATCGGTTAATACACACACGAAAACATCACCTTAGGTGTATACAAGTCATAGTTTGGTCTATTATGGCCAATATGGCAGTCAGAGGTTGAACTGCCTAAAGGCCTCACATCGACGATGCCAGGTATGCAAAAGTACGTGAAAATTTCGATGTCCTGAAATACAGCCCAGCGTATCAGAATCGGTTTACAAACACACGAAAACATCACCTTAGGTGTATACAAGTCATAGTTTGGTCAATTAGGGCCATTATGGCAGTCAGAGGTTGAACTGCCTAAAGGCCTCACATCGACGATGCCAGGTATGCAAAAGTACGTGAAAATTTCGTTGCCCTGAAATGCAGCCCAGCGTATCAGAATCGGTTAATACACACACGAAAACATCACCTTAGGTGTATACAAGTCATAGTTTGGTCTATTGGGGCCATTATGGCAGTCAGAGGTTGAACTGCCTAAAGGCCTCACATCGACGATGCCAGGTATGCAAAAGTACGTGAAAATTTCGATGTCCTGAAATGCAGCCCAGCGTATCAGAATCGGTTGATACACACACGAAAACATCACCTTAGGTGTAGACAAGTCATAGTTTGGTCTATTAGGGCCATTATGGCAGTCAGGGGTTGAACTGCCCAAAAGCCTCACATCGACGGTGCCAGGTATGCAAAAGTACGCGAAAATTTCGATGTCCGAATCGGTTAATACACACACGAAAACCTCACCTTAGGTGTATTCAAGTCATAGATTCGTCTATTAGAGCCAATGCAGCAAAGCTTATCACAATCGGTTAATACACACACGAAAACATCACCTTAGGTGTACACAAGTCATAGTTTGGTCTATTAAAACCATTATGGCAGTCAGAGGTTGAACTGCCTAAAGGCCTCACATCGACGATGCCAGGTATGCAAAAGTACGTGAAAATTTCGATGTCCTGAAATGCAGCCCAGCGTATCAGAATCGGTTAACACACACACGAATACACCACCTTCGGTGTATACAAGTCATAGTTTGGTCTATTAGGGCCATTATGGCAGTCACAGGTTGAGCTGCCTAAAGGCCTCACCTCGACGATGCCAGGTATGCAAAAGTACGTGAAAATTTCGATGTCCTGAAATGCAGCCCAGAGTATCAGAATCCGTTAATACACACAAGAAAACATCGCCTTAGGTGTAGACAAGTCATAGTTTGGTCTATTAGGGCCATTATGGCAGTCAGAGGTTGAACTGCCTAAAGGCCTCCCATCGACGATGCCAGGTATGTAAAAGTACGTGAAAATTTCGATGTCTCCAAATGCTGCCCAGTGTATCAGAATCGGTTAATACACACACGAAAACATCACCTTAGGTGTATACAAGTCATAGTTTGGTCTATTAGGGCCATTATGGTAGTCAGAGGTTGAGCTGCCTAAAGGCCTCACATCGACGATGCCAGGCATGCGAAAGGACGTGAAAATTTCGATGTCTCCAAATGCTGCCCAGCGTATAAGAATCGGTTAATACACACACGAAAATATCACCAAAGTTGTATAAAGTCATAGTTTGGTCTATTAGGGCCATTATGGCAGTCAGAAGTTGAACTGCCTAAAGGCCTCACATCGACGATGCCAATTATGCACAAGTACGTGAAAATTTCGATGTCCTGAAATGCAGCCCAGCCTATCAGAATCGGTTAATACACACAAGAAAACATCATCTTGGGCGTATACAATAGTTTGGTCTATTAGGGCCATTATTGCAGTCAGAGGTTGAACTGCGTAAAGGCCTCACATCGGCGATGCCAGGTATGCAAAAGTACGTGAAAATTTCGATGTCCTGAAATGCAGCCCAGCGTATCAGAATCGGTTAATATACACACGAAAACATCACCTTAGGTGTATTCAAGTCATAGTTTGGTCTATTAGGGCCATTATGGCAGTCAGAGGTTGAGCTGCCTAAAGGCCTCACATCGACGATGCCAGGTATGCAAAAGTACTCGAAAATTTCGATGTCCTGAAATGCAGCCCAGCGTATCAGAATCGGTTAATACACACACGAAAACATCACCTTAGGTGTATTCAAGTCATAGTTTGGTCTATTAGGGCCATTATGGCAGTCAGAGGTTGAACTGCCTAAAGGCCTCCCATTGACGGTGCCAGGTGTGCAAAAGTACGTGAACATTTCGATGTCCTGAAATGCAGCCCAGCGTATCAGAATTGGTTAATACACACACGAAAACATCACCTTATGTGTATACAAGTCACAGTTTGGTCTATTAGGGCCATTATTGCAGTCAGATGTTGAACTGCGTAAAGGCCTCACATCGACGATGCCAGATATTTCGATGTCCTGAAATGAGGCCCAGCATATCAGAATCGGTTAATACACACACGAAAATGTCACCTTAGGTGTAAACAAGTCCTAGTTTGGTCTATTAGGGCCATTATGGTAGTCAGAGGTTGAGCTGCCTAAAGGCCTCACATCGACGATGCCAGGTATGCAAAAGTACGTGAAAATGTCGTTGTCCTGAAATGCAGCCCAGCGTATCAGAATCGGTTAATACACACACGAAAATATCACCAAAGTTGTATAGAAGTCATAGTTTGGTCTATTAGGGCCATTATGGCAGTCAGAGGTTGAACTGCCTAAAGGCCTCACATCGACGATGCCAATTATGCACAAGTACTTGAAAATTTCGATGTCCTGAAATGCAGCCCAGCGTATCAGAATCGGTTGATACTCACACGAAAACATCACCTTAGATGTATATAAGTCATAGTTTGGTCTATTAGGGCCATTATTGCAGTCAGAGGTTGAGCTGCGTAAAGGCCTCACATCGTCGATGTAAGGTATGGAAAAGTACGTGAAAATTTCGATGTCCTGAAATGCAGCCCAGCGTATCAGAATCGGTTAATACACACAAGAAAACATCATCTTAGGCGTATACAAGTCATAGTTTGGTCTATTAGGGCCATTATTGCAGTCAGAGGCTGAACTGCGTAAAGGCCTCACACCGTCGATGGCAGGTATGCAAAAGTACGTGAAAATTTCGATGTCCTGAAATGCAGCCCAGCGTATCAGAATCGGTTAATATACACACGAAAACATCACCTTAGGTGTATTCAAGTCATAGATTCGTCTATTAGGGCCAATGCAGCCCAGCTTATCAGAATCGGTTAATACACACACGAAAACATCACCTTAGGTGTATACAAGTCATAGTTTGGTCTATTATGGCCAATATGGCAGTCAGAGGTTGAACTGCCTAAAGGCCTCACATCGACGATGCCAGGTATGCAAAAGTACGTGAAAATTTCGATGTCCTGAAATACAGCCCAGCGTATCAGAATCGGTTAACAAACACACGAAAACATCACCTTAGGTGTATACAAGTCATAGTTTGGTCAGTTAGAGCCATTATGGCAGTCAGAGGTTGAACTGCCTAAAGGCCTCACATCGACGATGCCAGGTATGCAAAAGTACGTGAAAATTTCGTTGCCCTGAAATGCAGCCCAGCGTATCAGAATCGGTTAATACACACACGAAAACATCACCTTAGATGTATACAAGTCATAGTTTGGTCTATTGGGGCCATTATGGCAGTCAGAGGTTGAACTGCCTAAAGGCCTCACATCGACGATGCCAGGTATGCAAAAGTACGTGAAAATTTCGATGTCCTGAAATGCAGCCCAGCGTATCAGAATCGGTTGATACACACACGAAAACATCACCTTAGGTGTAGACAAGTCATAGTTTGGTCTATTAGGGCCATTATGGCAGTCAGGGGTTGAACTGCCCAAAAGCCTCACATCGACGGTGCCAGGTATGCAAAAGTACGCGAAAATTTCGATGTCCGAATCGGTTAATACACACACGAAAACCTCACCTTAGGTGTATACAAGTCATAGTTTGGTCTATTAGGGCCATTATGGCAGTCTGAGGTTGAACTGCCTAAAGGCCTCACATCGACGATGCCAGGTATGCAAAAGTTCGTGAACATTTTGATGTCCTGAAATGCAGCCCAGCGTATCAGAATCGGTTAATACACACAAGAAAACATCATCTTAGGCGTATACAAGTCATAGTTTGGTCTATTAGGGCCATTATTGCAGTCAGAGGTTGAACTGCGTAAAGGCCTCACATCGTCGATGCCAGGTATGCAAAAGTACGTGAAAATTTCGATGTCCTGAAATGCAGCCCAGCGTATCAGAATCGGTTAATATACACACGAAAACATCACCTTAGGTGTATTCAAGTCATAGATTCGTCTATTAGAGCCAATGCAGCAAAGCTTATCAGAATCGGTTAATACACACACGAAAACATCACCTTAGGTGTACACAAGTCATAGTTTGGTCTATTAAAACCATTATGGCAGTCAGAGGTTGAACTGCCTAAAGGCCTCACATCGACGATGCCAGGTATGCAAAAGTACGTGAAAATGTCGATGTCCTGAAATGCAGCCCAGCGTATCAGAATCGGTTAACACACACACGAAAACACCACCTTCGGTGTATACAAGTCATAGTTTGGTCTATTAGGGCCATTATGGCAGTCACAGGTTGAGCTGCCTAAAGGCCTCACCTCGACGATGCCAGGTATGCAAAAGTACGTGAAAATTTCGATGTCCTGAAATGCAGCCCAGAGTATCAGAATCCGTTAATACACACAAAAAAACATCGCCTTAGGTGTAGACAAGTCATAGTTTGGTCTATTAGGGCCATTATGGCAGTCAGAGGTTGAACTGCCTAAAGGCCTCCCATCGACGATGCCAGGTATGTAAAAGTACGTGAAAATTTCGATGTCTCCAAATGCTGCCCAGTGTATCAGAATCGGTTAATACACACACGAAAACATCACCTTAGGTGTATACAAGTCATAGTTTGGTCTATTAGGGCCATTATGGTAGTCAGAGGTTGAGCTGCCTAAAGGCCTCACATCGACGATGCCAGGCATGCGAAAGGACGTGAAAATTTCGATGTCTCCAAATGCTGCCCAGCGTATAAGAATCGGTTAATACACACACGAAAATATCACCAAAGTTGTATAAAGTCATAGTTTGGTCTATTAGGGCCATTATGGCAGTCAGAAGTTGAACTGCCTAAAGGCCTCACATCGACGATGCCAATTATGCACAAGTACGTGAAAATTTCGATGTCCTGAAATGCAGCCCAGCCTATCAGAATCGGTTAATACACACAAGAAAACATCATCTTAGGCGTATACAATAGTTTGGTCTATTAGGGCCATTATTGCAGTCAGAGGTTGAACTGCGTAAAGGCCTCACATCGGCGATGCCAGGTATGCAAAAGTACGTGAAAATTTCGATGTCCTGAAATGCAGCCCAGCGTATCAGAATCGGTTAATATACAAACGAAAACATCACCTTAGGTGTATTCAAGTCATAGTTTGGTCTATTAGGGCCATTATGGCAGTCAGAGGTTGAGCTGCCTAAAGGCCTCACATCGACGATGCCAGGTATGCAAAAGTACTCGAAAATTTCGATGTCCTGAAATGCAGCCCAGCGTATCAGAATCGGTTTATACACACACGAAAACATCACCTTATGTGTATACAAGTCATATATCATTATGGCAGTTAGAGGTTGAACTGCCTAAAGGCCTCCCATTGACGGTGCCAGCTGTGCAAAAGTACGTGAACATTTCGATGTCCTGAAATGCAGCCCAGCGTATCAGAATCGGTTAATACACACACGAAAACATCACCTTATGTGTATACAAGTCACAGTTTGGTCTATTAGGGCCATTATTGCAGTCAGATGTTGAACTGCGTAAAGGCCTCACATCGACGATGCCAGATATTTCGATGTCCTGAAATGAGGCCCAGCATATCAGAATCGGTTAATACACACACGAAAATGTCACCTTAGGTGTAAACAAGTCCTAGTTTGGTCTATTAGGGCCATTATGGTAGTCAGAGGTTGAGCTGCCTAAAGGCCTCACATCGACGATGCCAGGTATGCAAAAGTACGTGAAAATGTCGTTGTCCTGAAATGCAGCCCAGCGTATCAGAATCGGTTAATACACACACGAAAATATCACCAAAGTTGTATAGAAGTCATAGTTTGGTCTATTAGGGCCATTATGGCAGTCAGAGGTTGAACTGCCTAAAGGCCTCACATCGACGATGCCAATTATGCACAAGTACTTGAAAATTTCGATGTCCTGAAATGCAGCCCAGCGTATCAGAATCGGTTGATACTCACACGAAAACATCACCTTAGATGTATACAAGTCATAGTTTGGTCTATTAGGGCCATTATTGTAGTCAGAGGTTGAGCTGCGTAAAGGCCTCACATCGTCGATGTAAGGTATGGAAAAGTACGTGAAAATTTCGATGTCCTGAAATGCAGCCCAGCGTATCAGAATCGGTTAATACACACACGAAAACATCACCTTAGGTGTATACAAGTCATAGTTTGGTCTATTAGGGCCATTATGGCAGTCAGAGGTTGAGCTGCCTAAAGGCCTCACAGCGACGATGCCAGGTATGCAAAAGTACGTGAAAATTTCGATGTCCTGAAATGCAGCCCAGCGTATCAGAATCGGTTAATACACACACGAAAATATCACCAAAGGTGTATACAAGTCATAGTTTGGTCTATTAGGGCCATTATGGCAGTCAGAGGTTGAACAGCCTAAAAGCCTCACATCGACGATGCCAGGTATGCAAAAGTACGTGAAAATTTCGATGTCCTGATATGCAGCCCAGCGTATCAGAATCGGTTAATACACACACGAAAACATCACCTTATGTGTATACAAGTCATAGTTTGGTCTATTAGGGCCAATACAGCCCAGCTTATCAGAATCGGTTAATACACACCCGAAAACATCACCTTAGGTGTATACAAGTCATAGTTTCGTCTATTAGGGCCAATGCAGCCCAGCTTATCAGAATCGGTTAATACACACACGAAAACATCACCTTAGGTGTATACAAGTCATAGTTTGGTCTATTAGGGCCATTATGGTAGTCAGAGGTTGAGCTGCCTAAAGGCCTCACATCGACTATACCAGGTATTTCGATGTCCTGAAATGCAGCCCAGCGTATCAGAATCGGTTAATACACACACGAAAACATCACCTTAGGTGTATACAAGTCATAGTTTGGTCTATTAGGGCCATTATGACAATCAGAGGTTGAGCTGCCTAAAGGCCTCACATCGACGATGCCAGGTATGCAAAAGTACGTGAAAATTTCGATGTCCTGAAATGCAGCCCAGCGTATCAGAATCGGTTAATACACACACGAAAATATCACCAAAGTTGTATACAAGTCATAGTTTGGTCTATTAGGGCCATTATGGCAGTCAGAGGTTGAACAGCCCAAAAGCCTCGCATCGACGATGCCAGGTATGCAAAAGTACGTGAACATTTCGATGTCCTGAAATGCAGCCCAGCGTATCAGAATCGGTTAATACACACACGAAAATATCACCAAAGTTGTATACAAGTCATAGTTTGGTCTATTAGGGCCATTATGGCAGTCAGAGGTTGAACAGCCCAAAAGCCTCACATCGACGATGCCAGGTATGCAAAAGTACGTGAAAATTTCGATGTCCTGATATGCAGCCCAGCGTATCAGAATCGGTTAATAAACACACGAAAACATCACCTTATGTGTATACAAGTCATAGTTTGGTCTATTAGGGCCAATACAGCCCAGCTTATCAGAATCGGTTAATACACACACGAAAACATCACCTTAGGTGTATACAAGTCATAGTTTCGTCTATTAGGGCCAATGCAGCCCAGCTTATCAGAATCGGTTAATACACACACGAAAACATCACCTTAGGTGTATACAAGTCATAGTTTGGTCTATTAGGGCCATTATGGTAGTCAGAGGTTGAGCTGCCTAAAGGCCTCACATCGACTATGCCAGGTATTTCGATGTCCTGAAATGCAGCCCAGCGTATCAGAATCGGTTAATACACACACGAAAACATCACCTTAGGTGTATACAAGTCATAGTTTGGTCTATTAGGGCCATTATGGTAGTCAGAGGTTGAGCTGCCTAAAGGCCTCACATCGACTATACCAGGTATTTCGATGTCCTGAAATGCAGCCCAGCGTATCAGAATCGGTTAATACACACACGAAAACATCACCTTAGGTGTATACAAGTCATAGTTTGGTCTATTAGGGCCATTATGACAATCAGAGGTTGAGCTGCCTAAAGGCCTCACATCGACGATGCCAGGTATGCAAAAGTACGTGAAAATTTCGATGTCCTGAAATGCAGCCCAGCGTATCAGAATCGGTTAATACACAAACGAAAATATCACCAAAGTTGTATACAAGTCATAGTTTGGTCTATTAGGGCCATTATGGCAGTCAGAGGTTGAACAGCCCAAAAGCCTCACATCGACGATGCCAGGTATGCAAAAGTACGTGAACATTTCGATGTCCTGAAATGCAGCCCAACGTATCAGAATCGGTTAATACACACACGAAAATATCACCAAAGTTGTATACAAGTCATAGTTTGGTCTATTAGGGCCATTATGGCAGTCAGAGGTTGAACAGACCAAAAGCCTCACATCGACGATGCCAGGTATGCAAACGTACGCGAAAATTTCGATGTCCTGATATGCAGCCCAGCGTATCAGAATCGGTTAATAAACACACGAAAACATCACCTTATGTGTATACAAGTCATAGTTTGGTCTATTAGGGCCAATGCAGCCTAGCTTATCAGAATCGGTTAATACACTCACGAAAACATCACCTTAGGTGTATACAAGTCATAGTTTCGTCTATTAGGGCCAATGCAGCCCAGCTTATCAGAATCGGTTAATACACACACGAAAACATCACCTTAGGTGTATACAAGTCATAGTTTGGTCTATTAGGGCCATTATTGCAGTCAGAGGTTGAACTGCGTAAAGGCCTCACATCGTCGATGCCAGGTATGCAAAAGTACGTGAAAATTTCGATGTCCTGAAATGCAGCCCAGCGTATCAGAATCGGTTAATATACGCACGAAAACATCACCTTAGGTGTATTCAAGTCATAGTTTCGTCTATTAGGGCCAATGCAGCCCAGCTTATCAGAATCGGTTAATACACTCACGAAAACATCACCTTAGGTGTATACAAGTCATAGCTTCGTCTATTAGGGCCAATGCAGCCCAGCTTATCAGAATCGGTTAATACACACACGAAAACATCACCTTAGGTGTATACAAGTCATAGTTTGGTCTATTAGGGCCATTATGGTAGTCAGAGGTTGAGCTGCCTAAAGGCCTCACATCGACTATGCCAGGTATTTCGATGTCCTGAAATGCAGCCCAGCGTATCAGAATCGGTTAATACACACACGAAAACATCACCTTAGGTGTATACAAGTCATAGTTTGGTCTATTAGGGCCATTATGGCAACCAGAGGGTGAGCTGCCTAAAGGCCTCACATCGACGATGCCAGGTATGCAAAAGTACGCGAAAATTTCGATGTCCTGATATGCAGCCCAGCGTATCAGAATCGGTTAATACACACACGAAAACATCACCTTAGGTGTATACAAGTCATAGTTTGGTCTATTAGGGCCATTATTGCAGTCAGAGGTTGAACTGCGTAAAGGCCTCACATCGTCGATGCCAGGTATGCAAAAGTACGTGAAAATTTCGATGTCCTGAAATGCAGCCCAGCGTATCAGAATCGGTTAATATACGCACGAAAACATCACCTTAGGTGTATTCAAGTCATAGTTTCGTCTATTAGGGCCAATGCAGCCCAGCTTATCAGAATCGGTTAATACACTCACGAAAACATCACCTTAGGTGTATACAAGTCATAGTTTCGTCTATTAGGGCCACTGCAGCCCAGCTTATCAGAATCGGTTAATACACACACGAAAACATCACCTTAGGTGTATACAAGTCATAGTTTGGTCTATTAGGGCCATTATGGTAGTCAGAGGTTGAGCTGCCTAAAGGCCTCACATCGACGATGCCAGGTATGCAAAAGTACGTGAACATTTCGATGTCCTGAAATGCAGCCCAGCGTATCAGAATCGGTTAATACACACACGAAAATATCACCAAAGTTGTATACAAGTCATAGTTTTCGGTTAATACACACACGAAAATATCACCAAAGTTGTATACAAGTCATAGTTTGGTCTATTAGGGCCATTATGGCAGTCAGAGGTTGAACAGCCCAAAAGCCTCACATCGACGATGCCAGGTATGCAAAAGTACGTGAAAATTTCGATGTCCTGATATGCAGCCCAGCGTATCAGAATCGGTTAATACACACACGAAAACATCACCTTATGTGTATACAAGTCATAGTTTGGTCTATTAGGGCCAATACAGCCCAGCTTATCAGAATCGGTTAATACACACACGAAAACATCACCTTAGGTGTATACAAGTCATAGTTTTCGGTTAATACACACACGAAAATATCACCAAAGTTGTATACAAGTCATAGTTTGGTCTATTAGGGCCATTATGGCAGTCAGAGGTTGAACAGCCCAATAGCCTCACATCGACGATGCCAGGTATGCAAAAGTACGTGAAAATTTCGATGTCCTGATATGCAGCCCAGCGTATCAGAATCGGTTAATACACACACGAAAACATCACCTTATGTGTATACATGTCACTGTTTGGTCTATTAGGGCCATTATTGCAGTCAGAGGTTGAACTGCGTAAAGGCCTCACATCGACGATGCCAGGTATTTCGATGTCCTGAAATGCAGCCCAGCGTATCAGAATCGATTAATACACACACGAAAACATCAAATTAGGTGTATACAAGTCATAGTTTGGTCTATTAGGGCCATTATGGCGGTCAGAGGTTGAGCTGCCTAAAGGCCTCACATCGACGATGCCAGGTATGCAAATGTACGTGAAAATTTCGATGTCCTGAAATGCAGCCCAGCGTATCAGAATCGGTTAATACACACACGAAAACATCACCTTATGTGTATACAAGTCATAGTTTGGTCTATTAGGGCCAATGCAGCCCAGCTTATCAGAATCGGTTAACACACACACGAAAACATCACCTTAGGTGTATACAAGTCATAGTTTCGTCTATTAGGGCCAATGCAGCCCAGCTTATCAGAATCGGTTAATACACACACGAAAACATCACCTTAGGTGTATACAAGTCATAGTTTGGTCTATTAGGGCCATTATTGCAGTCAGAGGTTGAACTGCGTAAAGGCCTCACATCGTCGATGCCATTTATGCAAAAGTACGTGAAAATTTCGATGTCCTGAAATGCAGCCCAGCGTATCAGAATCGGTTAATACACACACGAAAACATCACCTTAGGTGTATACAAGTCATAGTTTGGTCTATTAGGGCCATTATGACAATCAGAGGTTGAGCTGCCTAAAGGCCTCACATCGACGATGCCAGGTATGCAAAAGTACGTGAAAATTTCGATGTCCTGAAATGCAGCCCAGCGTATTAGAATCGGTTAATACACACACGAAAATATCACCAAAGTTGTATACAAGTCATAGTTTGGTCTATTAGGGCCATTATGGCAGTCAGAGGTTGAACAGCCCAAAAGCCTCACATCGACGATGCCAGGTATGCAAAAGTACGTGAACATTTCGATGTCCTGAAATGCAGCCCAGCGTATCAGAATCGGTTAATACACACACGAAAATATCACCAAAGTTGTATACAAGTCATAGTTTGGTCTATTAGGGCCATTATGGCAGTCAGAGGTTGAACAGCCCAAAAGCCTCACATCGACGATGCCAGGTATGCAAAAGTACGTGAAAATTTCGATGTCCTGATATGCAGCCCAGCGTATCAGAATCGGTTAATAAACACTCGAAAACATCACCTTATGTGTATACAAGTCATAGTTTGGTCTATTAGGGCCAATACAGCCCAGCTTATCAGAATCGGTTAATACACACACGAAAACATCACCTTAGGTGTATACAAGTAATAGTTTCGTCTATTAGGGCCAATGCAGCCCAGCTTATCAGAATCGGTTAACACACACACGAAAACATCACCTCAGGTGTATACAAGTCATAGTTTGGTCTATTAGGGCCATTATGGTAGTCAGAGGTTGAGCTGCCTAAAGGCCTCACATCGACGATGCCAGGTATGCAAAAGTACGTGAACATTTCGATGTCCTGAAATGCAGCCCAGCGTATCAGAATCGGTTAATACACACACGAAAATATCACCAAAGTTGTATACAAGTCATAGTTTTCGGTTAATACACACACGAAAATATCACCAAAGTTGTATACAAGTCATAGTTTGGTCTATTAGGGCCATTATGGCAGTCAGAGGTTGAACAGCCCAAAAGCCTCACATCGACGATGCCAGGTATGCAAAAGTACGTGAAAATTTCGATGTCCTGATATGCAGCCCAGCGTATCAGAATCGGTTAATACACACACGAAAACATCACCTTATGTGTATACAAGTCATAGTTTGGTCTATTAGGGCCAATACAGCCCAGCTTATCAGAATCGGTTAATACACACACGAAAACATCACCTTAGGTGTATACAAGTCATAGTTTTCGGTTAATACACACACGAAAATATCACCAAAGTTGTATACAAGTCATAGTTTGGTCTATTAGGGCCATTATGGCAGTCAGAGGTTGAACAGCCCAATAGCCTCACATCGACGATGCCAGGTATGCAAAAGTACGTGAAAATTTCGATGTCCTGATATGCAGCCCAGCGTATCAGAATCGGTTAATACACACACGAAAACATCACCTTATGTGTATACATGTCACTGTTTGGTCTATTAGGGCCATTATTGCAGTCAGAGGTTGAACTGCGTAAAGGCCTCACATCGACGATGCCAGGTATTTCGATGTCCTGAAATGCAGCCCAGCGTATCAGAATCGATTAATACACACACGAAAACATCAAATTAGGTGTATACAAGTCATAGTTTGGTCTATTAGGGCCATTATGGCGGTCAGAGGTTGAGCTGCCTAAAGGCCTCACATCGACGATGCCAGGTATGCAAATGTACGTGAAAATTTCGATGTCCTGAAATGCAGCCCAGCGTATCAGAATCGGTTAATACACACACGAAAACATCACCTTATGTGTATACAAGTCATAGTTTGGTCTATTAGGGCCAATGCAGCCCAGCTTATCAGAATCGGTTAACACACACACGAAAACATCACCTTAGGTGTATACAAGTCATAGTTTCGTCTATTAGGGCCAATGCAGCCCAGCTTATCAGAATCGGTTAATACACACACGAAAACATCACCTTAGGTGTATACAAGTCATAGTTTGGTCTATTAGGGCCATTATTGCAGTCAGAGGTTGAACTGCGTAAAGGCCTCACATCGTCGATGCCATTTATGCAAAAGTACGTGAAAATTTCGATGTCCTGAAATGCAGCCCAGCGTATCAGAATCGGTTAATACACACACGAAAACATCACCTTAGGTGTATACAAGTCATAGTTTGGTCTATTAGGGCCATTATGACAATCAGAGGTTGAGCTGCCTAAAGGCCTCACATCGACGATGCCAGGTATGCAAAAGTACGTGAAAATTTCGATGTCCTGAAATGCAGCCCAGCGTATCAGAATCGGTTAATACACACACGAAAATATCACCAAAGTTGTATACAAGTCATAGTTTGGTCTATTAGGGCCATTATGGCAGTCAGAGGTTGAACAGCCCAAAAGCCTCACATCGACGATGCCAGGTATGCAAAAGTACGTGAACATTTCGATGTCCTGAAATGCAGCCCAGCGTATCAGAATCGGTTAATACACACACGAAAATATCACCAAAGTTGTATACAAGTCATAGTTTGGTCTATTAGGGCCATTATGGCAGTCAGAGGTTGAACAGCCCAAAAGCCTCACATCGACGATGCCAGGTATGCAAAAGTACGTGAAAATTTCGATGTCCTGATATGCAGCCCAGCGTATCAGAATCGGTTAATAAACACTCGAAAACATCACCTTATGTGTATACAAGTCATAGTTTGGTCTATTAGGGCCAATACAGCCCAGCTTATCAGAATCGGTTAATACACACACGAAAACATCACCTTAGGTGTATACAAGTAATAGTTTCGTCTATTAGGGCCAATGCAGCCCAGCTTATCAGAATCGGTTAATACACACACGAAAACATCACCTTAGGTGTATACAAGTCATAGTTTGGTCTATTAGGGCCATTATGGTAGTCAGAGGTTGAGCTGCCTAAAGGCCTCACATCGACTATGCCAGGTATTTCGATGTCCTGAAATGCAGCCCAGCGTATCAGAATCGGTTAATACACACACGAAAACATCACCTTAGGTGTACACAAGTCATAGTTTGGTCTATTAGGGCCATTATGGTAGTCAGAGGTTGAGCTGCCTAAAGGCCTCACATCGACTATACCAGGTATTTCGATGTCCTGATATGCAGCCCAGCGTATCAGAATCGGTTAATAAACACACGAAAACATCACCTTATGTGTATACAAGTCATAGTTTGGTCTATTAGGGCCAATGCAGCCCAGCTTATCAGAATCGGTTAATACACACACGAAAACATCACCTTAGGTGTATACAAGTCATAGTTTGGTCTATTAGGGCCATTATGGCAGTCAGAGGTTGAACAGCCCAAAAGCCTCACATCGACGATGCCAGGTATGCAAAAGTACGTGAACATTTCGATGTCCTGAAATGCAGCCCAACGTATCAGAATCGGTTAATACACACACGAAAATATCACCAAAGTTGTATACAAGTCATAGTTTGGTCTATTAGGGCCATTATTGCAGTCAGAGGTTGAACTGCGTAAAGGCCTCACATCGTCGATGCCAGGTATGCAAAAGTACGTGAAAATTTCGATGTCCTGAAATGCAGCCCAGCGTATCAGAATCGGTTAATATACGCACGAAAACATCACCTTAGGTGTATTCAAGTCATAGTTTCGTCTATTAGGGCCAATGCAGCCCAGCTTATCAGAATCGGTTAATACACTCACGAAAACATCACCTTAGGTGTATACAAGTCATAGTTTCGTCTATTAGGGCCAATGCAGCCCAGCTTATCAGAATCGGTTAATACACACACGAAAACATCACCTTAGGTGTATACAAGTCATAGTTTGGTCTATTAGGGCCATTATGGTAGTCAGAGGTTGAGCTGGCTAAAGGCCTCACATCGACTATGCCAGGTATTTCGATGTCCTGAAATGCAGCCCAGCGTATCAGAATCGGTTAATACACACACGAAAACATCACCTTAGGTGTATACAAGTCATAGTTTGGTCTATTAGGGCCATTATGGCAACCAGAGGTTGAGCTGCCTAAAGGCCTCACATCGACGATGCCAGGTATGCAAAAGTACGCGAAAATTTCGATGTCCTGATATGCAGCCCAGCGTATCAGAATCGGTTAATACACACACGAAAACATCACCTTAGGTGTATGCAAGTCATAGTTTGGTCTATTAGGGCCATTATTGCAGTCAGAGTTTGAACTGCGTAAAGGCCTCACATCGTCGATGCCAGGTATGCAAAAGTACGTGAAAATTTCGATATCCTGAAATGCAGCCCAGCGTATCAGAATCGGTTAATATACGCACGAAAACATCACCTTAGGTGTATTCAAGTCATAGTTTCGTCTATTAGGGCCAATGCAGCCCAGCGTATCAGAATCGGT
Source organism: Eristalis tenax (assembly GCA_905231855.2). Lineage (NCBI taxonomy): Eukaryota > Metazoa > Arthropoda > Insecta > Diptera > Syrphidae > Eristalis > Eristalis tenax. The sequence continues at coordinate 64,236,641 of HG993124.1, read as the reverse complement.
AAATACACACACGAAAACATCACATTAGGTGTACGCAAGTCATAGTTTCGTCTATTAGGGCCAATGCAGCCCAGCTTATCAGAATCGGTTAATACACACACGAAAATATCACCAAAGTTGTATACAAGTCATAGTTTGGTCTATTAGGGCCATTATGGCAGTCAGAGGTTGAACAGCCCAAAAGCCTCACATCGACGATGCCAGGTATGCAAAAGTACGTGAACATTTCGATGTCCTGAAATGCAGCCCAGCGTATCAGAATCGGTTAATACACACACGAAAATATCACCAAAGTTGTATACAAGTCATAGTTTGGTCTATTAGGGCCATTATGGCAGTCAGAGGTTGAACAGCCCAAAAGCCTCACATCGACGATGCCAGGTATGCAAAAGTACGTGAAAATTTCGATGTCCTGATATGCAGCCCAGCGTATCAGAATCGGTTAATAAACACTCGAAAACATCACCTTATGTGTATACAAGTCATAGTTTGGTCTATTAGGGCCAATACAGCCCAGCTTATCAGAATCGGTTAATACACACACGAAAACATCACCTTAGGTGTATACAAGTCATAGTTTCGTCTATTAGGGCCAATGCAGCCCAGCTTATCAGAATCGGTTAATACACACACGAAAACATCACCTTAGGTGTATACAAGTCATAGTTTGGTCTATTAGGGCCATTATGGTAGTCAGAGGTTGAGCTGCCTAAAGGCCTCACATCGACTATGCCAGGTATTTCGATGTCCTGAAATGCAGCCCAGCGTATCAGAATCGGTTAATACACACACGAAAACATCACCTTAGGTGTATACAAGTCATAGTTTGGTCTATTAGGGCCATTATGGTAGTCAGAGGTTGAGCTGCCTAAAGGCCTCACATCGACTATACCAGGTATTTCGATGTCCTGAAATGCAGCCCAGCGTATCAGAATCGGTTAATACACACACGAAAACATCACCTTAGGTGTATACAAGTCATAGTTTGGTCTATTAGGGCCATTATGACAATCAGAGGTTGAGCTGCCTAAAGGCCTCACATCGACGATGCCAGGTATGCAAAAGTACGTGAAAATTTCGATGTCCTGAAATGCAGCCCAGCGTATCAGAATCGGTTAATACACAAACGAAAATATCACCAAAGTTGTATACAAGTCATAGTTTGGTCTATTAGGGCCATTATGGCAGTCAGAGGTTGAACAGCCCAAAAGCCTCACATCGACGATGCCAGGTATGCAAAAGTACGTGAACATTACGATGTCCTGAAATGCAGCCCAACGTATCAGAATCGGTTAATACACACACGAAAATATCACCAAAATTGTATACAAGTCATAGTTTGGTCTATTAGGGCCATTATGGCAGTCAGAGGTTGAACAGACCAAAAGCCTCACATCGACGATGCCAGGTATGCAAAAGTACGCGAAAATTTCGATGTCCTGATATGCAGCCCAGCGTATCAGAATCGGTTAATAAACACACGAAAACATCACCTTATGTGTATACAAGTCATAGTTTGGTCTATTAGGGCCAATGCAGCCCAGCTTATCAGAACCGGTTAATACACACACGAAAACATCACCTTAGGTGTATACAAGTCATAGTTTGGTCTATTAGGGCCATTATGGCAGTCAGAGGTTGAACAGCCCAAAAGCCTCACATCGACGATGCCAGGTATGCAAAAGTACGTGAACATTTCGATGTCCTGAAATGCAGCCCAACGTATCAGAATCGGTTAATACACACACGAAAATATCACCAAAGTTGTATACAAGTCATAGTTTGGTCTATTAGGGCCATTATTGCAGTCAGAGGTTGAACTGCGTAAAGGCCTCACATCGTCGATGCCAGGTATGCAAAAGTACGTGAAAATTTCGATGTCCTGAAATGCAGCCCAGCGTATCAGAATCGGTTAATATACGCACGAAAACATCACCTTAGGTGTATTCAAGTCATAGTTTCGTCTATTAGGGCCAATGCAGCCCAGCTTATCAGAATCGGTTAATACACTCACGAAAACATCACCTTAGGTGTATACAAGTCATAGTTTCGTCTATTAGGGCCAATGCAGCCCAGCTTATCAGAATCGGTTAATACACACACGAAAACATCACCTTAGGTGTATACAAGTCATAGTTTGGTCTATTAGGGCCATTATGGTAGTCAGAGGTTGAGCTGGCTAAAGGCCTCACATCGACTATGCCAGGTATTTCGATGTCCTGAAATGCAGCCCAGCGTATCAGAATCGGTTAATACACACACGAAAACATCACCTTAGGTGTATACAAGACATAGTTTGGTCTATTAGGGCCATTATGGCAACCAGAGGTTGAGCTGCCTAAAGGCCTCACATCGACGATGCCAGGTATGCAAAAGTACGCGAAAATTTCGATGTCCTGATATGCAGCCCAGCGTATCAGAATCGGTTAATACACACACGAAAACATCACCTTAGGTGTATGCAAGTCATAGTTTGGTCTATTAGGGCCATTATTGCAGTCAGAGTTTGAACTGCGTAAAGGCCTCACATCGTCGATGCCAGGTATGCAAAAGTACGTGAAAATTTCGATGTCCTGAAATGCAGCCCAGCGTATCAGAATCGGTTAATATACGCACGAAAACATCACCTTAGGTGTATTCAAGTCATAGTTTCGTCTATTAGGGCCAATGCAGCCCAGCGTATCAGAATCGGTAAATACACACACGAAAACATCACATTAGGTGTACGCAAGTCATAGTTTCGTCTATTAGGGCCAATGCAGCCCAGCTTATCAGAATCGGTTAATACACACACGAAAACATCACCTTAGGTGTATACAAGTCATAGTTTGGTCTATTAGGGCCATTATGGTAGTCAGAGGTTGAGCTGCCTAAAGGCCTCACATCGACTATGCCAGGTATTTCGATGTCCTGAAATGCAGCCCAGCGTATCAGAATCGGTTAATACACACACGAAAACATCACCTTAGGTGTATACAAGTCATAGTTTGGTCTATTAGGGCCATTATGGCAATCAGAGGTTGAGCTGCCTAAAGGCCTCACATCGACGATGCCAGGTATGCAAAAGTATCTGAAAATTTCGATGTCCTGAAATGCAGCCCAGCGTATCAGAATCGGTTAATACATACACGAAAATATCACCAAAGTTGTATACAAGTCATAGTTTGGTCTATTAGGGCCATTATGGCAGTCAGAGGTTGAACAGCCCAAAAGCCTCACATCGACGATGCCAGGAATGCAAAAGTACGTGAACATTTCGATGTCCTGAAATGCAGCCCAGCGTATCAGAATCGGTTAATACACACACGAAAATATCACCAAAGTTGTATACAAGTCATAGTTTGGTCTATTAGGGCCATTATGGCAGTCAGAGGTTGAACAGCCCAAAAGCCTCACATCGACGATGCCAGGTATGCAAAAGTACGTGAAAATTTCGATGTCCTGATATGCAGCCCAGCGTATCAGAATCGGTTAATACACACACGAAAACATCACCTTATGTGTATACAAGTCATAGTTTGGTCTATTAGGGCCAATACAGCCCAGCTTATCAGAATCGGTTAATACACACACGAAAACATCACCTTAGGTGTATACAAGTCATAGTTTCGTCTATTAGGGCCAATGCAGCCCAGCTTATCAGAATCGGTTAATACACACACGAAAACATCACCTTAGGTGTATACAAGTCATAGTTTGGTCTATTAGGGCCATTATGGTAGTCAGAGGTTGAGCTGCCTAAAGGCCTCACATCGACTATGCCAGGTATTTCGAATCGGTTAATACACACACGAAAACATCACCTTAGGTGTATACAAGTCATAGTTTGGTCTATTAGGGCCATTATGGCAATCAGAGGTTGAGCTGCCTAAAGGCCTCACATCGACGATGCCAGGTATGCAAAAGTACGTGAAAATTTCGATGTCCTGAAATGCAGCCCAGCGTATCAGAATCGGTTAATACACACACGAAAACATCAAATTAGGTGTATACAAGTCATAGTTTGGTCTATTAGGGCCATTATGGCAGTCAGAGGTTGAGCTGCCTAAAGGCCTCACATCGACGATGCCAGGTATGCAAAAGTACGTGAAAATTTCGATGTCCTGAAATGCAGCCCAGCGTATCAGAATCGGTTAATACACACACGAAAATATCACCAAAGTTGTATACAAGTCATAGTTTGGTCTATTAGGGCCATTATGGCAGTCAGAGGTTGAACAGCCCAAAAGCCTCACATCGACGATGCCAGGTATGCAAAAGTACGTGAACATTTCGATGTCCTGAAATGCAGCCCAGCGTATCAGAATCGGTTAATACACACACGAAAATATCACCAAAGTTGTATACAAGTCATAGTTTGGTCTATTAGGGCCATTATGGCAGTCAGAGGTTGAACAGCCCAAAAGCCTCACATCGACGATGCCAGGTATGCAAAAGTACGTGAAAATTTCGATGTCCTGATATGCAGCCCAGCGTATCAGAATCGGTTAATAAACACTCGAAAACATCACCTTATGTGTATACAAGTCATAGTTTGGTCTATTAGGGCCAATACAGCCCAGCTTATCAGAATCGGTTAATACACACACGAAAACATCACCTTAGGTGTATACAAGTCATAGTTTCGTCTATTAGGGCCAATGCAGCCCAGCTTATCAGAATCGGTTAATACACACACGAAAACATCACCTTAGGTGTATACAAGTCATAGTTTGGTCTATTAGGGCCATTATGGTAGTCAGAGGTTGAGCTGCCTAAAGGCCTCACATCGACTATGCCAGGTATTTCGATGTCCTGAAATGCAGCCCAGCGTATCAGAATCGGTTAATACACACACGAAAACATCACCTAAGGTGTATACAAGTCATAGTTTGGTCTATTAGGGCCATTATGGTAGTCAGAGGTTGAGCTGCCTAAAGGCCTCACATCGACTATACCAGGTATTTCGATGTCCTGAAATGCAGCCCAGCGTATCAGAATCGGTTAATACACACACGAAAACATCACCTTAGGTGTATACAAGTCATAGTTTGGTCTATTAGGGCCATTATGACAATCAGAGGTTGAGCTGCCTAAAGGCCTCACATCGACGATGCCAGGTATGCAAAAGTACGTGAAAATTTCGATGTCCTGAAATGCAGCCCAGCGTATCAGAATCGGTTAATACACAAACGAAAATATCACCAAAGTTGTATACAAGTCATAGTTTGGTCTATTAGGGCCATTATGGCAGTCAGAGGTTGAACAGCCCAAAAGCCTCACATCGACGATGCCAGGTATGCAAAAGTACGTGAACATTTCGATGTCCTGAAATGCAGCCCAACGTATCAGAATCGGTTAATACACACACGAAAATATCACCAAAATTGTATACAAGTCATAGTTTGGTCTATTAGGGCCATTATGGCAGTCAGAGGTTGAACAGACCAAAAGCCTCACATCGACGATGCCAGGTATGCAAAAGTACGCGAAAATTTCGATGTCCTGATATGCAGCCCAGCGTATCAGAATCGGTTAATAAACACACGAAAACATCACCTTATGTGTATACAAGTCATAGTTTGGTCTATTAGGGCCAATGCAGCCCAGCTTATCAGAATCGGTTAATACACACACGAAAACATCACCTTAGGTGTATACAAGTCATAGTTTGGTCTATTAGGGCCATTATGGCAGTCAGAGGTTGAACAGACCAAAAGCCTCACATCGACGATGCCAGGTATGCAAAAGTACGCGAAAATTTCGATGTCCTGATATGCAGCCCAGCGTATCAGAATCGGTTAATAAACACACGAAAACATCACCTTATGTGTATACAAGTCATAGTTTGGTCTATTAGGGCCAATGCAGCCCAGCTTATCAGAATCGGTTAATACACACACGAAAACATCACCTTAGGTGTATACAAGTCATAGTTTGGTCTATTAGGGCCAATACAGCCCAGCTTATCAGAATCGGTTAATACACACCCGAAAACATCACCTTAGGTGTATACAAGTCATAGTTTCGTCTATTAGGGCCAATGCAGCCCAGCTTATCAGAATCGGTTAATACACACACGAAAACATCACCTTAGGTGTATACAAGTCATAGTTTGGTCTATTAGGGCCATTATGGCAGTCAGAGGTTGAACAGACCAAAAGCCTCACATCGACGATGCCAGGTATGCAAAAGTACGCGAAAATTTCGATGTCCTGATATGCAGCCCAGCGTATCAGAATCGGTTAATAAACACACGAAAACATCACCTTATGTGTATACAAGTCATAGTTTGGTCTATTAGGGCCAATGCAGCCCAGCTTATCAGAATCGGTTAATACACACACGAAAACATCACCTTAGGTGTATACAAGTCATAGTTTGGTCTATTAGGGCCATTATGGCAGTCAGAGGTTGAACAGCCCAAAAGCCTCACATCGACGATGCCAGGTATGCAAAAGTACGTGAACATTTCGATGTCCTGAAATGCAGCCCAACGTATCAGAATCGGTTAATACACACACGAAAATATCACCAAAGTTGTATACAAGTCATAGTTTGGTCTATTAGGGCCATTATTGCAGTCAGAGGTTGAACTGCGTAAAGGCCTCACATCGTCGATGCCAGGTATGCAAAAGTACGTGAAAATTTCGATGTCCTGAAATGCAGCCCAGCGTATCAGAATCGGTTAATATACGCACGAAAACATCACCTTAGGTGTATTCAAGTCATAGTTTCGTCTATTAGGGCCAATGCAGCCCAGCTTATCAGAATCGGTTAATACACTCACGAAAACATCACCTTAGGTGTATACAAGTCATAGTTTCGTCTATTAGGGCCAATGCAGCCCAGCTTATCAGAATCGGTTAATACACACACGAAAACATCACCTTAGGTGTATACAAGTCATAGTTTGGTCTATTAGGGCCATTATGGCAGTCAGAGGTTGAGCTGCCTAAAGGCCTCACATCGACTATGCCAGGTATTTCGATGTCCTGAAATGCAGCCCAGCGTATCAGAATCGGTTAATACACACACGAAAATATCACCAAAGTTGTATACAAGTCATAGTTTGGTCTATTAGGGCCATTATGGCAGTCAGAGGTTGAACAGCCCAAAAGCCTCACATCGACGATGCCAGGTATGCAAAAGTACGTGAAAATTTCGATGTCCTGATATGCAGCCCAGCGTATCAGAATCGGTTAATACACACACGAAAACATCACCTTATGTGTATACAAGTCATAGTTTGGTCTATTAGGGCCAATACAGCCCAGCTTATCAGAATCGGTTAATACACACACGAAAACATCACCTTAGGTGTATACAAGTCATAGTTTCGTCTATTAGGGCCAATGCAGCCCAGCTTATCAGAATCGGTTAATACACACACGAAAACATCACCTTAGGTGTATACAAGTCATAGTTTGGTCTATTAGGGCCATTATGGCAGTCAGAGGTTGAGCTGCCTAAAGGCCTCACATCGACTATGCCAGGTATTTCGAATCGGTTAATACACACACGAAAACATCACCTTAGGTGTATACAAGTCATAGTTTGGTCTATTAGGGCCATTATGGCAATCAGAGGTTGAGCTGCCTAAAGGCCTCACATCGACGATGCCAGGTATGCAAAAGTACGTGAAAATTTCGATGTCCTGAAATGCAGCCCAGCGTATCAGAATCGGTTAATACACACACGAAAACATCAAATTAGGTGTATACAAGTCATAGTTTGGTCTATTAGGGCCATTATGGCAGTCAGAGGTTGAGCTGCCTAAAGGCCTCACATCGACGATGCCAGGTATGCAAAAGTACGTGAAAATTTCGATGTCCTGAAATGCAGCCCAGCGTATCAGAATCGGTTAATACACACACGAAAATATCACCAAAGTTGTATACAAGTCATAGTTTGGTCTATTAGGGCCATTATGGCAGTCAGAGGTTGAACAGCCCAAAAGCCTCACATCGACGATGCCAGGTATGCAAAAGTACGTGAACATTTCGATGTCCTGAAATGCAGCCCAGCGTATCAGAATCGGTTAATACACACACGAAAATATCACCAAAGTTGTATACAAGTCATAGTTTGGTCTATTAGGGCCATTATGGCAGTCAGAGGTTGAACAGCCCAAAAGCCTCACATCGACGATGCCAGGTATGCAAAAGTACGTGAAAATTTCGATGTCCTGATATGCAGCGCAGCGTATCAGAATCGGTTAATAAACACTCGAAAACATCACCTTATGTGTATACAAGTCATAGTTTGGTCTATTAGGGCCAATACAGCCCAGCTTATCAGAATCGGTTAATACACACACGAAAACATCACCTTAGGTGTATACAAGTCATAGTTTCGTCTATTAGGGCCAATGCAGCCCAGCTTATCAGAATCGGTTAATACACACACGAAAACATCACCTTAGGTGTATACAAGTCATAGTTTGGTCTATTAGGGCCATTATGGTAGTCAGAGGTTGAGCTGCCTAAAGGCCTCACATCGACGATGCCAGGTATTTCGATGTCCTGAAATGCAGCCCAGCGTATCAGAATCGGTTAATACACACACGAAAACATCACCTTAGGTGTATACAAGTCATAGTTTGGTCTATTAGGGCCATTATGGTAGTCAGAGGTTGAGCTGCCTAAAGGCCTCACATCGACTATACCAGGTATTTCGATGTCCTGAAATGCAGCCCAGCGTATCAGAATCGGTTAATACACACACGAAAACATCACCTTAGGTGTATACAAGTCATAGTTTGGTCTATTAGGGCCATTATGACAATCAGAGGTTGAGCTGCCTAAAGGCCTCACATCGACGATGCCAGGTATGCAAAAGTACGTGAAAATTTCGATGTCCTGAAATGCAGCCCAGCGTATCAGAATCGGTTAATACACAAACGAAAATATCACCAAAGTTGTATACAAGTCATAGTTTGGTCTATTAGGGCCATTATGGCAGTCAGAGGTTGAACAGCCCAAAAGCCTCACATCGACGATGCCAGGTATGCAAAAGTACGTGAACATTTCGATGTCCTGAAATGCAGCCCAACGTATCAGAATCGGTTAATACACACACGAAAATATCACCAAAATTGTATACAAGTCATAGTTTGGTCTATTAGGGCCATTATGGCAGTCAGAGGTTGAACAGACCAAAAGCCTCACATCGACGATGCCAGGTATGCAAAAGTACGCGAAAATTTCGATGTCCTGATATGCAGCCCAGCGTATCAGAATCGGTTAATAAACACACGAAAACATCACCTTATGTGTATACAAGTCATAGTTTGGTCTATTAGGGCCAATGCAGCCCAGCTTATCAGAATCGGTTAATACACACACGAAAACATCACCTTAGGTGTATACAAGTCATAGTTTGGTCTATTAGGGCCATTATGGCAGTCAGAGGTTGAACAGCCCAAAAGCCTCACATCGACGATGCCAGGTATGCAAAAGTACGTGAACATTTCGATGTCCTGAAATGCAGCCCAACGTATCAGAATCGGTTAATACACACACGAAAATATCACCAAAATTGTATACAAGTCATAGTTTGGTCTATTAGGGCCATTATTGCAGTCAGAGGTTGAACTGCGTAAAGGCCTCACATCGTCGATGCCAGGTATGCAAAAGTACGTGAAAATTTCGATGTCCTGAAATGCAGCCCAGCGTATCAGAATCGGTTAATATACGCACGAAAACATCACCTTAGGTGTATTCAAGTCATAGTTTCGTCTATTAGGGCCAATGCAGCCCAGCTTATCAGAATCGGTTAATACACACACGAAAACATCACCTTAGGTGTATACAAGTCATAGTTTCGTCTATTAGGGCCAATGCAGCCCAGCTTATCAGAATCGGTTAATACACACACGAAAACATCACCTTAGGTGTATACAAGTCATAGTTTGGTCTATTAGGGCCATTATGGCAGTCAGAGGTTGAGCTGCCTAAAGGCCTCACATCGACTATGCCAGGTATTTCGATGTCCTGAAATGCAGCCCAGCGTATCAGAATCGGTTAATACACACACGAAAATATCACCAAAGTTGTATACAAGTCATAGTTTGGTCTATTAGGGCCATTATGGCAGTCAGAGGTTGAACAGCCCAAAAGCCTCACATCGACGATGCCAGGTATGCAAAAGTACGTGAAAATTTCGATGTCCTGATATGCAGCCCAGCGTATCAGAATCGGTTAATACACACACGAAAACATCACCTTATGTGTATACAAGTCATAGTTTGGTCTATTAGGGCCAATACAGCCCAGCTTATCAGAATCGGTTAATACACACACGAAAACATCACCTTAGGTGTATACAAGTCATAGTTTCGTCTATTAGGGCCAATGCAGCCCAGCTTATCAGAATCGGTTAATACACACACGAAAACATCACCTTAGGTGTATACAAGTCATAGTTTGGTCTATTAGGGCCATTATGGTAGTCAGAGGTTGAGCTGCCTAAAGGCCTCACATCGACTATGCCAGGTATTTCGAATCGGTTAATACACACACGAAAACATCACCTTAGGTGTATACAAGTCATAGTTTGGTCTATTAGGGCCATTATGGCAATCAGAGGTTGAGCTGCCTAAAGGCCTCACATCGACGATGCCAGGTATGCAAAAGTACGTGAAAATTTCGATGTCCTGAAATGCAGCCCAGCGTATCAGAATCGGTTAATACACACACGAAAACATCAAATTAGGTGTATACAAGTCATAGTTTGGTCTATTAGGGCCATTATGGCAGTCAGAGGTTGAGCTGCCTAAAGGCCTCACATCGACGATGCCAGGTATGCAAAAGTACGTGAAAATTTCGATGTCCTGAAATGCAGCCCAGCGTATCAGAATCGGTTAATACACACACGAAAATATCACCAAAGTTGTATACAAGTCATAGTTTGGTCTATTAGGGCCATTATGGCAGTCAGAGGTTGAACAGCCCAAAAGCCTCACATCGACGATGCCAGGTATGCAAAAGTACGCGAAAATTTCGATGTCCTGATATGCAGCCCAGCGTATCAGAATCGGTTAATAAACACACGAAAACATCACCTTATGTGTATACAAGTCATAGTTTGGTCTATTAGGGCCAATGCAGCCCAGCTTATCAGAATCGGTTAATACACACACGAAAACATCACCTTAGGTGTATACAAGTCATAGTTTGGTCTATTAGGGCCATTATGGCAGTCAGAGGTTGAACAGCCCAAAAGCCTCACATCGACGATGCCAGGTATGCAAAAGTACGTGAACATTTCGATGTCCTGAAATGCAGCCCAACGTATCAGAATCGGTTAATACACACACGAAAATATCACCAAAGTTGTATACAAGTCATAGTTTGGTCTATTAGGGCCATTATTGCAGTCAGAGGTTGAACTGCGTAAAGGCCTCACATCGTCGATGCCAGGTATGCAAAAGTACGTGAAAATTTCGATGTCCTGAAATGCAGCCCAGCGTATCAGAATCGGTTAATATACGCACGAAAACATCACCTTAGGTGTATTCAAGTCATAGTTTCGTCTATTAGGGCCAATGCAGCCCAGCTTATCAGAATCGGTTAATACACTCACGAAAACATCACCTTAGGTGTATACAAGTCATAGTTTCGTCTATTAGGGCCAATGCAGCCCAGCTTATCAGAATCGGTTAATACACACACGAAAACATCACCTTAGGTGTATACAAGTCATAGTTTGGTCTATTAGGGCCATTATGGTAGTCAGAGGTTGAGCTGCCTAAAGGCCTCACATCGACTATGCCAGGTATTTCGATGTCCTGAAATGCAGCCCAGCGTATCAGAATCGGTTAATACACACACGAAAATATCACCAAAGTTGTATACAAGTCATAGTTTGGTCTATTAGGGCCATTATGGCAGTCAGAGGTTGAACAGCCCAAAAGCCTCACATCGACGATGCCAGGTATGCAAAAGTACGTGAAAATTTCGATGTCCTGAAATGCAGCCCAGCGTATCAGAATCGGTTAATACACACACGAAAACATCACCTTATGTGTATACAAGTCATAGTTTGGTCTATTAGGGCCAATACAGCCCAGCTTATCAGAATCGGTTAATACACACACGAAAACATCACCTTAGGTGTATACAAGTCATAGTTTGGTCTATTAGGGCCAATGCAGCCCAGCTTATCAGAATCGGTTAATACACACACGAAAACATCACCTTAGGTGTATACAAGTCATAGTTTGGTCTATTAGGGCCATTATGGTAGTCAGAGGTTGAGCTGCCTAAAGGCCTCACATCGACTATGCCAGGTATTTCGAATCGGTTAATACACACACGAAAACATCACCTTAGGTGTATACAAGTCATAGTTTGGTCTATTAGGGCCATTATGGCAATCAGAGGTTGAGCTGCCTAAAGGCCTCACATCGACGATGCCAGGTATGCAAAAGTACGTGAAAATTTCGATGTCCTGAAATGCAGCCCAGCGTATCAGAATCGGTTAATACACACACGAAAACATCAAATTAGGTGTATACAAGTCATAGTTTGGTCTATTAGGGCCATTATGGCAGTCAGAGGTTGAGCTGCCTAAAGGCCTCACATCGACGATGCCAGGTATGCAAAAGTACGTGAAAATTTCGATGTCCTGAAATGCAGCCCAGCGTATCAGAATCGGTTAATATACGCACGAAAACATCACCTTAGGTGTATTCAAGTCATAGTTTCGTCTATTAGGGCCAATGCAGCCCAGCTTATCAGAATCGGTTAATACACTCACGAAAACATCACCTTAGGTGTATACAAGTCATAGTTTCGTCTATTAGGGCCAATGCAGCCCAGCTTATCAGAATCGGTTAATACACACACGAAAACATCACCTTAGGTGTATACAAGTCATAGTTTGGTCTATTAGGGCCATTATGGTAGTCAGAGGTTGAGCTGCCTAAAGGCCTCACATCGACTATGCCAGGTATTTCGATGTCCTGAAATGCAGCCCAGCGTATCAGAATCGGTTAATACACACACGAAAATATCACCAAAGTTGTATACAAGTCATAGTTTGGTCTATTAGGGCCATTATGGCAGTCAGAGGTTGAACAGCCCAAAAGCCTCACATCGACGATGCCAGGTATGCAAAAGTACGTGAAAATTTCGATGTCCTGATATGCAGCCCAGCGTATCAGAATCGGTTAATACACACACGAAAACATCACCTTATGTGTATACAAGTCATAGTTTGGTCTATTAGGGCCAATGCAGCCCAGCTTATCAGAATCGGTTAATACACACACGAAAACATCACCTTAGGTGTATACAAGTCATAGTTTGGTCTATTAGGGCCATTATGGTAGTCAGAGGTTGAGCTGCCTAAAGGCCTCACATCGACTATGCCAGGTATTTCGAATCGGTTAATACACACACGAAAACATCACCTTAGGTGTATACAAGTCATAGTTTGGTCTATTAGGGCCATTATGGCAATCAGAGGTTGAGCTGCCTAAAGGCCTCACATCGACGATGCCAGGTATGCAAAAGTACGTGAAAATTTCGATGTCCTGAAATGCAGCCCAGCGTATCAGAATCGGTTAATACACACACGAAAACATCACCTTAGGTGTATACAAGTCATAGTTTGGTCTATTAGGGCCATTATGGCAGTCAGAGGTTGAACAGCCCAAAAGCCTCACATCGACGATGCCAGGTATGCAAAAGTACGTGAACATTTCGATGTCCTGAAATGCAGCCCAACGTATCAGAATCGGTTAATACACACACGAAAATATCACCAAAGTTGTATACAAGTCATAGTTTGGTCTATTAGGGCCATTATTGCAGTCAGAGGTTGAACTGCGTAAAGGCCTCACATCGTCGATGCCAGGTATGCAAAAGTACGTGAAAATTTCGATGTCCTGAAATGCAGCCCAGCGTATCAGAATCGGTTAATATACGCACGAAAACATCACCTTAGGTGTATTCAAGTCATAGTTTCGTCTATTAGGGCCAATGCAGCCCAGCTTATCAGAATCGGTTAATACACTCACGAAAACATCACCTTAGGTGTATACAAGTCATAGTTTCGTCTATTAGGGCCAATGCAGCCCAGCTTATCAGAATCGGTTAATACACACACGAAAACATCACCTTAGGTGTATACAAGTCATAGTTTGGTCTATTAGGGCCATTATGGCAGTCAGAGGTTGAGCTGCCTAAAGGCCTCACATCGACTATGCCAGGTATTTCGATGTCCTGAAATGCAGCCCAGCGTATCAGAATCGGTTAATACACACACGAAAATATCACCAAAGTTGTATACAAGTCATAGTTTGGTCTATTAGGGCCATTATGGCAGTCAGAGGTTGAACAGCCCAAAAGCCTCACATCGACGATGCCAGGTATGCAAAAGTACGTGAAAATTTCGATGTCCTGATATGCAGCCCAGCGTATCAGAATCGGTTAATACACACACGAAAACATCACCTTATGTGTATACAAGTCATAGTTTGGTCTATTAGGGCCAATACAGCCCAGCTTATCAGAATCGGTTAATACACACACGAAAACATCACCTTAGGTGTATACAAGTCATAGTTTCGTCTATTAGGGCCAATGCAGCCCAGCTTATCAGAATCGGTTAATACACACACGAAAACATCACCTTAGGTGTATACAAGTCATAGTTTGGTCTATTAGGGCCATTATGGTAGTCAGAGGTTGAGCTGCCTAAAGGCCTCACATCGACTATGCCAGGTATTTCGAATCGGTTAATACACACACGAAAACATCACCTTAGGTGTATACAAGTCATAGTTTGGTCTATTAGGGCCATTATGGCAATCAGAGGTTGAGCTGCCTAAAGGCCTCACATCGACGATGCCAGGTATGCAAAAGTACGTGAAAATTTCGATGTCCTGAAATGCAGCCCAGCGTATCAGAATCGGTTAATACACACACGAAAACATCAAATTAGGTGTATACAAGTCATAGTTTGGTCTATTAGGGCCATTATGGCAGTCAGAGGTTGAGCTGCCTAAAGGCCTCACATCGACGATGCCAGGTATGCAAAAGTACGTGAAAATTTCGATGTCCTGAAATGCAGCCCAGCGTATCAGAATCGGTTAATACACACACGAAAATATCACCAAAGTTGTATACAAGTCATAGTTTGGTCTATTAGGGCCATTATGGCAGTCAGAGGTTGAACAGCCCAAAAGCCTCACATCGACGATGCCAGGTATGCAAAAGTACGTGAACATTTCGATGTCCTGAAATGCAGCCCAGCGTATCAGAATCGGTTAATACACACACGAAAATATCACCAAAGTTGTATACAAGTCATAGTTTGGTCTATTAGGGCCATTATGGCAGTCAGAGGTTGAACAGCCCAAAAGCCTCACATCGACGATGCCAGGTATGCAAAAGTACGTGAAAATTTCGATGTCCTGATATGCAGCCCAGCGTATCAGAATCGGTTAATAAACACTCGAAAACATCACCTTATGTGTATACAAGTCATAGTTTGGTCTATTAGGGCCAATACAGCCCAGCTTATCAGAATCGGTTAATACACACACGAAAACATCACCTTAGGTGTATACAAGTCATAGTTTCGTCTATTAGGGCCAATGCAGCCCAGCTTATCAGAATCGGTTAATACATACACGAAAACATCACCTTAGGTGTATACAAGTCATAGTTTGGTCTATTAGGGCCATTATGGTAGTCAGAGGTTGAGCTGCCTAAAGGCCTCACATCGACTATGCCAGGTATTTCGATGTCCTGAAATGCAGCCCAGCGTATCAGAATCGGTTAATACACACACGAAAACATCACCTTAGGTGTATACAAGTCATAGTTTGGTCTATTAGGGCCATTATGGTAGTCAGAGGTTGAGCTGCCTAAAGGCCTCACATCGACTATACCAGGTATTTCGATGTCCTGAAATGGAGCCCAGCGTATCAGAATCGGTTAATACACACACGAAAACATCACCTTAGGTGTATACAAGTCATAGTTTGGTCTATTAGGGCCATTATGACAATCAGAGGTTGAGCTGCCTAAAGGCCTCACATCGACGATGCCAGGTATGCAAAAGTACGTGAAAATTTCGATGTCCTGAAATGCAGCCCAGCGTATCAGAATCGGTTAATACACAAACGAAAATATCACCAAAGTTGTATACAAGTCATAGTTTGGTCTATTAGGGCCATTATGGCAGTCAGAGGTTGAACAGCCCAAAAGCCTCACATCGACGATGCCAGGTATGCAAAAGTACGTGAACATTTCGATGTCCTGAAATGCAGCCCAACGTATCAGAATCGGTTAATACACACACGAAAATATCACCAAAATTGTATACAAGTCATAGTTTGGTCTATTAGCGCCATTATGGCAGTCAGAGGTTGAACAGCCCAAAAGCCTCACATCGACGATGCCAGGTATGCAAAAGTACGCGAAAATTTCGATGTCCTGATATGCAGCCCAGCGTATCAGAATCGGTTAATAAACACACGAAAACATCACCTTATGTGTATACAAGTCATAGTTTGGTCTATTAGGGCCAATGCAGCCCAGCTTATCAGAATCGGTTAATACACACACGAAAACATCACCTTAGGTGTATACAAGTCATAGTTTGGTCTATTAGGGCCATTATGGCAGTCAGAGGTTGAACAGCCCAAAAGCCTCACATCGACGATGCCAGGTATGCA
The DNA here is from genome assembly GCA_905231855.2 of Eristalis tenax. Lineage (NCBI taxonomy): Eukaryota > Metazoa > Arthropoda > Insecta > Diptera > Syrphidae > Eristalis > Eristalis tenax. The sequence goes on along the minus strand of HG993124.1, from coordinate 64,219,969 downwards.
AAAGTACGTGAACATTTCGATGTCCTGAAATGCAGACCAACGTATCAGAATCGGTTAATACACACACGAAAATATCACCAAAGTTGTATACAAGTCATAGTTTGGTCTATTAGGGCCATTATTGCAGTCAGAGGTTGAACTGCGTAAAGGCCTCACATCGTCGATGCCAGGTATGCAAAAGTACGTGAAAATTTCGATGTCCTGAAATGCAGCCCAGCGTATCAGAATCGGTTAATATACGCACGAAAACATCACCTTAGGTGTATTCAAGTCATAGTTTCGTCTATTAGGGCCAATGCAGCCCAGCTTATCAGAATCGGTTTATACACTCACGAAAACATCACCTTAGGTGTATACAAGTCATAGTTTCGTCTATTAGGGCCAATGCAGCCCAGCTTATCAGAATCGGTTAATACACACACGAAAACATCACCTTAGGTGTATACAAGTCATAGTTTGGTCTATTAGGGCCATTATGGTAGTCAGAGGTTGAGCTGCCTAAAGGCCTCACATCGACTATGCCAGGTATTTCGATGTCCTGAAATGCAGCCCAGCGTATCAGAATCGGTTAATACACACACGAAAACATCACCTTAGGTGTATACAAGTCATAGTTTGGTCTATTAGGGCCATTATGGCAACCAGAGGTTGAGCTGCCTAAAGGCCTCACATCGACGATGCCAGGTATGCAAAAGTACGCGAAAATTTCGATGTCCTGATATGCAGCCCAGCGTATCAGAATCGGTTAATACACACACGAAAACATCACCTTAGGTGTATGCAAGTCATAGTTTGGTCTATTAGGGCCATTATTGCAGTCAGAGTTTGAACTGCGTAAAGGCCTCACATCGTCGATGCCAGGTATGCAAAAGTACGTGAAAATTTCGATGTCCTGAAATGCAGCCCAGCGTATCAGAATCGGTTAATATACGCACGAAAACATCACCTTAGGTGTATTCAAGTCATAGTTTCGTCTATTAGGGCCAATGCAGCCCAGCGTATCAGAATCGGTAAATACACACACGAAAACATCACATTAGGTGTACGCAAGTCATAGTTTCGTCTATTAGGGCCAATGCAGCCCAGCTTATCAGAATCGGTTAATACACACACGAAAACATCACCTTAGGTGTATACAAGTCATAGTTTGGTCTATTAGGGCCATTATGGTAGTCAGAGGTTGAGCTGCCTAAAGGCCTCACATCGACTATGCCAGGTATTTCGATGTCCTGAAATGCAGCCCAGCGTATCAGAATCGGTTAATACACACACGAAAACATCACCTTAGGTGTATACAAGTCATAGTTTGGTCTATTAGGGCCATTATGGCAATCAGAGGTTGAGCTGCCTAAAGGCCTCACATCGACGATGCCAGGTATGCAAAAGTATCTGAAAATTTCGATGTCCTGAAATGCAGCCCAGCGTATCAGAATCGGTTAATACATACACGAAAATATCACCAAAGTTGTATACAAGTCATAGTTTGGTCTATTAGGGCCATTATGGCAGTCAGAGGTTGAACAGCCCAAAAGCCTCACATCGACGATGCCAGGAATGCAAAAGTACGTGAACATTTCGATGTCCTGAAATGCAGCCCAGCGTATCAGAATCGGTTAATACACACACGAAAATATCACCAAAGTTGTATACAAGTCATAGTTTGGTCTATTAGGGCCATTATGGCAGTCAGAGGTTGAACAGCCCAAAAGCCTCACATCGACGATGCCAGGTATGCAAAAGTACGTGAAAATTTCGATGTCCTGATATGCAGCCCAGCGTATCAGAATCGGTTAATACACACACGAAAACATCACCTTATGTGTATACAAGTCATAGTTTGGTCTATTAGGGCCAATACAGCCCAGCTTATCGGAATCGGTTAATACACACACGAAAACATCACCTTAGGTGTATACAAGTCATAGTTTGGTCTATTAGGGCCATTATGGTAGTCAGAGGTTGAGCTGCCTAAAGGCCTCACATCGACTATGCCAGGTATTTCGAATCGGTTAATACACACACGAAAACATCACCTTAGGTGTATACAAGTCATAGTTTGGTCTATTAGGGCCATTATGGCAATCAGAGGTTGAGCTGCCTAAAGGCCTCACATCGACGATGCCAGGTATGCAAAAGTACGTGAAAATTTCGATGTCCTGAAATGCAGCCCAGCGTATCAGAATCGGTTAATACACACACGAAAACATCAAATTAGGTGTATACAAGTCATAGTTTGGTCTATTAGGGCCATTATGGCAGTCAGAGGTTGAGCTGCCTAAAGTCCTCACATCGACTATGCCAGGTATTTCGATGTCCTGAAATGCAGCCCAGCGTATCAGAATCGGTTAATACACACACGAAAACATCACGTTAGGTGTATACAAGTCATAGTTTCGTCTATTAGGGCCAATGCAGCCCAGCTTATCAGAATCGGTTAATACACTCACGAAAACATCACCTTAGGTGTATACAAGTCATAGTTTCGTCTATTAGGGCCAATGCAGCCCAGCTTATCAGAATCGGTTAATACACACACGAAAACATCACCTTAGGTGTATACAAGTCATAGTTTGGTCTATTAGGGCCATTATTGTAGTCAGAGGTTGAGCTGCCTAAAGGCCTCACATCGACTATGCCAGGTATTTCGATGTCCTGAAATGCAGCCCAGCGTATCAGAATCGGTTAATACACACACGAAAACATCACCTTAGGTGTATACAAGTCATAGTTTGGTCTATTAGGGCCATTATGGCAGTCAGAGGTTGAGCTGCCTAAAGGCCTCACAGCGACGATGCCAGGTATGCAAAAGTACGTGAAAATTTCGATGTCCTGAAATGCAGCCCAGCGTATCAGAATCGGTTAATACACACACGAAAACATCACCTTAGGTGTATACAAGTCATAGTTTAGTCTATTAGGGCCATTATGGTAGTCAGAGGTTGAGCTGCCTAAAGGCCTCACATCGACTATGCCAGGTATTTCGAATCGGTTAATACACACACGAAAACATCACCTTAGGTGTATACAAGTCATAGTTTGGTCTATTAGGGCCATTATGGCAATCAGAGGTTGAGCTGCCTAAAGGCCTCACATCGACGATGCCAGGTATGCAAAAGTACGTGAAAATTTCGATGTCCTGAAATGCAGCCCAGCGTATCAGAATCGGTTAATACACACACGAAAACATCAAATTAGGTGTATACAAGTCATAGTTTGGTCTATTAGGGCCATTATGGCAGTCAGAGGTTGAGCTGCCTAAAGGCCTCACATCGACGATGCCAGGTATGCAAAAGTACGTGAAAATTTCGATGTCCTGAAATGCAGCCCAGCGTATCAGAATCGGTTAATACACACACGAAAATATCACCAAAGTTGTATACAAGTCATAGTTTGGTCTATTAGGGCCATTATGGCAGTCAGAGGTTGAACAGCCCAAAAGCCTCACATCGACGATGCCAGGTATGCAAAAGTACGTGAACATTTCGATGTCCTGAAATGCAGCCCAGCGTATCAGAATCGGTTAATACACACACGAAAACATTACCTTATGTGTATACAAGTCATAGTTCGGTCTATTACGGCCATTATTGCAGTCAGAGGTTGAACTGCGTAAAGGCCTCACATCGACGATGCCAGGTATTTCGATGTCCTGAAATGCAGCCCAGCGTATCAGAATCGGTTAATACCCACACGAAAACATCATCTTAGGTGTATACAAGTCATAGTTTGGTCTATTAGGGCCATTATGGCAGTCAGAGGTTGAGCTGCCTAAAGGCCTCTCATCGACGATGCCAGGTATGCAAAAGTATGTAAAAATTTCGATGTCCTGAAATGCAGCCCAGCGTATCAGAATCGGTTAATACACACACGAAAACATCACCTTATGTGTATACATGTCACTGTTTGGTCTATTAGGGCCATTATTGCAGTCAGAGGTTGAACTGCGTAAAGGCCTCACATCGACGATGCCAGGTATTTCGATGTCCTGAAATGCAGCCCAGCGTATCAGAATCGGTTAATACACACACGAAAACATCAAATTAGGTGTATACAAGTCATAGTTTGGTCTATTAGGGCCATTATGGCGGTCAGAGGTTGAGCTGCCTAAAGGCCTCACATCGACGATGCCAGGTATGCAAATGTACGTGAAAATTTCGATGTCCTGAAATGCAGCCCAGCGTATCAGAATCGGTTAATACACACACGAAAACATCACCTTATGTGTATACAAGTCATAGTTTGGTCTATTAGGGCCAATGCAGCCCAGCTTATCAGAATCGGTTAACACACACACGAAAACATCACCTTAGGTGTATACAAGTCATAGTTTCGTCTATTAGGGCCAATGCAGCCCAGCTTATCAGAATCGGTTAATACACACACGAAAACATCACCTTAGGTGTATACAAGTCATAGTTTGGTCTATTAGGGCCATTATTGCAGTCAGAGGTTGAACTGCGTAAAGGCCTCACATCGTCGATGCCAGGTATGCAAAAGTACGTGAAAATTTCGATGTCCTGAAATGCAGCCCAGCGTATCAGAATCGGTTAATATACGCACGAAAACATCACCTTAGGTGTATTCAAGTCATAGTTTCGTCTATTAGGGCCAATGCAGCCCAGCTTATCAGAATCGGTTAATACACTCACGAAAACATCACCTTAGGTGTATACAAGTCATAGTTTCGTCTATTAGGGCCAATGCAGCCCAGCTTATCAGAATCGGTTAATACACACACGAAAACATCACCTTAGGTGTATACAAGTCATAGTTTGGTCTATTAGGGCCATTATTGTAGTCAGAGGTTGAGCTGCCTAAAGGCCTCACATCGACTATGCCAGGTATTTCGATGTCCTGAAATGCAGCCCAGCGTATCAGAATCGGTTAATACACACACGAAAACATCACCTTAGGTGTATACAAGTCATAGTTTGGTCTATTAGGGCCATTATGGCAATCAGAGGTTGAGCTGCCTAAAGGCCTCACATCGACGATGCCAGGTATGCAAAAGTATCTGAAAATTTCGATGTCCTGAAATGCAGCCCAGCGTATCAGAATCGGTTGATACTCACACGAAAACATCACCTTAGGTGTATACAAGTCATAGTTTGGTCTATTAGGGCCATTATTGCAGTCAGAGGTTGAGCTGCGTAAAGGCCTCACATCGTCGATGTAAGGTATGGAAAAGTACGTGAAAATTTCGATGTCCTGAAATGCAGCCCAGCGTATCAGAATCGGTTAATACACACACGAAAATATCACCAAAGGTGTATACAAGTCATAGTTTGGTCTATTAGGGCCATTATGGCAGTCAGAGGTTGAACAGCCCAAAAGCCTCACATCGACGATGCCAGGTATGCAAAAGTACGTGAAAATTTCGATGTCCTGAAATACAGCCCAGCGTATCAGAATCGGTTAATACACACACGAAAACATCACCTTATGTGTATACAAGTCATAGTTTGGTCTATTAGGGCCAATGCAGCCCAGCTTATCAGAATCGGTTAACACACACACGAAAACATCACCTTAGGTGTATACAAGTCATAGTTTCGTCTATTAGGGCCAATGCAGCCCAGCTTATCAGAATCGGTTAATACACACACGAAAACATCACCTTAGGTGTATACAAGTCATAGTTTGGTCTATTAGGGCCATTATTGCAGTCAGAGGTTGAACTGCGTAAAGGCCTCACATCGTCGATGCCAGGTATGCAAAAGTACGTGAAAATTTCGATGTCCTGAAATGCAGCCCAGCGTATCAGAATCGGTTAATACACACACGAAAACATCATCTTAGGTGTATACAAGTCATAGTTTGGTCTATTAGGGCCATTATGGCAGTCAGAGGTTGAGCTGCCTAAAGGCCTCACATCGACGATGCCAGGTATGCAAAAGTATGTAAAAATTTCGATGTCCTGAAATGCAGCCCAGCGTATCAGAATCGGTTAATACACACATGAAAACATCACCTTATGTGTATACATGTCACTGTTTGGACTATTAGGGCCATTATTGCAGTCAGAGGTTGAACTGCGTAAAGGCCTCACATCGACGATGCCAGGTATTTCGATGTCCTGAAATGCAGCCCAGCGTATCAGAATCGGTTAATACACACACGAAAACATCGCCAAAGGTGTATACAAGTCATAGTTTGGTCTATTAGGGGCATTATGGCGGTCAGAGGTTGAGCTGCCTAAAGGCCTCACATCGACGATGCCAGGTATGCAAATGTACGTGAAAATTTCGATGTCCTGAAATGCAGCCCAGCGTATCAGAATCGGTTAATACACACACGAAAACATCACCTTATGTGTATACAAGTCATAGTTTGGTCTATTAGGGCCAATGCAGCCCAGCTTATCAGAATCGGTTAACACACACACGAAAACATCACCTTAGGTTTATACAAGTCATAGTTTCGTCTATTAGGGCCAATGCAGCCCAGCTTATCAGAATCGGTTAATACACACACGAAAACATCACCTTAGGTGTATACAAGTCATAGTTTGGTCTATTAGGGCCATTATTGCAGTCAGAGGTTGAACTGCGTAAAGGCCTCACATCGTCGATGCCAGGTATGCAAAAGTACGTGAAAATTTCGATGTCCTGAAATGCAGCCCAGCGTATCAGAAGCGGTTAATATACGCACGAAAACATCACCTTAGGTGTATTCAAGTCATAGTTTCGTCTATTAGGGCCAATGCAGCAAAGCTTATCAGGATCGGTTAATACACTCACGAAAACATCACCTTAGGTGTATACTAGTCATAGTTTGGTCTATTAGGGCCATTATGGCAGTCAGAGGTTGAGCTGCCTAAAGGCCTCACATCGACGATGCCAGGTATGCAAAAGTACGTGAAAATTTCGATGTCCTGAAATGCAGCCCAGCGTATCAGAATCGGTTAATACACACACGAAAACATCACCTTATGTGTATACAAGTCATAGTTTTTTCTATTAGGGCCAATGCAGCCCAGCTTATCAGAATCGGTTAACACACACACGAAAACATCACCTTAGGTGTATACAAGTCATAGTTTCGTCTATTAGGGCCAATGCAGCCCAGCTTATCAGAATCGGTTAATACACACACGAAAACATCACCTTAGGTGTATACAAGTCATAGTTTGGTCTATTAGGGCCATTATGGTAGTCAGAGGTTGAGCTGCCTAAAGGCCTCACTCGACGATGCCAGGTATTTCGATGTCCTGAAATGCAGCCCAGCGTATCAGAATCGGTTAATACACACACGAAAACATCACCTTAGGTGTACACAAGTCATAGTTTGGTCTATTAAGGGCCATTATGGTAGTCAGAGGTTGAGCTGCCTAAAGGCCTCACATCGACGATGCCAGGTATGCAAAAGTACGTGAACATTTCGATTACCTGAAATGCAGCCCAGCCTATAAGAATCGGTTAATACACACACGAAAACATCACCTTAGGTGTATACAAGTCATAGTTTGGTCTATTAGGGCCATTATGGTAGTCAGAGGTTGAGCTGCCTAAAGGCCTCACATCGACGATGAAAGGTATGCAAAAGTACGTGAACATTTCGATGTCCTGAAATGCAGCCCAGCGTATCAGAATCGGTTAATACACACACGAAAATATCACCAAAGTTGTATACAAGTCATAGTTTGGTCTATTAGGCCCATTATGGCAGTCAGAGGTTGAGCTGCCTAAAGGCCTCACTCGACGATGCCAGGTATTTCGATGTCCTGAAATGCAGCCCAGCGTATCAGAATCGGTTAATATACACACGAAAACATCACCTTAGGTGTATTCAAGTCATAGGTTCGGCTATTTGGGCCAATGCAGCCCAGCTTATCAGAATCGGTTAATACACACACGAAAACATCACCTTAGGTGTATACAAGTCATAGTTTGGTCTATTAGGGTCATTATGGCAGTCAGAGGTTGAACTGCCTAAAGGCCTCACATCGACGATGCCAGGTATGCAAAAGTACGTGAAAATTTCGATGTCCTGAAATGCAGCCCAGCGTATCAGAATCGGTTAATATACACACGAAAACATCACCTTAGGTGTAGACAAGTCATAGTTTGGTCTATTAGGGCCATTATGGCAGTCAGAGGTTGAACTGCCTAAAGGCCTCACATCGCCGATGCCAGGTATTTCGATGTCCTGAAATGCAGCCCAGCGTATCAGAATCGGTTAATACACACACGAATACATCACCTTAGGTGTATACAAGTCATAGTTTGGTCTGTTAGGGCCATTATGGTAGTAGGAGGTTGAGCTGCCTAAAGGCCTCACATCGACGATGCCAGGTATGCAAAAGTACGTGAAAATTTCGATGTCCTGAAATGCAGCCCAGCGTATCAGAATCGGTTAATATACGCACGAAAACATCACCTTAGGTGTATTCAAGTCATAGTTTCGTCTATTAGGGCCAATGCAGCCCAGCTTATCAGAATCGGTTAATACACTCACGAAAACATCACCTTAGGTGTATACAAGTCATAGTTTCGTCTATTAGGGCCAATGCAGCCCAGCTTATCAGAATCGGTTAATACACACACGAAAACATCACCTTAGGTGTATACAAGTCATAGTTTGGTCTATTAGGGCCATTATTGTAGTCAGAGGTTGAGCTGCCTAAAGGCCTCACATCGACTATGCCAGGTATTTCGATGTCCTGAAATGCAGCCCAGCGTATCAGAATCGGTTAATACACACACGAAAACATCACCTTAGGTGTATACAAGTCATAGTTTGGTCTATTAGGGCCATTATGGCAATCAGAGGTTGAGCTGCCTAAAGGCCTCACATCGACGATGCCAGGTATGCAAAAGTATCTGAAAATTTCGATGTCCTGAAATGCAGCCCAGCGTATCAGAATCGGTTGATACTCACACGAAAACATCACCTTAGATGTATACAAGTCATAGTTTGGTCTATTAGGGCCATTATTGCAGTCAGAGGTTGAGCTGCGTAAAGGCCTCACATCGTCGATGTAAGGTATGGAAAAGTACGTGAAAATTTCGATGTCCTGAAATGCAGCCCAGCGTATCAGAATCGGTTAATACACACACGAAAATATCACCAAAGGTGTATACAAGTCATAGTTTGGTCTATTAGGGCCATTATGGCAGTCAGAGGTTGAACAGCCCAAAAGCCTCACATCGACGATGCCAGGTATGCAAAAGTACGTGAAAATTTCGATGTCCTGAAATGCAGCCCAGCGTATCAGAATCGGTTAATACACACACGAAAACATCACCTTATGTGTATACAAGTCATAGTTTGGTCTATTAGGGCCAATGCAGCCCAGCTTATCAGAATCGGTTAACACACACACGAAAACATCACCTTAGGTGTATACAAGTCATAGTTTCGTCTATTAGGGCCAATGCAGCCCAGCTTATCAGAATCGGTTAATACACACACGAAAACATCACCTTAGGTGTATACAAGTCATAGTTTGGTCTATTAGGGCCATTATTGCAGTCAGAGGTTGAACTGCGTAAAGGCCTCACATCGTCGATGCCAGGTATGCAAAAGTACGTGAAAATTTCGATGTCCTGAAATGCAGCCCAGCGTATCAGAATCGGTTAATACACACACGAAAACATCATCTTAGGTGTATACAAGTCATAGTTTGGTCTATTAGGGCCATTATGGCAGTCAGAGGTTGAGCTGCCTAAAGGCCTCACATCGACGATGCCAGGTATGCAAAAGTATGTAAAAATTTCGATGTCCTGAAATGCAGCCCAGCGTATCAGAATCGGTTAATACACACACGAAAACATCACCTTATGTGTATACATGTCACTGTTTGGACTATTAGGGCCATTATTGCAGTCAGAGGTTGAACTGCGTAAAGGCCTCACATCGACGATGCCAGGTATTTCGATGTCCTGAAATGCAGCCCAGCGTATCAGAATCGGTTAATACACACACGAAAACATCGAATTAGGTGTATACAAGTCATAGTTTGGTCTATTAGGGGCATTATGGCGGTCAGAGGTTGAGCTGCCTAAAGGCCTCACATCGACGATGCCAGGTATGCAAATGTACGTGAAAATTTCGATGTCCTGAAATGCAGCCCAGCGTATCAGAATCGGTTAATACACACACGAAAACATCACCTTATGTGTATACAAGTCATAGTTTGGTCTATTAGGGCCAATGCAGCCCAGCTTATCAGAATCGGTTAACACACACACGAAAACATCACCTTAGGTTTATACAAGTCATAGTTTCGTCTATTAGGGCCAATGCAGCCCAGCTTATCAGAATCGGTTAATACACACACGAAAACATCACCTTAGGTGTATACAAGTCATAGTTTGGTCTATTAGGGCCATTATTGCAGTCAGAGGTTGAACTGCGTAAAGGCCTCACATCGTCGATGCCAGGTATGCAAAAGTACGTGAAAATTTCGATGTCCTGAAATGCAGCCCAGCGTATCAGAAGCGGTTAATATACGCACGAAAACATCACCTTAGGTGTATTCAAGTCATAGTTTCGTCTATTAGGGCCAATGCAGCAAAGCTTATCAGGATCGGTTAATACACTCACGAAAACATCACCTTAGGTGTATACTAGTCATAGTTTGGTCTATTAGGGCCATTATGGCAGTCAGAGGTTGAGCTGCCTAAAGGCCTCACATCGACGATGCCAGGTATGCAAAAGTACGTGAAAATTTCGATGTCCTGAAATGCAGCCCAGCGTATCAGAATCGGTTAATACACACACGAAAACATCACCTTATGTGTATACAAGTCATAGTTTTTTCTATTAGGGCCATTATGGCAGTCAGAGGTTGAACTGCCTAAAGGCCTCACATCGCCGATGCCAGGTATTTCGATGTCCTGAAATGCAGCCCAGCGTATCAGAATCGGTTAATACACACACGAATACATCACCTTAGGTGTATACAAGTCATAGTTTGGTCTGTTAGGGCCATTATGGTAGTAGGAGGTTGAGCTGCCTAAAGGCCTCACATCGACGATGCCAGGTATGCAAAAGTACGTGAAAATTTCGATGTCCTGAAATGCAGCCCAGCGTATCAGAATCGGTTAATATACGCACGAAAACATCACCTTAGGTGTATTCAAGTCATAGTTTCGTCTATTAGGGCCAATGCAGCCCAGCTTATCAGAATCGGTTAATACACTCACGAAAACATCACCTTAGGTGTATACAAGTCATAGTTTCGTCTATTAGGGCCAATGCAGCCCAGCTTATCAGAATCGGTTAATACACACACGAAAACATCACCTTAGGTGTATACAAGTCATAGTTTGGTCTATTAGGGCCATTATTGCAGTCAGAGGTTGAACAGCGTAAAGGCCTCACATCGACTATGCCAGGTATTTCGATGTCCTGAAATGCAGCCCAGCGTATCAGAATCGGTTAATACACACACGAAAACATCACCTTAGGTGTATACAAGTCATAGTTTGGTCTATTAGGGCCATTATGGCAATCAGAGGTTGAGCTGCCTAAAGGCCTCACATCGACGATGCCAGGTATGCAAAAGTATCTGAAAATTTCGATGTCCTGAAATGCAGCCCAGCGTATCAGAATCGGTTGATACTCACACGAAAACATCACCTTAGATGTATACAAGTCATAGTTTGGTCTATTAGGGCCATTATTGCAGTCAGAGGTTGAGCTGCGTAAAGGCCTCACATCGTCGATGTAAGGTATGGAAAAGTACGTGAAAATTTCGATGTCCTGAAATGCAGCCCAGCGTATCAGAATCGGTTAATACACACACGAAAATATCACCAAAGGTGTATACAAGTCATAGTTTGGTCTATTAGGGCCATTATGGCAGTCAGAGGTTGAACAGCCCAAAAGCCTCACATCGACGATGCCAGGTATGCAAAAGTACGTGAAAATTTCGATGTCCTGAAATGCAGCCCAGCGTATCAGAATCGGTTAATACACACACGAAAACATCACCTTATGTGTATACAAGTCATAGTTTGGTCTATTAGGGCCAATGCAGCCCAGCTTATCAGAATCGGTTAACACACACACGAAAACATCACCTTAGGTGTATACAAGTCATAGTTTCGTCTATTAGGGCCAATGCAGCCCAGCTTATCAGAATCGGTTAATACACACACGAAAACATCACCTTAGGTGTATACAAGTCATAGTTTGGTCTATTAGGGCCATTATTGCAGTCAGAGGTTGAACTGCGTAAAGGCCTCACATCGTCGATGCCAGGTATGCAAAAGTACGTGAAAATTTCGATGTCCTGAAATGCAGCCCAGCGTATCAGAATCGGTTAATACACACACGAAAACATCATCTTAGGTGTATACAAGTCATAGTTTGGTCTATTAGGGCCATTATGGCAGTCAGAGGTTGAGCTGCCTAAAGGCCTCACATCGACGATGCCAGGTATGCAAAAGTATGTAAAAATTTCGATGTCCTGAAATGCAGCCCAGCGTATCAGAATCGGTTAATACACACACGAAAACATCACCTTATGTGTATACATGTCACTGTTTGGACTATTAGGGCCATTATTGCAGTCAGAGGTTGAACTGCGTAAAGGCCTCACATCGACGATGCCAGGTATTTCGATGTCCTGAAATGCAGCCCAGCGTATCAGAATCGGTTAATACACACACGAAAACATCGAATTAGGTGTATACAAGTCATAGTTTGGTCTATTAGGGGCATTATGGCGGTCAGAGGTTGAGCTGCCTAAAGGCCTCACATCGACGATGCCAGGTATGCAAATGTACGTGAAAATTTCGATGTCCTGAAATGCAGCCCAGCGTATCAGAATCGGTTAATACACACACGAAAACATCACCTTATGTGTATACAAGTCATAGTTTGGTCTATTAGGGCCAATGCAGCCCAGCTTATCAGAATCGGTTAACACACACACGAAAACATCACCTTAGGTTTATACAAGTCATAGTTTCGTCTATTAGGGCCAATGCAGCCCAGCTTATCAGAATCGGTTAATACACACACGAAAACATCACCTTAGGTGTATACAAGTCATAGTTTGGTCTATTAGGGCCATTATTGCAGTCAGAGGTTGAACTGCGTAAAGGCCTCACATCGTCGATGCCAGGTATGCAAAAGTACGTGAAAATTTCGATGTCCTGAAATGCAGCCCAGCGTATCAGAAGCGGTTAATATACGCACGAAAACATCACCTTAGGTGTATTCAAGTCATAGTTTCGTCTATTAGGGCCAATGCAGCAAAGCTTATCAGGATCGGTTAATACACTCACGAAAACATCACCTTAGGTGTATACTAGTCATAGTTTGGTCTATTAGGGCCATTATGGCAGTCAGAGGTTGAGCTGCCTAAAGGCCTCACATCGACGATGCCAGGTATGCAAAAGTACGTGAAAATTTCGATGTCCTGAAATGCAGCCCAGCGTATCAGAATCGGTTAATACACACACGAAAACATCACCTTATGTGTATACAAGTCATAGTTTTTTCTATTAGGGCCAATGCAGCCCAGCTTATCAGAATCGGTTAACACACACACGAAAACATCACCTTAGGTGTATACAAGTCATAGTTTCGTCTATTAGGGCCAATGCAGCCCAGCTTATCAGAATCGGTTAATACACACACGAAAACATCACCTTAGGTGTATACAAGTCATAGTTTGGTCTATTAGGGCCATTATGGTAGTCAGAGGTTGAGCTGCCTAAAGGCCTCACTCGACGATGCCAGGTATTTCGATGTCCTGAAATGCAGCCCAGCGTATCAGAATCGGTTAATACACACACGAAAACATCACCAAAGTTGTATACAAGTCATAGTTTGGTCTATTAGGCCCATTATGACAGTCAGAGGTTGAACAGCCCAAAAGCCACACATCGACGATGCCAGGTATGCAAAAGTACGTGAACATTTCGATGTCCTGAAATGCAGCCCAGCGTATCAGAATCGGTTAATACACACACGAAAACATCACCTTATGTGTATACAAGTCATAGTTTGGTTTTTTGGGGCCAATATTGCAGTCAGAGGTTGAACTGCGTAAAGGCCTCACATCGACGATGCCAGGTATTGCGATGTCCTGAAATGCAGCCCAGCGTATCAGAATCGGTTAATACACACACGAAAACATCACCTTAGGTGTATACAAGTCATAGTTTGGTCTATTATTGCGTTTATTGCAGTCAGAGGTTGAACTGCCTAAAGGCCTACCATCGACGATGCCAGGTATGCAAAAGTACGTGAACATTTCGATGTCCTGAAATGCTGCCCAGCGTATCAGAATCGGTTAATACACACACGAAAACATCACCTTATGTGTATACAAGTCATAGTTTGGTTTTTTGGGGCCATTATTGCAGTCAACCTCTGACTGAACTGCGTAAAGGCCTCACATCGACGATGCCAGGTATTGCGTTGTCCTGAAATGCAGCCCAGCGTATTAGAATCGGTTAATACACGCACGAAAACATCACAAAAGATGTAAACAAGTCATAGTTTGGTTGATTAGGGCCATTATGGCAGTCAGAGGTTGAACTGCCTAAAGGCCTCACATCGTCGATGCCAGGTATGCAAAAGTACGTGAAAATTTCGATGTCTCCAAGTGCTGCCCAGCGTATCAGAATCGGTTAATACACGCACGAAAACATCACAAAAGATGTATAGTTTTTTCATAGTTTTTTCGATTAGGGCCATAATGGCAGTCAGAGGTTGAGCTGCCTAAAGGCCTCACATCGTCGATGCCAGGTAAGCAAAAGTACGTGAAAATTTCGATGTCTCCAAATGATGCCCAGAGTATACATCACAAAAGATGTATACAAGGCATAGTTTGGTCGATTAGGGCCATTATGGCAGTCAGAGGTTGAACTGTCTAAAGGCCTCACATCGTCGATGCCAGGTATGCAAAAGTACGTGAAAATTTCGATGTCCCCAAGTGCTGCCCAGCGTATCAGAATCGGTCAATACACGCACGAAAACATCACAAAAGATGAAGCCAAGTCATAGTTTGGTCGATTAGGGCCATTGGAAAGTACGTGAAAATTTCGATGTCTCCAAATGATGCCCAGCGTATCTGAATCGTTAAATACACACACGAAAAGATCACCTTAAGTGTATACAGGTCATAGTTTGGTCTATTAGGGCCATTATTGCAGTCAGGGGTTGAACTGCCTAAAGGCCTCACATCGACGATGCCAGGTATGCAAAAGTACGTGAAAATTTCGATGTCTCCAAATGATGCTCAGCGTATCAGAATCGGTTAATACACACACGAAAATATCACCAAAGTTGTATACAAGTCATAGTTTGGTCTATTAGGGCCATTATGGCAGTCAGAGGTTGAGCTGCCTAAAGGCCTCACATCGACGATGCCAGGTATGCAAAAGTACGTGAAAATTTCGATGTCTCCAAATGATGCTCAGCGTATCAGAATCGGTTAATACACACACGAAAATATCACCAAAGTTGTAAACAAGTCATAGTTTGGTCTATTAGGGTCATTATGGCAGTCAGAGGTTGAACTGCGTAAAGGCCTCACATCGTCGATGCCAGGTATGCAAAAGTACGTGAAAATTTCGATGTCCTGAAATGCAGCCCAGCGTATCAGAATCGGTCAATACACGCACGAAAACATCACAAAAGATGAAGCCAAGTCATAGTTTGGTCGATTAGGGCCATTGGAAAGTACGTGAAAATTTCGATGTCACCAAATGAGGCCCAGCGTATCTGAATCGTTAAATACACACACGAAAAGATCACCTTAAGTGTATACAGGTCATAGTTTGGTCTATTAGGGCCATTATTGCAGTCAGGGGTTGAACTGCCTAAAGGCCTCACATCGACGATGCCAGGTATGCAAAAGTACGTGAAAATTTCGATGTCTCCAAATGATGCTCAGCGTATCAGAATCGGTTAATACACACACGAAAATATCACCAAAGTTGTATACAAGTCATAGTTTGGTCTATTAGGGCCATTATGGCAGTCAGAGGTTGAGCTGCCTAAAGGCCTCACATCGACGATGCCAGGTATGCAAAAGTACGTGAAAATTTCGATGTCTCCAAATGATGCTCAGCGTATCAGAATCGGTTAATACACACACGAAAATATCACCAAAGTTGTAAACAAGTCATAGTTTGGTCTATTAGGGTCATTATGGCAGTCAGAGGTTGAACTGCGTAAAGGCCTCACATCGTCGATGCCAGGTATGCAAAAGTACGTGAAAATTTCGATGTCCTGAAATGCAGCCCAGCGTATCAGAATCGGTTAATATACGCACGAAAACATCACCTTAGGTGTATTCAAGTCATAGATTCGTCTATTAGGGCCAATGCAGCCCAGCTTATCAGAATCGGTTAATACACTCACGAAAACATCACCTTAGGTGTATACTAGTCATAGTTTGGTCTATTAGGGCCATTATGGCAGTCAGAGGTTGAGCTGCCTAAAGGCCTCACATCGACGATGCCAGGTATGCAAAAGTACGTGAAAATTTCGATGTCCTGAAATGCAGCCCAGCGTTTCAGAATCGGTTAATACACACACGAAAACATCACCTTATGTGTATACAAGTCATAGTTTGGTCTATTAGGGCCAATGCAGCCCAGCTTATCAGAATCGGTTAACACACACACGAAAACATCACCTTAGGTGTATACAAGTCATAGTTTCGTCTATTATGGCCAATGCAGCCCAGCTTATCAGAATCGGTTAATACACACACGAAAACATCACCTTAGGTGTATACAAGTCATAGTTTGGTCTATTAGGGCCATTATGGTAGTCAGAGGTTGAGCTGCCTAAAGGCCTCACATCGACGATGCCAGGTATTTCGATGTCCTGAAATGCAGCCCAGCGTATCAGAATCGGTTAATACACACACGAAAACATCACCTTAGGTGTATACAAGTCATAGTTTGGTCTATTAAGGGCCATTATGGTAGTTAGAGGTTGAGCTGCCTAAAGGCCTCACATCGACGATGCCAGGTATGCAAAAGTACGTGAACATTTCGATGTCCTGAAATGCAGCCCAGTGTATCAGGATCGGATAATACACACACGAAAACATCACCTTAGGTGTATACAAGTCGTAGTTTGGTCTATTAGGGCCATTATGGTAGTCAGAGGTTGAGCTGCCTAAAGGCTTCACATCGACGATGCCAGGTACGCAAAAGTACGTGAACATTTCGATGTCCTGAAATGCAGCCCAGCGTATCAGAATCGGTTAATACACACACGAAAATATCACCAAAGTTGTATACAAGTCATAGTTTGGTCTATTAGGGCCATTATGGTAATCAGAGGTTGAGCTGCCTAAAGGCCTCACATCGACGATGCCAGGTATGCAAAAGTACGTGAACATTTCGATTACCTGAAATGCAGCCCAGCCTATAAGAATCGGTTAATACACACACGAAAACATCACCTTAGGTGTATACAAGTCATAGTTTGGTCTATTAGGGCCATTATGGTAGTCAGAGGTTGAGCTGCCTAAAGGCCTCACATCGACGATGCCAGGTATGCAAAAGTACGTGAACATTTCGATGTCCTGAAATGCAGCCCAGCGTATCAGAATCGGTTAATACACACACGAAAACATCACCAAAGTTGTATACAAGTCATAGTTTGGTCTATTAGGGCCATTATGACAGTCAGAGGTTGAACAGCCCAAAAGCCACACATCGACGATGCCAGGTATGCAAAAGTACGTGAACATTTCGATGTCCTGAAATCCAGCCCAGCGTATCAGAATCGGTTAATACACACACGAAAACATCACCTTAGGTGTATACAAGTCATAGTTTGGTCTATTAGGGCCATTATGGCAGTCAGAGGTTGAGCTGCCTAAAGGCCTCACATCGACGATGCCAGGTATGCAAAAGTACGTGAAAATTTCGATGTCCTGAAATGCTGCCCAGCGTATCAGAATCGGTTAATACACACACGAAAACATCAAATTAGGTGTATACAAGTCATAGTTTGGTCTATTAGGGCCATTATTGCAGTCAGGGGTTGAACTGCCTAAAGGCCTCACATCGACGATGCCAGGTATGCAAAAGTACGTGCAAATTTCGATGTCTCCAAGAGCTGCATAGCGTATCAGAATCGGTTAATACACGTACGAAAACATCACAAAAGATGTATACAAGTCATAGTTTGGTCGATTAGATCCATTATGGCAGTCAGAGGTTGAACTGCCTAAAGGCCTCACATCGTCGATGCCAGGTATGCAAAAGTACGTGAAAATTTCGATGTCTCCAAATGATGCTCAGCGTAGCAGAATCGGTTAATACACACACGAAAATATCACCAAAGTTGTATACAAGTCATAGTTTGGTCTATTAGGGCCATTATGGCAGTCAGAGGTTGAACTGCGTAAAGGCCTCACATCGTCGATGCCAGGTATGCAAAAGTACGTGAAAATTTCGATGTCCTGAAATGCAGCCCAGCGTATCAGAATCGGTTAATATACGCACGAAAACATCACCTTAGGTGTATTCAAGTCATAGTTTCGTCTATTAGGGCCAATGCAGCCCAGCTTATCAGAATCGGTTAATACACTCACGAAAACATCACCTCAGGTGTATACTAGTCATAGTTTGGTCTATTAGGGCCATTATGGCAGTCAGAGGTTGAGCTGCCTAAAGGCCTCACATCGACGATGCCAGGTATGCAAAAGTACGTGAAAATTTCGATGTCTCCAAATGATGCTCAGCGTAGCAGAATCGGTTAATACACACACGAAAATATCACCAAAGTTGTATACAAGTCATAGTTTGGTCTATTAGGGCCATTATGGCAGTCAGAGGTTGAACTGCGTAAAGGCCTCACATCGTCGATGCCAGGTATGCAAAAGTACGTGAAAATTTCGATGTCCTGAAATGCAGCCCAGCGTATCAGAATCGGTTAATATACGCACGAAAACATCACCTTAGGTGTATTCAAGTCATAGTTTCGTCTATTAGGGCCAATGCAGCCCAGCTTATCAGAATCGGTTAATACACTCACGAAAACATCACCTTAGGTGTATACTAGTCATAGTTTGGTCTATTAGGGCCATTATGGCAGTCAGAGGTTGAGCTGCCTAAAGGCCTCACATCGACGATGCCAGGTATGCAAAAGTACGTGAAAATTTCGATGTCCTGAAATGCAGCCCAGCGTTTCAGAATCGGTTAATACACACACGAAAACATCACCTTATGTGTATACAAGTCATAGTTTGGTCTATTAGGGCCAATGCAGCCCAGCTTATCAGAATCGGTTAACACACACACGAAAACATCACCTTAGGTGTATACAAGTCATAGTTTCGTCTATTAGGGCCAATGCAGCCCAGCTTATCAGAATCGGTTAATACACACACGAAAACATCACCTTAGGTGTATACAAGTCATAGTTTGGTCTATTAGGGCCATTATGGTAGTCAGAGGTTGAGCTGCCTAAAGGCCTCACATCGACGATGCCAGGTATTTCGATGTCCTGAAATGCAGCCCAGCGTATCAGAATCGGTTAATACACACACGAAAACATCACCTTAGGTGTATACAAGTCATAGTTTGGTCTATTAAGGGCCATTATGGTAGTCAGAGGTTGAGCTGCCTAAAGGCCTCACATCGACGATGCCAGGTATGCAAAAGTACGTGAACATTTCGATTACCTGAAATGCAGCCCAGCCTATAAGAATCGGTTAATACACACACGAAAACATCACCTTAGGTGTATACAAGTCATAGTTTGGTCTATTAGGGCCATTATGGTAGTCAGAGGTTGAGCTGCCTAAAGGCCTCACATCGACGATGCCAGGTATGCAAAAGTACGTGAACATTTCGATGTCCTGAAATGCAGCCCAGCGTATCAGAATCGGTTAATACACACACGAAAATATCACCAAAGTTGTATACAAGTCATAGTTTGGTCTATTAGGGCCATTATTGCAGTCAGAGGTTGAACTGCGTAAAGGCCTCACATCGACGATGCCAGGTATTGCGATGTCCTGAAATGCAGCCCAGCGTATCAGAATCGGTTAATACACACACGAAAATATCACCTTAGGTGTATACAAATCATAGTTTGGTCTATTAGGGCCATTATGGTAGTCAGAGGTTGAGCTGCCTAAAGGCCTCACATCGACGATGCCAGATATTTCGATGTCCTGAAATGCAGCCCAGCGTATCAGAATCGGTTAATACACACACGAAAACATCACCTTAGGTGTATACAAGTCATAGTTTGGTCTATTAAGGGCCATTATGGTAGTCAGAGGTTGAGCTGCCTAAAGGCCTCACATCGACGATGCCAGGTATGCAAAAGTACGTGAACATTTCGATTACCTGAAATGCAGCCCAGCCTATAAGAATCGGTTAATACACACACGAAAACATCACCTTAGGTGTATACAAGTCATAGTTTGGTCTATTAGGGCCATTATGGTAGTCAGAGGTTGAGCTGCCTAAAGGCCTCACATCGACGATGCCAGGTATGCAAAAGTACGTGAACATTTCGATGTCCTGAAATGCAGCCCAGCGTATCAGAATCGGTTAATACACACACGAAAATATCACCAAAGTTGTATACAAGTCATAGTTTGGTCTATTAGGGCCATTATTGCAGTCAGAGGTTGAACTGCGTAAAGGCCTCACATCGACGATGCCAGGTATTGCGATGTCCTGAAATGCAGCCCAGCGTATCAGAATCGGTTAATACACACACGAAAACATCACCTTAGGTGTATACAAGTCATAGTTTGGTCTATTAGGGCGTTTATTGCAGTCAGAGGTTGAACTGCCTAAAGGCCTACCATCGACGATGCCAGGTATGCAAAAGTACGTGAACATTTCGATGTCGTGAAATGCTGCCCAGCGTATCAGAATCGGTTAATACACACACGAAAACATCACCTTATGTGTATACAAGTCATAGTTTGGTTTTTTGGGGCCATTATTGCAGTCAGAGGTTGAACTGCGTAAAGGCCTCACATCGACGATGCCATGTATTGCGTTGTCCTGAAATGCAGCCCAGCGTATCAGAATCGGTTAATACACACACGAAAATATCACCAAAGTTGTATACAAGTCATAGTTTGGTCTATTAGGGCCATTATGGCAGTCAGAGGTTGAACTGCGTAAAGGCCTACCATCGACGATGCCAGGTATGCAAAAGTACGTGAACATTTCGATGTCCTGAAATGCTGCCCAGCGTATCAGAATCGGTTAATACACACACGAAAACATCACCTTAGGTGTATACAAGTCGTAGTTTCGTCTATTAGGGCGTTTATTGCAGTCAGAGGTTGAACTGCCTAAAGGCCTACCATCGACGATGCCAGGTATGCAAAAGTACGTGAACATTTCGATGTCCTGAAATGCTGCCCAGCGTATCAGAATCGGTTAATACACACACGAAAACATCACCTTATGTGTATACAAGTCATAGTTTGGTCTATTAGGGCCATTATGGCAGTCAGAGGTTGAGCTGCCTAAAGGCCTCACATCGACGATGCCAGGTATGCAAAAGTACGTGAAAATTTCGATGTCCTGAAATGCTGCCCAGCGTATCAGAATCGGTTAATACACACACGAAAATATCACCAAAGTTGTATACAAGTCATAGTTTGGTCTATTAGGGCCATTATGGCAGTCAGAGGTTGAACTGCGTAAATGCCTCACATCGACGATGCCAGGTATTTCGATGTCCTGAAATGCAGCCCAGCGTATCAGAATCGGTTAATACACACACGAAAACATCAAATTAGGTGTATACAAGTCATAGTTTGGTCTATTAGGGCCATTATGGCAGTCAGAGGTTGAGCTGCCCAAAGGCCTCACATCGACGATGCCAGGTATGCAAAAGTACGTGAAAATTTCGATGTCCTGAAATGCAGCCCAGCGTATCAGAATCGGTTAATACACACACGAAAACACCACCAAAGGTGTATACAAGTCATAGTTTGGTATATTAGGGCCATTATGGCAGTCAGAGGTTGAACTGCCTAAAGGCCTCACATCGACGATGCCAGGTATGCAAAAGTACGTGAAAATTTCGATGTCCTGAAATGCAGCCCAGCGTATCAGAATCGGTTAATACACACACGAAAACATCACCTTAGGTATGTACAAGTCATAGTTTGGTCTATTGGGTCCATTATGGCAGTCAGAGATTGAACTACCTGAAGTCCTCACATTGACGATGCCACTTATACAAAAGTACGTGAAAATTGCAATGTCCTGAAATGCAGCCCAGCGTATCATAATCGGTTAATACACACACGAAAACATCAGCTAAGGTGTGTACAAGTCATAGTTTGGTCTATTGGGGCCTTTAAGGCAGTCAGAGGTTGAACTGCGTAAAGGCCTCACATCGTCGATGCCAGGTATGCAAAAGTACGTGAAAATTTCGATGTCCTGAAATGCAGCCCAGCGTATCAGAATCGGTTAATACACACACGAAAACACCACCAAAGGTGTATACAAGTCATAGTTTGGTATATTAGGGCCATTATGGCAGTCAGAGGTTGAACTGCCTAAAGGCCTCACATCGACGATGCCAGGTATGCTAAAGTACGTGAAAATTTCGATGTCTCCAAATGCAGCCCAGCGTATCAGAATCGGTTAATACACACCGATCGGATCGGATAATACACTCACGAAAGCATCACCTTAGGTGTATACAAGTCATAGTTTGGTCTATTAGGGCCATTATGGCAGTCAGAGGTTGAACTGCGTAAAGGCCTCACATCGTCGATGCCAGGTATGCAAAAGTACGTGAAAATTTCGATGTCCTGAAATGCAGCCCAGCGTATCAGAATCGGTTAATATACGCACGAAAACATCACCTTAGGTGTATTCAAGTCATAGTTTCGTCTATTAGGGCCAATGCAGCCCAGCTTATCAGAATCGGTTAATACACTCACGAAAACATCATCTTAGGTGTATACTAGTCATAGTTTGGTCTATTAGGGCCATTATGGCAGTCAGAGGTTGAGCTGCCCAAAGGCCTCACATCGACGATGCCAGGTATGCAAAAGTACGTGAAAATTTCGATGTTATGGAATGCAGCCCAGCGTATGAGAATCGGTTAATACACGCACGAAAACATCACAAAAGATGTAAACAAGTCATAGTTTGGTTGATTAGGGCCATTATGGCAGTCAGAGGTTGAACTGAATAAAGGCCTCACATCGTCGATGCCAGGTATGCAAAAGTACGTAAAAATTTCGATGTCTCCAAGTGCTGCCCAGCGTATCAGAATCGGTTAATACACGCACGAAAACATCACAAAAGATGTATAGTTTTTTCATAGTTTTTTCGATTAGGGCCATTATGGCAGTCAGAGGTTGAACTGCCTAAAGGCCTCACATCGTCGATGCCAGGTAAGCAAAAGTACGTGAAAATTTCGATGTCTCCAAATGATGCCCAGAGTATACATCACAAAAGATGTATACAAGGCATAGTTTGGTCGATTAGGGCCATTATGGCAGTCAGAGGTTGAACTGCCTAAAGGCGTCACATCGTCGATGCCAGGTATGCAAAAGTACGTGAAAATTTCGATGTCCCCAAGTGCTGCCCAGCGTATCAGAATCGGTTAATACACGCACGAAAACATCACAAAAGATGAAGCCAAGTCATAGTTTGGTCGATTAGGGCCATTGGAAAGTACGTGAAAATTTCGATGTCTCCAAATGATGCCCAGCGTATCTGAATCGTTAAATACACACACGAAAAGATCACCTTAAGTGTATACAGGTCATAGTTTGGTCTATTAGGGCCATTATTGCAGTCAGGGGTTGAACTGCCTAAAGGCCTCACATCGACGATGCCAGGTATGCAAAAGTACGTGAAAATTTCGATGTCTCCAAGAGCTGCATAGCGTATCAGAATCGGTTAATACACACGCGAAAACAACACCTTAGGTGTATACAAGTCATAGTTTGGTCTATTAGGGCCATTATGGTAGTCAGAGGTTGAACTGCCTAAAGGCCTCACATCAACGATGCCAGGTATACAAAAGTACGTGAAGACTTCGATGTCCCGAAATGCA
The DNA here is from genome assembly GCA_905231855.2 of Eristalis tenax. Lineage (NCBI taxonomy): Eukaryota > Metazoa > Arthropoda > Insecta > Diptera > Syrphidae > Eristalis > Eristalis tenax. The sequence continues at coordinate 64,195,969 of HG993124.1, read as the reverse complement.
GCCCAGCGTATCAGAATCGGTAAATACACACACGAAAACATCACCTTAGGTGTACGCAAGTCATAGTTTGGTCGATTAGGGTCATTATGGCACTTAGAGCTTGAACTGCCTAAAGGCCTCACATCGACGATGCCAGGTATGCAAAAATACGCGAAAATGTCGATGTCCTGGAATGCAGCCCAGCGTATCAGAATCGGTTAATACACACACAAAAACATCACCTTAGGTGTATACAAGTAATAGTTTGGTCAAATAGGGCCATTATGGCAGTCAGAGGTTGAACTGCCTAAAGGTCTCACATCGACGATGCCAGGTATGCAAAAGTACGTGAAAATTTCGATGTCCTGAAATGCAGCCCAGCGTATCAGAATCGGTTAATACACACACGAAAACATCACCATAGGTGTATACAAGTCATAGTTTGGTCAATTAGGGCCATTATGGCAGTCAGAGGTTGAACTGCCTAAAGGACTCACATCGACGATGCCAGGTATGCAAGGGTACGTGAAAATTTCGATGTCCTGAAATGCAGCCCAGCGTATCAGGATCGGATAATACACTCACAAAAGCATCACCTTAGGTGTATACAAGTCATAGTTTGGTCTATTAGGGCCATTATGGCAGTCAGAGGTTGAACTACCTAAAGGCCTCACATCGACGATGCCAGGTATGCAAAAGTACGTGAAAATTTCGATGTCTCCAAGAGCTGCATAGCGTATCAGAATCGGTTAATACACACGCGAAAACAACACCTTAGGTGTATACAAGTCATAGTTTGGTCTATTAGGGCCATTATGGTAGTCGGAGGTTGAACTGCCTAAAGGCCTCACATCAACGATGCCAGGTATACAAAAGTACGTGAAGATTTCGATGTCCCGAAATGCAGCCCAGCGTATCAGAATCGGTAAATACACACACGAAAACATCACCTTAGGTGTACGCAAGTCATAGTTTGGTCGATTAGGGTCATTATGGCACTTAGAGCTTGAACTGCCTAAAGGCCTCACATCGACGATGCCAGGTATGCAAAAATACGTGAAAATGTCGATGTCCTGGAATGCAGCCCAGCGTATCAGAATCGGTTAATACACACACAAAAACATCACCTTAGGTGTATACAAGACATAGTTTGGTCAATTAGGGCCATTATGGCAGTCAGAGGTTGAACTGCCTAAAGGACTCACATCGACGATGCCAGGTATGCAAGGGTACGTGAAAATTTCGATGTCCTGAAATGCAGCCCAGCGTATCAGGATCGGATAATACACTCACAAAAGCATCACCTTAGGTGTATACAAGTCATAGTTTGGTCTATTAGGGCCATTATGGCAGTCAGAGGTTGAACTACCTAAGATCTCACATCGACGATGCCAGGTATGCAAAAGTACGTGAAAATTTCGATGTCCTGAAATGCAGCCCAGCGTATCAGAATCGGTTAATACACACACGAAAACATCACCTTAGGTGTATACAAGTGATAGTTTGGTCAAATAGGGCCATGATGGCAGTCAGAGGTTGAACTGCCTAAAGGCCTCACATCGACGATTCCAGGTATGCAAAAGTACGTGAAAATTTCGATGTCCTGAAATGCAGCCCAGCGTATCAGAATCGGTTAATACACACACGAAAACATCACCTTAGGTGTATACAAGTCATAGTTTGGTCTATTGGGGTCATTATGGTAGTCGGAGGTTGAACTGCCTAAAGGCCTCACATCGACGATGCCAGGTATGCAAAAGTACGTGAAAATTTCGATGTCCTGGAATGCAGCCCAGCGTATTAGAATCGGTTAATATACACATGAAAACAACACCTTAGGTGTATACAAGTCATAGTTTGGTCAATTAGGGCCATTATGGCAGTCAGAGGTTGAACTGCCTAAAGGCCTCACATCGACGATGCCAGGTATGCAAAAGTACGTGAAAATTTCGATGTCCTGAAATGCAGCCCAGCGTATCAGAATCGGTTAATACACACACGAAAACATCACCTTAAATGTATACAAGTCATAGTTTGGTCTATTAGGGCCATTATGGCAGTCAGAGGTTGAACTACCTAAAGGCCTCACATCGACGATGCCAGGTATGCAAAAGTACGTGAAAATTTCGATGTCCTGAAATGCAGCCTAGCGTATCAGAATCGGTTAATACACACACGAAAACATCACCTTAGGTGTATACAAGTCATAGTTTGGTCTATTAGGGTCATTATGGCACTCAGAGGTTGAGCTGCCTAAAGGCCTCACATCGACGATGCCAGGTATGCAAAAGTACGTGAAAATTTCGATGTCTCCAAATGATGCTCAGCGTATCAGAATCGGTTAATACACACACGAAAATATCACCAAAGTTGTATACAAGTCATAGTTTGGTCTATTAGGGCCATTATGGCAGTCAGAGGTTGAACTGCGTAAAGGCCTCACATCGTCGATGCCAGGTATGCAAAAGTACGTGAAAATTTCGATGTCCTGAAATGCAGCCCAGCGTATCAGAATCGGTTAATATACGCACGAAAACATCACCTTAGGTGTATTCAAGTCATAGTTTCGTCTATTAGGGCCAATGCAGCCCAGCTTATCAGAATCGGTTAATACACTCACGAAAACATCACCTTAGGTGTATACTAGTCATAGTTTGGTCTATTAGGGCCATTATGGCAGTCAGAGGTTGAGCTGCCAAAAGGCCTCACATCGACGATGCCAGGTATGCAAAAGTACGTGAAAATTTCGATGTCTCCAAATGATGCTCAGCGTATCAGAATCGGTTAATACACACACGAAAATATCACCAAAGTTGTATACAAGTCATAGTTTGGTCTATTAGGGCCATTATGGCAGTCAGAGGTTGAACTGCGTAAAGGCCTCACATCGTCGATGCCAGGTATGCAAAAGTACGCGAAAATTTCGATGTCCTGAAATGCAGCCCAGCGTATCAGAATCGGTTAATATACGCACGAAAACATCACCTTAGGTGTATTCAAGTCATAGTTTCGTCTATTAGGGCCAATGCAGCCCAGCTTATCAGAATCGGTTAATACACTCACGAAAACATCACCTTAGGTGTATACTAGTCATAGTTTGGTCTATTAGGGCCATTATGGCAGTCAGAGGTTGAGCTGCCTAAAGGCCTCACATCGACGATGCCAGGTATGCAAAAGTACGTGAAAATTTCGATGTCCTGAAATGCAGCCCAGCGTTTCAGAATCGGTTAATACACACACGAAAACATCACCTTATGTGTATACAAGTCATAGTTTGGTCTATTAGGGCCAATGCAGCCCAGCTTATCAGAATCGGTTAACACACACACGAAAACATCACCTTAGGTGTATACAAGTCATAGTTTCGTCTATTAGGGCCAATGCAGCCCAGCTTATCAGAATCGGTTAATACACACACGAAAACATCACCTTAGGTGTATACAAGTCATAGTTTGGTCTATTAGGGCCATTATGGTAGTCAGAGGTTGAGCTGCCTAAAGGCCTCACATCGACGATGCCAGGTATGCAAAAGTACGTGAAAATTTCGATGTCCTGAAATGCAGCCCAGCGTTTCAGAATCGGTTAACACACACACGAAAACATCACCTTAGGTGTATACAAGTCATAGTTTCGTCTATTAGGGCCAATGCAGCCCAGCTTATCAGAATCGGTTAATACACACACGAAAACATCACCTTAGGTGTATACAAGTCATAGTTTGGTCTATTAGGGCCATTATGGTAGTCAGAGGTTGAGCTGCCTAAAGGCCTCACATCGACGATGCCAGGTATTTCGATGTCCTGAAATGCAGCCCAGCGTATCAGAATCGGTTAATACACACACGAAAACATCACCTTAGGTGTATACAAGTCATAGTTTGGTCTATTAAGGGCCATTATGGTAGTCAGAGGTTGAGCTGCCTAAAGGCCTCACATCGACGATGCCAGGTATGCAAAAGTACGTGAACATTTCGATTACCTGAAATGCAGCCCAGCCTATCAGAATCGGTTAATACACACACGAAAACATCACCTTAGGTGTATACAAGTCATAGTTTGGTCTATTAGGGCCATTATGGTAGTCAGAGGTTGAGCTGCCTAAAGGCCTCACATCGACGATGCCAGGTATGCAAAAGTACGTGAACATTTCGATGTCCTGAAATGCAGCCCAGCGTATCAGAATCGGTTAATACACACACGAAAATATCACCAAAGTTGTATACAAGTCATAGTTTGGTCTATTAGGGCCATTATGACAGTCAGAGGTTGAACAGCCCAAAAGCCACACATCGACGATGCCAGGTATGCAAAAGTACGTGAACATTTCGATGTCCTGAAATGCAGCCCAGCGTATCAGAATCGGTTAATATACGCACGAAAACATCACCTTAGGTGTATTCAAGTCATAGTTTGGTCTATTAGGGCCAATGCAGCCCAGCTTATCAGAATCGGTTAACACACACACGAAAACATCACCTTAGGTGTATACAAGTCATAGTTTCGTCTATTAGGGCCAATGCAGCCCAGCTTATCAGAATCGGTTAATACACACACGAAAACATCACCTTAGGTGTATACAAGTCATAGTTTGGTCTATTAGGGCCATTATGGTAGTCAGAGGTTGAGCTGCCTAAAGGCCTCACATCGACGATGCCAGGTATTTCGATGTCCTGAAATGCAGCCCAGCGTATCAGAATCGGTTAATACACACACGAAAACATCACCTTAGGTGTATACAAGTCATAGTTTGGTCTATTAAGGGCCATTATGGTAGTCAGAGGTTGAGCTGCCTAAAGGCCTCACATCGACGATGCCAGGTATGCAAAAGTACGTGAACATTTCGATTACCTGAAATGCAGCCCAGCCTATAAGAATCGGTTAATACACACACGAAAATATCACCTTAGGTGTATACAAGTCATAGTTTGGTCTATTAGGGCCATTATGGTAGTAGGAGGTTGAGCTGCCTAAAGGCCTCACATCGACGATGCCAGGTATGCAAAAGTACGTGAACATTTCGATGTCCTGAAATGCAGCCCAGCGTATCAGAATCGGTTAATACACACACGAAAATATCACCAAAGTTGTATACAAGTCATAGTTTGGTCTATTAGGGCCATTATGACAGTCAGAGGTTGAACAGCCCAAAAGCCACACATCGACGATGCCAGGTATGCAAAAGTACGTGAACATTTCGATGTCCTGAAATGCAGCCCAGCGTATCAGAATCGGTTAATATACGCACGAAAACATCACCTTAGGTGTATTCAAGTCATAGTTTGGTCTATTAGGGCCAATGCAGCCCAGCTTATCAGAATCGGTTAACACACACACGAAAACATCACCTTAGGTGTATACAAGTCATAGTTTCGTCTATTAGGGCCAATGCAGCCCAGCTTATCAGAATCGGTTAATACACACACGAAAACATCACCTTAGGTGTATACAAGTCATAGTTTGGTCTATTAGGGCCATTATGGTAGTCAGAGGTTGAGCTGCCTAAAGGCCTCACATCGACGATGCCAGGTATTTCGATGTCCTGAAATGCAGCCCAGCGTATCAGAATCGGTTAATACACACACGAAAACATCACCTTAGGTGTATACAAGTCATAGTTTGGTCTATTAAGGGCCATTATGGTAGTCAGAGGTTGAGCTGCCTAAAGGCCTCACATCGACGATGCCAGGTATGCAAAAGTACGTGAACATTTCGATTACCTGAAATGCAGCCCAGCCTATAAGAATCGGTTAATACACACACGAAAACATCACCTTAGGTGTATACAAGTCATAGTTTGGTCTATTAGGGCCATTATGGTAGTCAGAGGTTGAGCTGCCTAAAGGCCTCACATCGACGATGCCAGGTATGCAAAAGTACGTGAACATTTCGATGTCCTGAAATGCAGCCCAGCGTATCAGAATCGGTTAATACACACACGAAAATATCACCAAAGTTGTATACAAGTCATAGTTTGGTCTATTAGGGCCATTATGACAGTCAGAGGTTGAACAGCCCAAAAGCCACACATCGACGATGCCAGGTATGCAAAAGTACGTGAACATTTCGATGTCCTGAAATGCAGCCCAGCGTATCAGAATCGGTTAATACACACACGAAAACATCACCTTATGTGTATACAAGTCATAGTTTGGTTTTTTGGGGCCATTATTGCAGTCAGAGGTTGAACTGCGTAAAGGCCTCACATCGACGATGCCAGGTATGCAAAAGTACGTGAAAATTTCGATGTCCTGAAATGCAGCCCAGCGTATCAGAATCGGTTAATACACACACGAAAACATCACCTTAAATGTATACAAGTCATAGTTTGGTCTATTAGGGCCATTATCGCAGTCAGAGGTTGAACTACCTAAAGGCCTCACATCGACGATGCCAGGTATGCAAAAGTACATGAAAATTTCGATGTCCTGAAATGCAGCCTAGCGTATCAGAATCGGTTAATACACACACGAAAACATCACCTTAGGTGTATACAAGTCATAGTTTGGTCTATTAGGGTCATTATGGCACTCAGAGGTTGAGCTGCCTAAAGGCCTCACATCGACGATGCCAGGTATGCAAAAGTACGTGAAAATTTCGATGTCTCCAAATGATGCTCAGCGTATCAGAATCGGTTAATACACACACGAAAATATCACCAAAGCTGTATACAAGTCATAGTTTGGTCTATTAGGGCCATTATGGCAGTCAGAGGTTGAGCTGCCTAAAGGCCTCACATCGACGATGCCAGGTATGCAAAAGTACGTGAAAATTTCGATGTCTCCAAATGATGCTCAGCGTATCAGAATCGGTTAATACACACACGAAAATATCACCAAAGTTGTATACAAGTCATAGTTTGGTCTATTAGGGCCATTATGGCAGTCAGAGGTTGAACTGCGTAAAGGCCTCACATCGTCGATGCCAGGTATGCAAAAGTACGTGAAAATTTCGATGTCCTGAAATGCAGCCCAGCGTATCAGAATCGGTTAATATACGCACGAAAACATCACCTTAGGTGTATTCAAGTCATAGTTTCGTCTATTAGGGCCAATGCAGCCCAGCTTATCAGAATCGGTTAATACACTCACGAAAACATCACCTTAGGTGTATACTAGTCATAGTTTGGTCTATTAGGGCCATTATGGCAGTCAGAGGTTGAGCTGCCAAAAGGCCTCACATCGACGATGCCAGGTATGCAAAAGTACGTGAAAATTTCGATGTCTCCAAATGATGCTCAGCGTATCAGAATCGGTTAATACACACACGAAAATATCACCAAAGTTGTATACAAGTCATTGTTTGGTCTATTAGGGCCATTATGGCAGTCAGAGGTTGAACTGCGTAAAGGCCTCACATCGTCGATGCCAGGTATGCAAAAGTACGCGAAAATTTCGATGTCCTGAAATGCAGCCCAGCGTATCAGAATCGGTTAATATACGCACGAAAACATCACCTTAGGTGTATACAAGTCATAGTTTGGTCTATTAGGGCCATTATGGTAGTCAGAGGTTGAGCTGCCTAAAGGCCTCACATCGACGATGCCAGGTATGCAAAAGTACGTGAAAATTTCGATGTCCTGAAATGCAGCCCAGCGTTTCAGAATCGGTTAACACACACACGAAAACATCACCTTAGGTGTATACAAGTCATAGTTTCGTCTATTAGGGCCAATGCAGCCCAGCTTATCAGAATCGGTTAATACACACACGAAAACATCACCTTAGGTGTATACTAGTCATAGTTTGGTCTATTAGGGCCATTATGGCAGTCAGAGGTTGAGCTGCCTAAAGGCCTCACATCGACGATGCCAGGTATGCAAAAGTACGTGAAAATTTCGATGTCCTGAAATGCAGCCCAGCGTTTCAGAATCGGTTAACACACACACGAAAACATCACCTTAGGTGTATACAAGTCATAGTTTCGTCTATTAGGGCCAATGCAGCCCAGCTTATCAGAATCGGTTAATACACACACGAAAACATCACCTTAGGTGTATACAAGTCATAGTTTGGTCTATTAGGGCCATTATGGTAGTCAGAGGTTGAGCTGCCTAAAGGCCTCACATCGACGATGCCAGGTATTTCGATGTCCTGAAATGCAGCCCAGCGTATCAGAATCGGTTAATACACACACGAAAACATCACCTTAGGTGTATACAAGTCATAGTTTGGTCTATTAAGGGCCATTATGGTAGTCAGAGGTTGAGCTGCCTAAAGGCCTCACATCGACGATGCCAGGTATGCAAAAGTACGTGAACATTTCGATTACCTGAAATGCAGCCCAGCCTATAAGAATCGGTTAATACACACACGAAAACATCACCTTAGGTGTATACAAGTCATAGTTTGGTCTATTAGGGCCATTATGGTAGTCAGAGGTTGAGCTGCCTAAAGGCCTCACATCGACGATGCCAGGTATGCAAAAGTACGTGAACATTTCGATGTCCTGAAATGCAGCCCAGCGTATCAGAATCGGTTAATACACACACGAAAATATCACCAAAGTTGTATACAAGTCATAGTTTGGTCTATTAGGGCCATTATGACAGTCAGAGGTTGAACAGCCCAAAAGCCACACATCGACGATGCCAGGTATGCAAAAGTACGTGAACATTTCGATGTCCTGAAATGCAGCCCAGCGTATCAGAATCGGTTAATATACGCACGAAAACATCACCTTAGGTGTATTCAAGTCATAGTTTGGTCTATTAGGGCCAATGCAGCCCAGCTTATCAGAATCGGTTAACACACACACGAAAACATCACCTTAGGTGTATACAAGTCATAGTTTCGTCTATTAGGGCCAATGCAGCCCAGCTTATCAGAATCGGTTAATACACACACGAAAACATCACCTTAGGTGTATACAAGTCATAGTTTGGTCTATTAGGGCCATTATGGTAGTCAGAGGTTGAGCTGCCTAAAGGCCTCACATCGACGATGCCAGGTATTTCGATGTCCTGAAATGCAGCCCAGCGTATCAGAATCGGTTAATACACACACGAAAACATCACCTTAGGTGTATACAAGTCATAGTTTGGTCTATTAAGGGCCATTATGGTAGTCAGAGGTTGAGCTGCCTAAAGGCCTCACATCGACGATGCCAGGTATGCAAAAGTACGTGAACATTTCGATTACCTGAAATGCAGCCCAGCCTATAAGAATCGGTTAATACACACACGAAAACATCACCTTAGGTGTATACAAGTCATAGTTTGGTCTATTAGGGCCATTATGGTAGTCAGAGGTTGAGCTGCCTAAAGGCCTCACATCGACGATGCCAGGTATGCAAAAGTACGTGAACATTTCGATGTCCTGAAATGCAGCCCAGCGTATCAGAATCGGTTAATACACACACGAAAATATCACCAAAGTTGTATACAAGTCATAGTTTGGTCTATTAGGGCCATTATGACAGTCAGAGGTTGAACAGCCCAAAAGCCACACATCGACGATGCCAGGTATGCAAAAGTACGTGAACATTTCGATGTCCTGAAATGCAGCCCAGCGTATCAGAATCGGTTAATACACACACGAAAACATCACCTTATGTGTATACAAGTCATAGTTTGGTTTTTTGGGGCCATTATTGCAGTCAGAGGTTGAACTGCGTAAAGGCCTCACATCGACGATGCCAGGTATGCAAAAGTACGTGAAAATTTCGATGTCTTCAAATGCTGCCCAGTGTATCAGAATCGGTTAATACACACGCGAAAACATCACCAAATGTGTATGCAAGTCATAGTTTGGTCTATTCTGGCCATTATGGCAGTCAGAGGTTGAACTGCCTAAAGGCCTCACATCGACGATGCCAGTTATGCAAAAGTACGTGAAAATTTCAATGTCTCCAAATGCTGCCCAGCGTATCAGAATCGGTTAATACACAAACGAAAACATCACCTTAGGTGTATACAAGTCATAGTTTGGCCTATTAGGGCCATTATGGCAGTCAGAGGTTGAACTGCCTAAAGGCCTCACATCGACGATGCCAGGTTTGCAAAAGTACGTGGAAATTTCGATGTCCTGAAATGTAGCCCAGCGTATCAGAATCGGTTAATAAGCACTCGAAAACATCAACTTAGTTGTATACAAGTTATAGTTTGGTCTATTAGGGCCATTATGGCAGTCAGAGGTTGAACTGCGTAAAGGCCTCACATCGACGATGCCAGGTATGCAAAAGTACGTGAAAATTTCGATATCTTGAAATGCAGCCCAGCGTATGAGAATCGGTTAATACACACTCGAAAACATCACCTTAGGTGTATACAAGTCATGGTTTGGTCTATTAGGGCCATTATGGCAGTCAGAGTTTGAACTGCCTAAAATGTCGATGTCTCCAAATGCTGTCCAGCCTATCAGAATCGGTTAATACACATACGAAAACATCACCAAAGATGTATACAAGTCATAGTTTGGTCTATTGGGGCCATTATGGCAGTCAGAGGTTGAACTGCCTAAAGGCCTCACATCGACGATGCCAGGTATGCAAAAGTACGTGAAAATTTCGATATCCTGAAATGCAGCCCAGCGTATCAGAATCGGTTAATACACACCCGAAAACATCACCAAAGGTGTATACAAGTCATGGTTTGGTCTATTGGGGGCATTATGGCAGTCAGAGGTTGAACTGCCTAAAGACCTCACATCGACGATGCCAGGTATGCAAAAGTACGTGAACATTTCGATGTCCTGAAATGCAGCCCAGCGTATCAGAATCGGTTAATACACACACGAAAACATCACCTTATGTGTATACAAGTCATAGTTTGGTCTATTAGGGCCATTATTGCAGTCAGAGGTTGAACTGCGTAGAGGCCTCACATCGACGATGCCAGGTATTGCGATGTCCTGAAATGCAGCCTAGCGTATCAGAATCGGTTAATAAACACTCGAAAACATCAACTTAGTTGTATACAAGTCATAGTTTGGTCTATTAGGGCCATTATGGCAGTCAGAGGTTGAACTGCCTAAAGACATCACATCGACGATGCCAGGTATGCAAAAGTACGTGAACATTTCGATGTCCTGAAATGCAGCCCAGCGTATCAGAATCGGTTAATACACACACGAAAACATCACCTTATGTGTATACAAGTCATAGTTTGGTCTATTAGGGCCATTATGGCAGTCAGAGGTTGAACTGCCTAAAGCCCTCACATCGACGATGCCAGGTTTGCAAAAGTACGTGAACATTTCGATGTCCTGAAATGCAGCCCAGCGCATCAGAATCGGTTAATACACACACGAAAACATCACCTTATGTGTATACAAGTCATAGTTTGGTCTATTAGGGCCATTATTGCAGTCAGAGGTTGAACTGCGTAGAATCCTCACATCGCCGATGCCAGGTATTGCGATGTCCTGAAATGCAGCCCAGCGTATCAGAATCGGTTAATAAACACTCGAAAACATCAACTTATATGTATACAAGTCATAGTTTGGCCTATTAGGGCCATTATGACAGTCAGAGGTTGAACTGCCTAAAGACCTCACATCGACGATGCCAGGTATGCAAAAGTACGTGAACATTTCGATGTCCTGAAATGCAGCCCAGCGTATCAGAATCGGTTAATACACACACGAAAACATCACCTTATGTGTATACAAGTCATAGTTTGGTCTATTAGGGCCATTATGGCAGTCAGAGGTTGAACTGCCTAAAGGCCTCACATCGACGATGCCAGGTTTGCAAAAGTACGTGAAAATTTCGATGTCTCCAAATGCTGCCCAGTGTATCAGAATCGGTTAATACACACGCGAAAACATCACCAAATGTGTATGCACGTCATAGTTTGGTCTATTGGGGCCATTATGGCAGTCAGAGGTTGAACTGCCTAAAGGCCTCACATCGACGATGCCAGTTATGCAAAAGTACGTGAAAATTTCGATGTCTCCAAATGCTGCCCAGCGTATCAGAATCGGTTAATACACAAATGAAAACATCACCTTAGGTGTATACAAGTCATAGTTTGGTCTATTAGGGCCATTATGGCAGTCAGAGGTTGAACTGCCTAAAGGCCTCACATCGACGATGCCAGGTTTGCAAAAGTACGTGAACATTTCGATGTCCTGAAATGCAGCCCAGCGTATCAGAATCGGTTAATACACACACGAAAACATCACCTTATGTGTATACAAGTCATAGTTTGGTCTATTAGGGCCATTATTGCAGTCAGAGGTTGAACTGCGTAGAGGCCTCACATCGACGATGCCAGGTATTGCGATGTCCTGAAATGCAGCCCAGCGTATCAGAATCGGTTAATAAACACTCGAAAACGTCAACTTAGTTGTATACAAGTCATAGTTTGGTCTATTAGGGCCATTATGGCAGTCAGAGGTTGAACTGCCTAAAGACCTCACATCGACGATGCCAGGTATGCAAAAGTACGTGAACATTTCGATGTCCTGAAATGCAGCCCAGCGTATCAGAATCGGTTAATACACACACGAAAACATCACCTTATGTGTATACAAGTCATAGTTTGGTCTATTAGGGCCATTATGGCAGTCAGAGGTTGAACTGCCTAAAGGCCTCACATCGACGATGCCAGGTTTGCAAAAGTACGTGAAAATTTCGATGTCTCCAAATGCTGCCCAGTGTATCAGAATCGGTTAATACACACGCGAAAACATCACCAAATGTGTATGCACGTCATAGTTTGGTCTATTGGGGCCATTATGGCAGTCAGAGGTTGAACTGCCTAAAGGCCTCACATCGACGATGCCAGTTATGCAAAAGTACGTGAAAATTTCGATGTCTCCAAATGCTGCCCAGCGTATCAGAATCGGTTAATACACAAACGAAAACATCACCTTAGGTGTATACAAGTCATAGTTTGGTCTATTAGGGCCATTATGGCAGTCAGAGGTTGAACTGCCTAAAGGCCTCACATCGACGATGCCAGGTTTGCAAAAGTACGTGAACATTTCGATGTCCTGAAATGCAGCCCAGCGTATCAGAATCGGTTAATACACACACGAAAACATCACCTTATGTGTATACAAGTCATAGTTTGGTCTATTAGGGCCATTATTGCAGTCAGAGGTTGAACTGCGTAGAGGCCTCACATCGACGATGCCAGGTATTGCGATGTCCTGAAATGCAGCCCAGCGTATCAGAATCGGTTAATAAACACTCGAAAACATCAACTTAGTTGTATACAAGTCATAGTTTGGTCTATTAGGGCCATTATGGCAGTCAGAGGTTGAACTGCCTAAAGACCTCACATCGACGATGCCAGGTATGCAAAAGTACGTGAACATTTCGATGTCCTGAAATGCAGCCCAGCGTATCAGAATCGGTTAATACACACACGAAAACATCACCTTATGTGTATACAAGTCATAGTTTGGTCTATTAGGGCCATTATTGCAGTCAGAGGTTGAACTGCGTAGAGGCCTCACATCGACGATGCCAGGTAATGCGATGTCCTGAAATGCAGCCCAGCGTATCAGAATCGGTTAATACACACACGAAAACATCACCTTAGGTGTATACAAGTCATAGTTTGGTCTATTAGGGCCATTATGGCAGTCAGAGGTTGAGCTGCCTAAAGGCCTCACATCGACGATGCCAGGTATGCAAAAGTACGTGAAAATTTCGATGTCCTGAAATGCAGCCCAGCGTATCAGAATCGGTTAATACACACACGAAAATATCACCAAAGTTATATACAAGTCATAGTTTGGTCTATTAGGGCCATTATGGCAGTCAGAGGTTGAACTGCGTAAAGGCCTCACATCGACGATGCCAGGTATAAAAAAGTACGTGAAAATTTCGATGTCCTGTACAATTCGATGTCCTATACAAGTCATAGTTTGATCTATTAGGGCTATTATGGCAGTCAGAGGTGGAGCTGCCTAAAGGCCTCACATCGACGATGCCAGGTATGCAAAAGTACGTGAAAATTTCGATGTCCTGAAATGCGGCTCAGCGTATCAGAATCGGTTAATACACACAAGAAAATATCACCAAAGTTGTATACAAGTCATAGTTTGGTCTATTAGGGCCATTATGGCAGTCAGATGTTGAACTGCGTAAAGGCCTCACATCGACGATGCCAGGTATGCAAAAGTACGTGAAAATGTCGATGTCCTGAAGTGCAGCCCAGCGTATGAGAATCGGTTAATACACACTCGAAAACATCACCATAGGTGTATACAAGAAATAGTTTGGTCTATTAGGGCCATTATGGCAGTCAGAGTTTGAACTGCCTAAAATGTCGATGTCTCCAAATGCTGTCCAGCCTATCAGAATCGGTTAATACACATACGAAAACATCACCAAAGGTGTATACAAGTCATAGTTTGGTCTATTGGGGGCATTATGGCAGTCAGAGGTTGAACTGCCTAAAGACCTCACATCGACGATGCCAGGTATGCAAAAGTACGTGAACATTTCGATGTCCTGAAATGCAGCCCAGCGTATCAGAATCGGTTAATACACACACGAAAACATCACCTTATGTGTATACAAGTCATAGTTTGGTCTATTAGGGCCATTATTGCAGTCAGAGGTTGAACTGCGTAGAGGCCTCACATCGACGATGCCAGGTATTGCGATGTCCTGAAATGCAGCCTAGCGTATCAGAATCGGTTAATAAACACTCGAAAACATCAACTTAGTTGTATACAAGTCATAGTTTGGTCTATTAGGGCCATTATGGCAGTCAGAGGTTGAACTGCCTAAAGACCTCACATCGACGATGCCAGGTATGCAAAAGTACGTGAACATTTCGATGTCCTGAAATGCAGCCCAGCGTATCAGAATCGGTTAATACACACACGAAAACATCACCTTATGTGTATACAAGTCATAGTTTGGTCTATTAGGGCCATTATGGCAGTCAGAGGTTGAACTGCCTAAAGCCCTCACATCGACGATGCCAGGTTTGCAAAAGTACGTGAACATTTCGATGTCCTGAAATGCAGCCCAGCGTATCAGAATCGGTTAATACACACACGAAAACATCACCTTATGTGTATACAAGTCATAGTTTGGTCTATTAGGGCCATTATTGCAGTCAGAGGTTGAACTGCGTAGAGGCCTCACATCGACGATGCCAGGTATTGCGATGTCCTGAAATGCAGCCCAGCGTATCAGAATCGCTTAATACACACACGAAAACATCACCTTATGTGTATACAAGTCATAGTTTGGTCTATTAGGGCCATTATGGCAGTCAGAGGTTGAACTGCCTAAAGCCCTCACATCGACGATGCCAGGTTTGCAAAAGTACGTGAACATTTCGATGTCCTGAAATGCAGCCCAGCGTATCAGAATCGGTTAATACACACACGAAAACATCACCTTATGTGTATACAAGTCATAGTTTGGTCTATTAGGGCCATTATGGCAGTCAGAGGTTGAACTGCCTAAAGGCCTCACATCGACGATGCCAGGTTTGCAAAAGTACGTGAAAATTTCGATGTCTCCAAATGCTGCCCAGTGTATCAGAATCGGTTAATACACACGCGAAAACATCACCAAATGTGTATGCAAGTCATAGTTTGGTCTATTGGGGCCATTATGGCAGTCAGAGGTTGAACTGCCTAAAGGCCTCACATCGACGATGCCAGTTATGCAAAAGTACGTGAAAATTTCGATGTCTCCAAATGCTGCCCAGCGTATCAGAATCGGTTAATACACAAACGAAAACATCACCTTAGGTGTATACAAGTCATAGTTTGGTCTATTAGGGCCATTATGGCAGTCAGAGGTTGAACTGCCTAAAGGCCTCACATCGACGATGCCAGGTTTGCAAAAGTACGTGAACATTTCGATGTCCTGAAATGCAGCCCAGCGTATCAGAATCGGTTAATACACACACGAAAACATCACCTTATGTGTATACAAGTCATAGTTTGGTCTATTAGGGCCATTATTGCAGTCAGAGGTTGAACTGCATAAAGGCCTCACATCGACGATGCCAGGTATTGCGATGTCCTGAAATGCAGCCCAGCGTATCAGAATCGGTTAATAAACACTCGAAAACATCAACTTAGTTGTATACAAGTCATAGTTTGGTCTATTAGGGCCATTATGGCAGTCAGAGGTTGAACTGCCTAAAGACCTCACATCGACGATGCCAGGTATGCAAAAGTACGTGAACATTTCGATGTCCTGAAATGCAGCCCAGCGTATCAGAATCGGTTAATACACACACGAAAACATCACCTTATGTGTATACAAGTCATAGTTTGGTCTATTAGGGCCATTATTGCAGTCAGAGGTTGAACTACGTAGAGGCCTCACATCGACGATGCCAGGTATTTCGATGTCCTGAAATGCAGCCCAGCGTATCAGAATCGGTTAATACACACACGAAAACATCACCTTAGGTGTATACAAGTCATAGTTTGGTCTATTAGGGCCATTATGGCAGTCAGAGGTTGAGCTGCCTAAAGGCCTCACATCGACGATGCCAGGTATGCAAAAGTACGTGAAAATTTCGATGTCCTGAAATGCAGCCCAGCGTATCAGAATCGGTTAATACACACACGAAAATATCACCAAAGTTGTATACAAGTCATAGTTTGGTCTATTAGGGCCATTATGGCAGTCAGAGGTTGAACTGCGTAAAGGCCTCACATCGACGATGCCAGGTATAAAAAAGTACGTGAAAATTTCGATGTCCTGAAATGCGGCTCAGCGTATCAGAATCGGTTAATACACACAAGAAAATATCACCAAAGTTGTATACAAGTCATAGTTTGGTCTATTAGGGCCATTATGGCAGTCAGATGTTGAACTGCGTAAAGGCCTCACATCGACGATGCCAGGTATGCAAAAGTACGTGAAAATGTCGATGTCCTGAAGTGCAGCCCAGCGTATCAGAATCGGTTAATACACACACGAAAACACCACCTTAGGTGTATACAAGTCATAGTTTGGTCTATTAGGGCCATTATGGCAGTCAGAGGTTGAGCTGCCTAAAGGCCTCACCTCGACGATGCCAGGTATGCAAAAGTACGTGAAAATTTCGATGTCCTGAAATGCAGCCCAGCGTATCAGAATCCGTTAATACACACAAGAAAACATCATCTTAGGTGTATACAAGTCATACTTTGGTCTATTAGGGCCATTATTGCAGTCAGAGGTTGAACTGCCTAAAGGCCTCACATCGACGGTGCCAAGTATGCAAAAGTACGTGAAAATTTCGATATCCTGAAATGCAGCCCAGCGTATGAGAATCGGTTAATACACACTCGAAAACATCACCATAGGTGTATACAAGTCATAGTTTGGTCTATTAGGGCCATTATGGCAGTCAGAGTTTGAACTGCCTAAAATGTCGATGTCTCCAAATGCTGTCCAGCCTATCAGAATCGGTTAATACACATACGAAAATATCACCAAAGGTGTATACAAGTCATAGTTTGGTCTATTGGGGCCATTATGGCAGTCAGAGGTTGAACTGCCTATAGGTCTCACATCGACGATGCCAGGTATGCAAAAGTACGTGAAAATTTCGATATCCTGAAATGCAGCCCAGCGTATGAGAATCGGTTAATACACACTCGAAAACATCACCATAGGTGTATACAAGTCATAGTTTGGTCTATTAGGGCCATTATGGCAGTCAGAGTTTGAACTGCCTAAAATGTCGATGTCTCCAAATGCTGTCCAGCCTATCAGAATCGGTTAATACACATACGAAAATATCACCAAAGGTGTATACAAGTCATAGTTTGGTCTATTGGGGCCATTATGGCAGTCAGAGGTTGAACTGCCTAAAGGCCTCACATCGACTATGCCACTTACGCAAAAGTACGTGAAAATTTCGATGTCCTGAAATGCAGCCCAGCGTATCAGAATCCGTTAATACACACACGAAAACATCACCTTATGTGTATACAAGTCATAGTTTGGTCTATTAGGGCCATTATGGCAGTCAGAGGTTGAACTGCCTAAAGGCCTCACTTCGACGATGCCAGGTTTGCAAAAGTACGTGAAAATTTCGATGTCTCCAAATGCTGCCCAGTGTATCAGAATCGGTTAATACACACGCGAAAACATCACCAAATGTGTATGCAAGTCATAGTTTGGTCTATTGGGGCCATTATGGCAGTCAGAGGTTGAACTGCCTAAAGGCCTCACATCGACGATGCCAGGTTTGCAAAAGTACGTGAAAATTTCGAAATGCAGCCCAGCGTATCAGAATCGGTTACTGCACACACGAAAATATCACCAAAGTTGTATACAAGTCATAGTTTGGTCTATTTGGGCCAATGCAGCCCAGCTTATCAGAATCGGTTAATACACACACGAAAACATCACCTTATGTGTATACAAGTCATAGTTTGGTCTATTAGGGCCATTATTGCAGTCAGAGGTTGAACTGCGTAGAGGCCTCACATCGACGATGCCAGGTAATGCGATGTCCTGAAATGCAGCCCAGCGTATCAGAATCGGTTAATACACACACGAAAACATCACCTTAGGTGTATACAAGTCATAGTTTGGTCTATTAGGGCCATTATGGCAGTCAGAGGTTGAGCTGCCTAAAGGCCTCACATCGACGATGCCACGTATGCAAAAGTACGTGAAAATTTCGATGTCCTGAAATGCAGCCCAGCGTATCAGAATCGGTTAATGCACACTCGAAAACATCACCTTAGGTGTATACAAGTCATAGTTTGGTCTATTAGGGCCATTATAGCAGTCAGAGGTTGAGCTGCCTAAAGGCCTCACATCGACGATGCCAGGTATGCAAAAGTACGTGAAAATTTCGATGTCTCCAAATGCTGCCCAGCGTATCAGAATCGGTTAATACACAAACGAAAACATCACCTTAGGTGTATACAAGTCATAGTTTGGTCTATTAGGGCCATTATGGCAGTCAGAGGTTGAACTGCCTAAAGGCCTCACATCGACGATGCCAGGTTTGCAAAAGTACGTGCAAATTTCGATGTCCTGAAATGCAGCCCAGCGTATCAGAATCGGTTAATAAACACTCGAAAACATCAACTTAGTTGTATACAAGTCATAGTTTGGTCTATTAGGGCCATTATGGCAGTCAGAGGTTGAACTGCCTAAAGACCTCACATCGACGATGCTAGGTATGCAAAAGTACGTGAATATTTCGATGTCCTGAAATGCAGCCCAGCGTATCAGAATCGGTTAATACACACACGAAAACATCACCTTATGTGTATACAAGTCATAGTTTGGTCTATTAGGGCCATTATTGCAGTCAGAGGTTGAACTGCGTAGAGGCCTCACATCGACGATGCCAGGTAATGCGATGTCCTGAAATGCAGCCCAGCGTATCAGAATCGGTTAATACACACACGAAAACATCACCTTAGGTGTATACAAGTCATAGTTTGGTCTATTAGGGCCATTATGGCAGTCAGAGGTTGAGCTGCCTAAAGGCCTCACATCGACGATGCCAGGTATGCAAAAGTACGTGAAAATTTCGATGTCCTGAAATGCAGCCCAGCGTATCAGAATCGGTTAATACACACACGAAAACATCACCTTATGTGTATACAAGTCATAGTTTGGTCTATTAGGGCCATTATGGCAGTCAGAGGTTGAACTGCCTAAAGCCCTCACATCGACGATGCCAGGTTTGCAAAAGTACGTGAACATTTCGATGTCCTGAAATGCAGCCCAGCGTATCAGAATCGGTTAATACACACACGAAAACATCACCTTATGTGTATACAAGTCATAGTTTGGTCTATTAGGGCCATTATTGCAGTCAGAGGTTGAACTGCGTAGAGGCCTCACATCGACGATGCCAGGTATTGCGATGTCCTGAAATGCAGCCCAGCGTATCAGAATCGGTTAATACACACACGAAAACATCACCTTATGTGTATACAAGTCATAGTTTGGTCTATTGGGGCCATTATGGCAGTCAGAGGTTGAACTGCCTAAAGCCCTCACATCGACGATGCCAGGTTTGCAAAAGTACGTGAACATTTCGATGTCCTGAAATGCAGCCCAGCGTATCAGAATCGGTTAATACACACACGAAAACATCACCTTATGTGTATACAAGTCATAGTTTGGTCTATTAGGGCCATTATGGCAGTCAGAGGTTGAACTGCCTAAAGGCCTCACATCGACGATGCCAGGTTTGCAAAAGTACGTGAAAATTTCGAT
This sequence comes from Eristalis tenax, assembly GCA_905231855.2. Classification (NCBI taxonomy): domain Eukaryota; kingdom Metazoa; phylum Arthropoda; class Insecta; order Diptera; family Syrphidae; genus Eristalis; species Eristalis tenax. Next base: position 64,175,876 of record HG993124.1, on the reverse strand, counting down.
GTCTCCAAATGCTGCCCAGTGTATCAGAATCGGTTAATACACACGCGAAAACATCACCAAATGTGTATGCAAGTCATAGTTTGGTCTATTGGGGCCATTATGGCAGTCAGAGGTTGAACTGCCTAAAGGCCTCACACCGACGATGCCAGTTATGCAAAAGTACGTGAAAATTTCGATGTCTCCAAATGCTGCCCAGCGTATCAGAATCGGTTAATACACAAACGAAAACATCACCTTAGGTGTATACAAGTCATAGTTTGGTCTATTAGGGCCATTATGGCAGTCAGAGGTTGAACTGCCTAAAGGCCTCACATCGACGATGCCAGGTTCGCAAAAGTACGTGAACATTTCGATGTCCTGAAATGCAGCCCAGCGTATCAGAATCGGTTAATACACACACGAAAACATCACCTTATGTGTATACAAGTCATAGTTTGGTCTATTAGGGCCATTATTGCAGTCAGAGGTTGAACTGCGTAGAGGCCTCACATCGACGATGCCAGGTATTGCGATGTCCTGAAATGCAGCCCAGCGTATCAGAATCGGTTAATAAACACTCGAAAACATCAACTTAGTTGTATACAAGTCATAGTTTGGTCTATTAGGGCCATTATGGCAGTCAGAGGTTGAACTGCCTAAAGACCTCACATCGACGATGCCAGGTATGCAAAAGTACGTGAACATTTCGATGTCCTGAAATGCAGCCCAGCGTATCAGAATCGGTTAATACACACACGAAAACATCACCTTATGTGTATACAAGTCATAGTTTGGTCTATTAGGGCCATTATTGCAGTCAGAGGTTGAACTGCGTAGAGGCCTCACATCGACGATGCCAGGTAATGCGATGTCCTGAAATGCAGCCCAGCGTATCAGAATCGGTTAATACACACACGAAAACATCACCTTAGGTGTATACAAGTCATAGTTTGGTCTATTAGGGCCATTATGGCAGTCAGAGGTTGAGCTGCCTAAAGGCCTCACATCGACGATGCCAGGTATGCAAAAGTACGTGAAAATTTCGATGTCCTGAAATGCAGCCCAGCGTATCAGAATCGGTTAATACACACACGAAAATATCACCAAAGTTGTATACAAGTCATAGTTTGGTCTATTAGGGCCATTATGGCAGTCAGAGGTTGAACTGCGTAAAGGCCTCACATCGACGATGCCAGGTATAAAAAAGTACGTGAAAATTTCGATGTCCTGAAATGCGGCTCAGCGTATCAGAATCGGTTAATACACACAAGAAAATATCACCAAAGTTGTATACAAGTCATAGTTTGGTCTATTAGGGCCATTATGGCAGTCAGATGTTGAACTGCGTAAAGGCCTCACATCGAAGATGCCAGGTATGCAAAAGTACGTGAAAATGTCGATGTCTCCAAATGCAGCCCAGCGTATCAGAATCGGTTAATACACACACGAAAACACCACCTTAGGTGTATACAAGTCATAGTTTGGTCTATTAGGGCCATTATGGCAGTCAGAGGTTGAGCTGCCTAAAGGCCTCACCTCGACGATGCCAGGTATGCAAAAGTACGTGAAAATTTCGATGTCCTGAAATGCAGCCCAGCGTATCAGAATCCGTTAATACACACAAGAAAACATCATCTTAGGTGTATACAAGTCATACTTTGGTCTATTAGGGCCATTATTGCAGTCAGAGGTTGAACTGCCTAAAGGCCTCACATCGACGGTGCCAAGTATGCAAAAGTACGTGAAAATTTCGATATCCTGAAATGCAGCCCAGCGTATGAGAATCGGTTAATACACACTCGAAAACATCACCATAGGTGTATACAAGTCATAGTTTGGTCTATTAGGGCCATTATGGCAGTCAGAGTTTGAACTGCCTAAAATGTCGATGTCTCCAAATGCTGTCCAGCCTATCAGAATCGGTTAATACACATACGAAAACATCACCAAAGGTGTATACAAGTCATAGTTTGGTCTATTGGGGCCATTATGGCAGTCAGAGGTTGAACTGCCTATAGGTCTCACATCGACGATGCCAGGTATGCAAAAGTACGTGAAAATTTCGATATCCTGAAATGCAGCCCAGCGTATCAGAATCGGTTAATACACACACGAAAACATCACCAAAGGTGTATACAAGTCATGGTTTGGTCTATTGGGGGCATTATGGCAGTCAGAGTTTGAACTGCCTAAAGGCCTCACATCGACTATGCCACTTACGCAAAAGTACGTGAAAATTTCGATGTCCTGAAATGCAGCCCAGCGTATCAGAATCCGTTAATACACACACGAAAACATCACCTTATGTGTATACAAGTCATAGTTTGGTCTATTAGGGCCATTATGGCAGTCAGAGGTTGAACTGCCTAAAGGCCTCACATCGACGATGCCAGGTTTGCAAAAGTACGTGAAAATTTCGATGTCTCCAAATGCTGCCCAGTGTATCAGAATCGGTTAATACACACGCGAAAACATCACCAAATGTGTATGCAAGTCATAGTTTGGTCTATTGGGGCCATTATGGCAGTCAGAGGTTGAACTGCCTAAAGGCCTCACATCGACGATGCCAGGTATGCAAAAGTACGTGAAAATTTCGATGTCTCAAATACTGCCCAGCGTATCAGAATCGGTTAATACACACACGAAAACTTCACCTTAGGTGTATACAGGTCATAGTCTGGTCTATTAGGGCCATTATTGCAGTCTGAGGTTGAACTGCCTAAAGGCCTCACATCGACGATGGTATGCAAAAGTACGTGAAAATTTCGATGTCCTGAAATGCAGCCCAGCGTATCAGAATCGGTTAATACACACACGAAAACATCGCTTAAGTGTATACGGGTCATAGTTTGGTCTATTAGGGCCATTATGGCAGTCAGAGGTTGAACTGCCTAAAGGCCTCACATCGACGATGCCAGGTATGCAAAAGTACGTGAAAATTTCGATGTCTCAAATACTGCCCAGCGTATCAGAATCGGTTAATACACACACGAAAACTTCACCTTATTTGTATACAGGTCATAGTCTGGTCTATTAGGGCCATTATTGCAGTCTGAGGTTGAACTGCCTAAAGGCCTCACATCGACGATGGTATGCAAAAGTACGTGAAAATTTCGATGTCCTGAAATGCTGCCCAGTATATCAGAATCGATTAATACACACACGAAAACATCACCAAAGGTGTATACAAGTCATAGTTTGGTCTATTGGGGCCATTATGGAAGTCAGAGGTTGAACTGCCTAAAGGCCTCACATCGACGGTGCCAGGTATGCTAAAGTACGTGAAAATTTCAATGTCCTGAAATGCAGCAAAGCGTATCAGAATCGGTTAATACACACACGAAAACATCACCAAAGGTGTATACAAGTCATAGTTTGGTCTTTTGGGGCCATTATGGCAGTCAGAGGTTGAACTGCCTAAAGGCCTCACATCGACTAAGCCAGGTATGCAAAAGTACGTGAAAATTTCGATGTACTGAAATGCAGCTCAGCGTATCAGAATCGGTTAATACACACACGAAAAGATCACCAAAGGTGTATACAAGTCATAGTTTGGTCTATTGGGGCCATTATGGCAGACAGAGGTTGAACTGCCTAAATGCCTCACATAGACGATGCCAGGTATGCAAAAGTACGTGAAAATGTCGATGTCCTGAAATGCAGCCCAGGTTATCAGAATCGGTTAATACACACACGAAAACATCACCTTAGGTGTATACAAGTCATAGTTTGGTCTATTAGGGCCATTATGGCAGTCAGAGGTTGAACTGCCTAAAGGCCTCACATCGACGATGCCAGGTATGCAAAAGTACGTGAAAATTTCGATGTCCTGAAATGCAGCCCAGCGTATGAGAATCGGTTAATACACACACGAAAACATCACCTTAGGTGTTTACAAGTCATAGTTTGGTCTATTAGAGGCAATATGGCAGTCAGAGGTTGAACTGCCTAAAGGCCTCACATCGACGATGCCAGGTATGCAAAAGTACGTGAAAATTTCGATGTACTGAAATGCAGCCCAGCGTATCAGAATCGGTTCATACACACACGAAAACATCACCAAAGGTGTATGCAAGTCATAGTTTGGTCTATTGGGGCCATTATGGCAGTCAGAGGTTGAACTGCCTAAAGGCCTCACATCGACGATGTCAGGTATGCAAAAGTACGTGAAAATTTCGATGTACTGGAATGCAGCCCAGCGTATCAGAATCGGTTAATACACACACGAAAACATCACCAAAGGTGTATACAAGTCATAGTTTGGTCTATTGGGGCCATTATGGCAGTCATAGGTTGAACTGCGTAAAGGCCTCACATCGACGATGCCAGGTATGCTAAAGTACGTGAAAATTTCGATGTCCTGAAATGCAGCCCAGCGTATCAGAATCGGTTAATACACACACGAAAACATCACCAAAGCTGTATACAAGTCATAGTTTGGTCTATTGGTGTCATTATGGCAGTCAGAAGTTGAACACCAAAGGTGTATACAAGTCATAGTTTGGTCTATTGGGGCCATTATGGCAGTCATAGGTTGAACTGCCTAAAGGTATGCTAAAGTACGTGAAAATTTCGATGTCCTGAAATGCAGCCCAGCGTATCAGAATCGGTTAATACACACACGAAACCATCACCTTAGGTGTATACAAGTCATAGTTTGGCCTATTAGGGCCATTATGGCAGTCAGAGGTTGAACTGCCTAAAGGCCTCACATCGACGATGACAGGTATGCAAAAGTACGGGAAAATTTCGATGTCCTGAAATGCAGCCCAGCGTATCAGAATCGGTTAATACACACACGAAAACATCACCAAAGGTGTATACAAGTCATAGTTTGGTCTATTGGGGGCATTATGGCAGTTAGAGGTTGAATTGCCTAAAGGCCTCACATCGACGATGCCAGGTATGCAAAAGTACGTGAAAATTTCGACGTCCTGAAATGCAGCCCAGCGTATCAGAGTCGGTTAATACACACACGAAAACACCACCAAAGGTGTATGCAAGTCATAGTTTGGTCTATTAGGGCCATTATTGCAGTCAGAGGTTGAATTGCCCAGCGTATCAGAATCGGTTAAAACACACACGAAAACATGACCTTAGGTGTATGCAAGTCATAGTTTGGTCTCTATCGGTTAATACACACGAAAACATCACCAAATGTGTATGCAAGTCATAGTTTTGTCTATTGGGGCCATTATGGCAGTCAGAGGTTGAACTACCTAAAGGCCTCACATCGACGATGCCAGGTATGCAAAAGTACGTGAACATTTCGATGTCTCCAAATGCTGCCCAGCGTATCAGAATCGGTTAATACACACACGAAACCATCACCTTAGGTGTATGCAAGTCATAGTTTGGTCTATTAGGGCCATTATGGCAGTCATAGGTTGAATTGCCTAAAGGCCTCACATCGTCAATGCCAGGTATGCAAAAGTACGTGAAAATTTCGATGTCCTGAAATGCAGCCCAGCATGTTTTCGTGTGTGTATTAACCGATCCTGATACGCTGGGCTGCATTTCAGGACATCGAAATTTCCAAGTACTTTTGCATACCTGGCATCGTCGATGTGAGGTCTTTAGGCAGTTCAACCTCTGACTGCCATAATGGCCCCAATACACCAAACTATGACTTGCATACACCTTTGGTGATGTTTTCGTGTGTGTATTAACCGATTCTGATACGCTGGGCAGCATTTGGAGACATCGAAATGTTCACGTACTTTTGCATACCTGGCATCGTCGATGTGAGGCATTTAGGTAGTTCAACCTCTGACTGCCATAATGGCCCCAATAGACAAAACTATGACTTGCATACACATTTGGTGATGTTTTCGTGTGTATTAACCGATTCTGATACACTGGGCAGCATTTGGAGACATCGAAATTTTCACGTACTTTTGCATACCTGGCACCGTCGATGTGTGTATTAACCGATTCTGATACGCTGGGCCGCATTTCAGGGCATCGAAATTTTCACGTACTTTTGCATACCTGCCATCGTCGATGGGGGGCCTTTAGGCAGTTCAATCTGTGACTGCCATAATGGCCCCAAAAACCAAACTATGACTTGTATACAACTTTGGTGATGTTTTCGTGTGTGTTAACCGATTCTGATACGCTGGGCTGCATTTCAGTACATCGAAATTTGCACGTACTTTTGCATACCTGGAATCGTCGATGTGAGGCCTTTAGGCAGTTCAACGTCTGACTGCCATAATGGCAACAATTGACCAAACCATGACTTGTATACACCTAAGGTGATGTTTTCGTGTGTGTATTAACCGATTCTGATACGCTGGGGAGCATTTCAGGACATCGAAATTTTCACGTACTTGTACATACCTGGCATCGTCGATGTGAGGCCTTTAGGCAGATCAACCTATGACTGCCATAATGGCTCTAGTCGACCAAACTATGACTTCTATACACCTAAGGTGATGTTTTCGTGTGTGTATTAACCGATTCTGATACGCTGGGCTGCATTTCAGGACATCGAAATTTTCACGTACTTTTGCATACCTGGCATCGTCGATGTGAGGCCTTTAGGCAGTTGAACCTCTGACTGCCATAATGGCCCTAATAGACCAAACTATGACTTGTATACACCTAAGGTGATGCCTTCGTGTGTGTATTAACCGATTCTGATACGCTGGGCTGCATTTCAGGACATCGAAATTTTCACGTACTTTTGCATACCTGGCATTGTCGATGTGTGTATTAACCGATTCTGATACGCTGGGCTGCATTTCAGGACATCGAAATTTTCACGTACTTTTGCATACCTGGCATCGTCGATGTGAGGCCTTTAGGCAGTTCAACCTCTGACTGCCATAATGGCCCTAATAGACCAAACTATGACTTGTATACACCTAAGGTGATGTTTTCGTGTGTGTATTAACTGATTCTGATACGCTGGGCTGCATTTCAGGACATCGACATTTTCACGTACTTTTGCATACCTGGCTTTTTCGATGTGAAGCCTTTAGGCAGTTCAACCTCTGACTGCCATAATGGCCCCAATAGACCAAACCATGACTTGTATACACCTTTGGTGATTCTGTCGTGTGTGTATTAACCGATTCTGATACGCTAGGCAGCATTTGGAGACATCGAAATTTTCACGTACCTTTGCATACCTGGCATCGTCGATGGGAGGCCTTTAGGCAGTTCAACCTCTGACTGCCATAATGGCCCTAATAGACCAAACTGTGACTTGTATACACCTAAGGTGATGTTTTCGTGTGTGTATTAACCGATTCTGATACGCTGGGCTGCATTTCAGGACATCGATATTTTCACGTACTTTTGCATACCTGGCATCGTCGATGTGAAGCCTTTAGGCAGTTTAACCTCTGACTGCCATAATGGCCCCAATAGGCCAAACCATGACTTGTATACACCTTTGGTGATGTTTTCGTGTGTGTATTAACCGATTCTGATACGCTAATAGATGGCCCTAATAGACCAAACTATTACTTGTATACACCTAAGGTGATGTTTTCCTGTGTGTATTAACCGATTCTGATACGCTGTGCTGCATTTCAATACATCGAAATTTTCACGTACTTTTGCATACCTGGCATCGTCGATGTGAGGCTTTTGGGCAGTTCAACCCCTGACTGCCATAATGGCCCCAATAGACCACTCTATGACTTGCATACACCTTTGGTAATGTTTTTGTGTGTGTGTATTAACCGATTCTGATACACTGGGCAGCATTTAGAGACATCGAAATTTTCACGTACTTTTACATACCTGGCATCGTCGATGTGAGGCCTTTAGGCAGTTCAACCCCTGACTGCCACAATGGCACCAATAGACCAAACTATGACTTGCATACACCTTTGGTGATATTTTCGTGTGTGTATTAACCGATTCTGATACGCTGGGCTGCATTTCAGTACATCGAAATTTTCACGTACTGTTGCATACCTGGCATCGTCGATGGGAGGCCTTTAGGCAGTTCAACCTCTGACTGCCATAATGGCCCTAATAGACCAAACCATGACTTGTATACACCTATGGTGATGTTTTCGTGTGTGTATTAACCGATTCTGATACGCTGGGCAGCATTTCAGGACATCGACATATTCACGTACTTTTGCATACCTGGCATCGTCGATGTGAAGCCTTTAGGCAGTTCAACCTCTGACTGCCATAATGGCCCCAATAGACCAAACCATGACTTGTATACACCTTTGGTGATGTTTTCGTGTGGGTATTAACCGATTCTCATACGCTAATAGATGGCCCCAATAGACCAAACTATTACTTGTATAGACCTAAGGTGATGTTTTCCTGTGTGTATTAACCGATTCTGATACGCTGTGCTGCATTTCAATACATCGAAATTTTCACGTACTTTTGCATACCTGGCATCGTCGATGTGAGGTCTTTAGGCAGTTCAACCTCTGACTGCCATAATGGCCCCAATAGACCAATCAACGACTTGCATACACCTTTGATGATGTTTTTGTGTGTGTGTGTTAACCGATTCTGATACACTGGGCAGCATTTGGAGACATCGAAAATTTCAGGTACTTTTACATACCTGGCATCGTCGATGTGAGGCCTTTAGGCAGTTCAACCCCTGACTGCCACAATGGCACCAATAGACCAAACTATGACTTGCATACACCTTTGGCGATGTTTTCGTGTGTGTATTAACCGATTCTGATACGCTGGGCTGCATATCAGGACATCGAAATTTCCACGTACTTTTGCATACCTGGCATCGTCGATGTGTGTATTAACCGATTCTGATACGGTGGGCTGCATTTCAGGACATCGACATTTTCACGTACTTTTGCATACCTGGCATCGTCGATGGGAGGCCTTTAGGCAGTTCAACCTCTGACTGCCATAATGGCCCTAATAGACCAAACTATGAATTGTATACACCTAAGGTGATGTTTTCGTGTGTGTATTAACCGATTCTGATACGCTGGGCTGCATTTCAGGACATCGACAGTTTCACGTACTTTTGCATACCTGGCATCGACGATGTGAGGCCTTTAGGCAGTTCAACCTCTGACTGCCATAATGGCCCCAATAGACCGAACTATGACTTGTATACACATTTGGTGATGTTTTCGTGTGTGTATTAACCGATTCTGATACGCTGGGCAGCATTTGGAGACATCGAAATTTTCACGTACCTTTGCATACCTGGCATCGTCGATGTGAGGCCTTTAGGCAGTTCAACCTCTGACTGCCATAATGGCCCTAATAGACCAAACTATTACTTGTATACACCTAAGGTGATGTTTTCCAGTGTGTATTAACCGATTCTGATACGCTGTGCTGCATTTCAATACATCGAAATTTTCACGTACTTTTGAATACCTGGCATCGTCGATGTGAGGTCTTTAGGCAGTTAAACCCCTGACTGCCACAATGGCACCAATAGACCAAACTATGACTTGCATACACCTTTGGCGATGTTTTCGTGTGTGTATTAACCGATTCTGATACGCTGGGCAGTATTTGGAGACATCGAAATTTTCACGTACTGTTGCATACCTGGCATCGTCGATGTGAGGCCTTTAGGCAGTTCAACCTATGACTGCCATAATGGCCCTAATAGACCAAACAATGACTTGTATACACCTAAGGTCATGTTTTCGTGTGTGTATTAACCGATTCTGATACGCTGGGCTGCATTTGGAGACATCGAAATTTTCACGTACTTTTTCATACCTGGCATCGTCGATGTGAGGCCTTTAGGCAGTTAAACCCCTGACTGCCACAATGGCACCAATAGACCAAACTATGATTTGCATACACCTTTGGCGATGTTTTCGTGTGTGTATTAACCGATTCTGATATGCTGGGCAGCATTTGGAGACATCCAAATTTTCACGTACTTTTGCATACCTGGCATCGTCGATGTGAGGCCTTTAGGCAGTTCAACCTCTGACTGCCATAATGGCCCTTATAGACCAAACTATGACTTGTATACACGTAAGGTGATGTTTTCGTGTGTGTATTAATCGATTCTGATACGCTGGGCTGCATTTCAGGACATCGAAATTTTCACGTACTTTTACATACCTGGCATCGTCGATGGGAGGCCTTTAGGCAGTTCAACCTCTGACTGCCATAATGGCCCCAATAGGCCAAACCATGAATTGTATACTCCTTTGGTGATGTTTTCGTGTGTGTATTAACCGATTCTGATACGCTGGGCTGCATTTCAGGACATCGAAATTTTCACGTACTTTTGCATACCTGGCAGCGTCGATGTGAGGCCTTTAGGCAGTTCAACCTATGACTGCCATAATGGCCCTAATAGACCAAACTATGACTTGTATACACCTAATTTCATGTTTTCGTGTGTGTATTAACCGATTCTGATACGCTGGGCTGCATTTCAGGACATCGAAATATTCACGTACTTTTGCATACCTGGCATCGTCGATGTGAGGTCTTTAGGCTTTTCAACCTCTGACTGCCATAATGGCCCCAATAGATCAAACTATGACTTGCATACACCTTTGGCGATGTTTTCGTGTGTGTATTAACCGATTCTGACACACTGGGCAGCATTTGGAGACATCGAAATTTTCACGTACTTTTACATACCTGGCATTGTCGATGTGAGGCTTTTGGGCAGTTCAAACTCTGACTGCCATAATGGCCCTAATAGACCAAACTAGGACTTGTATACACCTAAGGTGATGTTTTCGTGTGCGTATTAACCGATTCTGATACGCTGGGCAGCATTTGGAGACATCGAAATTTTCACGTACTTTTGCATACCTGGAATCGTCGATGTGAGGCCCTTAGGCAGTTCAACCTCTGACTGCCATAATGGCCCCAACAGACCAAACTATGACTTGTATACACCTTTGGTGATGTTTTCGTGTGTGTATTAACCGATTCTGATACGCTGGGCTGCATTTCAGGACATCGAAATTTTCACGTACTTTTGCATAATTGGCATCGTCGATGTGAGGCCTTTAGGCAGTTCAACCTCTGACTGCCATAATGGCCCTAATAGACCAAACTATGACTTGTATACACCTAAGGTGATGTTTTCGTGTGTGTATTAACCGATTCTGATACGCTGGGTTGCATTTCAGGACATCGAAATTTTCACGTACTTTTACATAATTGACATCGTCGATGTGAGGTCTTTAGGCAGTTCAACCTCTGACTGCCATAATGGCCCCAATAGACCAAACTATGACTCGCATACACCTTTGGCGATGTTTTCGTGTGTGTATTAACCGATTCTGATATACTGGGCAGCATTTGGAGACATCGAAATTTTCACGTACCTTTGCATACCTGGCATCGTCAATGTGAGGCCTTTAGGCAGTTCAACCTCTGACTGCCATAATGGCCCTAATAGACCAAACTATTACTTGTATACACCTAAGGTGATGTTTTCCTGTGTGTATTAATCGATTCTGATACGCTGTGCTGCATTTCAATACATCGAAATTTTCACGTACTTTTGAATACCTGGCATCGTCGATGTGAGGCCTTTAGGCAGTTAAACCCCTGACTGCCACAATGGCACCAATAGACCAAACTATGACTTGCATACACCTTTGGCGATGTTTTCGTGTGTGTATTAACCGATTCTGATACGCTGGGCAGTATTTGGAGACATCGAAATTTTCACGTACTTTTGCATACCTGGCATCGTCGATGTGAGGCCTTTAGGCAGTTCAACCTATGACTGCCATAATGGCCCTAATATACCAAACAATGACTTGTATACACCTAATTTCATGTTTTCGTGTGTGTATTAACCGATTCTGATACGCTGGGCTGCATTTCAGGACATCGAAATATTCACGTACTTTTGCATACCTGGCATCGTCGATGTGAGGTCTTTAGGCTTTTCAACCAACCTCTGACTGCCATAATGGCCCCAATAGATCAAACTATGACTTGCATACACCTTTGGCGATGTTTTCGTGTGTGTATTAACCGATTCTGACACACTGGGCAGCATTTGGAGACATCGAAATTTTCACGTACTTTTACATACCTGGCATCGTCGATGTGAGGCCTTTAGGCAGTTCAACCCCTGACTGCCACAATGGCACCAATAGACCAAACTATGACTTGCATACACCTTTGGTGATGTTTTCGTGTGTGTATTAACCGATTCTGATAAGCTGGGCTGCATTGGCCGTAATAGACGAATCTATGACTTGAATACACCTAAGGTGATGTTTTCGTGTGTGTATTAACCGATTCTGATACGCTGGGCTGCATTTCAGGACATCGACATTTTCACGTACTTTTGCATAATTGGCATCGTCGATGTGAGGCCTTTAGGCAGTTCAACCTCTGACTGCCATAATGGCCCTAATAGACCAAACTATGACTTGTATACACCTAAGGTGATGTTTTCGTGTGTGTATTAACCGATTCTGATACGCTGGGCTGCATTTCAGGACATCGAAATTTTCACGTACTTTTACATAATTGACATCGTCGATGTGAGGTCTTTAGGCAGTTCAACCTCTGACTGCCATAATGGCCCCAATAGACCAAACTATGACTCGCATACACCTTTGGCGATGTTTTCGTGTGTGTATTAACCGATTCTGATATACTGGGCAGCATTTGGAGACATCGAAATTTTCACGTACTTTTACATACCTGGAATCGTCGATGTGAGGCCCTTAGGCAGTTCAACCTCTGACTGCCATAATGGCCCTAATAGACCAAACTATGACTTGTATACACCTAAGGTGATGTTTTCGTGTGTGTATTAACCGATTCTGATACGCTGGGCTGCATTTCAGGACATCGAAATTTTTACGTACTTTTGCATACCTCGCATTGTCGATGTGAGGCCTTTAGGCAGTTCAACCTGTGACTGCCATAATGGCCCCAATAGACAAAACTGTGACTTGCATACACATTTGGTGATGTTTTCGTGTGTATTAACCGATTCTGATACACTGGGCAGCATTTGGAGACATCGAAATTTTCACGTACTTTTGCATACCTGGCACCGTCGATGTGAGGCTTTTGGGCAGTTCAAACTCTGACTGCCATAATGGCCCTAATAGACCAAACTATGACTTGTATACACCTAAGGTGATGTTTTCATGTGTGTATTAACCGATTCTGATACGCTGGGCTGCATTTCAGGACATCGAAATTTTTACGTACTTTTGCATACCTGGCATTGTCGATGTGAGGCCTTTAGGCAGTTCAACCTCTGACTGCCATAATGGCCCTAATAGACCAAACTATGACTTGTACACACCTAAGGTGATGTTTTCGTGTGTGTATTAACCGATTCTGATACGCTGGGCTGCATTTCAGGACATCGAAATTTTCACGTACTTTTGCATACCTGGCATAGTCGATGTGAGGCCTTTAGGCAGTTCAACCTTTGACTGCCGTAATGGCCCTAATAGACCAAACTATGACTTGTATACACCTAAGGTGATGTTTTCGTGTGTGTATTAACCGATTCTGATACGCTGGGCTGCATTTCAGGACATCGAAATTTTTACGTACTTTTGCATACCTGGCATTGTCGATGTGAGGCCTTTAGGCAGTTCAACCTCTGACTGCCATAATGGCCCTAATAGACCAAACTATGACTTGTACACACCTAAGGTGATGTTTTCGTGTGTGTATTAACCGATTCTGATACGCTGGGCTGCATTTCAGGACATCGAAATTTTCACGTACTTTTGCATACCTGGCATAGTCGATGTGAGGCCTTTAGGCAGTTCAACCTCTGACTGCCATAATGGCCCCAATAGACCGAACTATGACTTGTATACACATTTGGTGATGTTTTCGTGTGTGTATTAACCGATTCTGATACGCTGGGCAGCATTTGGAGACATCGAAATTTTCACGTACCTTTGCATACCTGGCATCGTCGATGTGAGGCCTTTAGGCAGTTCAACCTCTGACTGCCATAATGGCCCTAATAGACCAAACTATTACTTGTATACACCTAAGGTGATGTTTTCCAGTGTGTATTAACCGATTCTGATACGCTGTGCTGCATTTCAATACATCGAAATTTTCACGTACTTTTGAATACCTGGCATCGTCGATGTGAGGTCTTTAGGCAGTTAAACCCCTGACTGCCACAATGGCACCAATAGACCAAACTATGACTTGCATACACCTTTGGCGATGTTTTCGTGTGTGTATTAACCGATTCTGATACGCTGGGCAGTATTTGGAGACATCGAAATTTTCACGTACTGTTGCATACCTGGCATCGTCGATGTGAGGCCTTTAGGCAGTTCAACCTATGACTGCCATAATGGCCCTAATAGACCAAACAATGACTTGTATACACCTAAGGTCATGTTTTCGTGTGTGTATTAACCGATTCTGATACGCTGGGCTGCATTTGGAGACATCGAAATTTTCACGTACTTTTTCATACCTGGCATCGTCGATGTGAGGCCTTTAGGCAGTTAAACCCCTGACTGCCACAATGGCACCAATAGACCAAACTATGATTTGCATACACCTTTGGCGATGTTTTCGTGTGTGTATTAACCGATTCTGATATGCTGGGCAGCATTTGGAGACATCCAAATTTTCACGTACTTTTGCATACCTGGCATCGTCGATGTGAGGCCTTTAGGCAGTTCAACCTCTGACTGCCATAATGGCCCTTATAGACCAAACTATGACTTGTATACACGTAAGGTGATGTTTTCGTGTGTGTATTAATCGATTCTGATACGCTGGGCTGCATTTCAGGACATCGAAATTTTCACGTACTTTTACATACCTGGCATCGTCGATGGGAGGCCTTTAGGCAGTTCAACCTCTGACTGCCATAATGGCCCCAATAGGCCAAACCATGAATTGTATACTCCTTTGGTGATGTTTTCGTGTGTGTATTAACCGATTCTGATACGCTGGGCTGCATTTCAGGACATCGAAATTTTCACGTACTTTTGCATACCTGGCAGCGTCGATGTGAGGCCTTTAGGCAGTTCAACCTATGACTGCCATAATGGCCCTAATAGACCAAACTATGACTTGTATACACCTAATTTCATGTTTTCGTGTGTGTATTAACCGATTCTGATACGCTGGGCTGCATTTCAGGACATCGAAATATTCACGTACTTTTGCATACCTGGCATCGTCGATGTGAGGTCTTTAGGCTTTTCAACCTCTGACTGCCATAATGGCCCCAATAGATCAAACTATGACTTGCATACACCTTTGGCGATGTTTTCGTGTGTGTATTAACCGATTCTGACACACTGGGCAGCATTTGGAGACATCGAAATTTTCACGTACTTTTACATACCTGGCATTGTCGATGTGAGGCTTTTGGGCAGTTCAAACTCTGACTGCCATAATGGCCCTAATAGACCAAACTAGGACTTGTATACACCTAAGGTGATGTTTTCGTGTGCGTATTAACCGATTCTGATACGCTGGGCAGCATTTGGAGACATCGAAATTTTCACGTACTTTTGCATACCTGGAATCGTCGATGTGAGGCCCTTAGGCAGTTCAACCTCTGACTGCCATAATGGCCCCAACAGACCAAACTATGACTTGTATACACCTTTGGTGATGTTTTCGTGTGTGTATTAACCGATTCTGATACGCTGGGCTGCATTTCAGGACATCGAAATTTTCACGTACTTTTGCATAATTGGCATCGTCGATGTGAGGCCTTTAGGCAGTTCAACCTCTGACTGCCATAATGGCCCTAATAGACCAAACTATGACTTGTATACACCTAAGGTGATGTTTTCGTGTGTGTATTAACCGATTCTGATACGCTGGGTTGCATTTCAGGACATCGAAATTTTCACGTACTTTTACATAATTGACATCGTCGATGTGAGGTCTTTAGGCAGTTCAACCTCTGACTGCCATAATGGCCCCAATAGACCAAACTATGACTCGCATACACCTTTGGCGATGTTTTCGTGTGTGTATTAACCGATTCTGATATACTGGGCAGCATTTGGAGACATCGAAATTTTCACGTACCTTTGCATACCTGGCATCGTCAATGTGAGGCCTTTAGGCAGTTCAACCTCTGACTGCCATAATGGCCCTAATAGACCAAACTATTACTTGTATACACCTAAGGTGATGTTTTCCTGTGTGTATTAATCGATTCTGATACGCTGTGCTGCATTTCAATACATCGAAATTTTCACGTACTTTTGAATACCTGGCATCGTCGATGTGAGGCCTTTAGGCAGTTAAACCCCTGACTGCCACAATGGCACCAATAGACCAAACTATGACTTGCATACACCTTTGGCGATGTTTTCGTGTGTGTATTAACCGATTCTGATACGCTGGGCAGTATTTGGAGACATCGAAATTTTCACGTACTTTTGCATACCTGGCATCGTCGATGTGAGGCCTTTAGGCAGTTCAACCTATGACTGCCATAATGGCCCTAATATACCAAACAATGACTTGTATACACCTAATTTCATGTTTTCGTGTGTGTATTAACCGATTCTGATACGCTGGGCTGCATTTCAGGACATCGAAATATTCACGTACTTTTGCATACCTGGCATCGTCGATGTGAGGTCTTTAGGCTTTTCAACCAACCTCTGACTGCCATAATGGCCCCAATAGATCAAACTATGACTTGCATACACCTTTGGCGATGTTTTCGTGTGTGTATTAACCGATTCTGACACACTGGGCAGCATTTGGAGACATCGAAATTTTCACGTACTTTTACATACCTGGCATCGTCGATGTGAGGCTTTTGGGCAGTTCAAAATCTGACTGCCATAATGGCCCTAATAGACCAAGCTATGACTTGTATACAATTAAGGTGATGTTTTCGTGTGTGTGTATTAACCGATTCTGATACACTGGGCAGCATTTGGAGACATCGAAATTTTCACGTACTTTTACATACCTGGCATCGTCGATGTGAGGCCTTTAGGCAGTTCAACCCCTGACTGCCACAATGGCACCAATAGACCAAACTATGACTTGCATACACCTTTGGTGATGTTTTCGTGTGTGTATTAACCGATTCTGATAAGCTGGGCTGCATTGGCCGTAATAGACGAATCTATGACTTGAATACACCTAAGGTGATGTTTTCGTGTGTGTATTAACCGATTCTGATACGCTGGGCTGCATTTCAGGACATCGACATTTTCACGTACTTTTGCATAATTGGCATCGTCGATGTGAGGCCTTTAGGCAGTTCAACCTCTGACTGCCATAATGGCCCTAATAGACCAAACTATGACTTGTATACACCTAAGGTGATGTTTTCGTGTGTGTATTAACCGATTCTGATACGCTGGGCTGCATTTCAGGACATCGAAATTTTCACGTACTTTTACATAATTGACATCGTCGATGTGAGGTCTTTAGGCAGTTCAACCTCTGACTGCCATAATGGCCCCAATAGACCAAACTATGACTCGCATACACCTTTGGCGATGTTTTCGTGTGTGTATTAACCGATTCTGATATACTGGGCAGCATTTGGAGACATCGAAATTTTCACGTACTTTTACATACCTGGAATCGTCGATGTGAGGCCCTTAGGCAGTTCAACCTCTGACTGCCATAATGGCCCTAATAGACCAAACTATGACTTGTATACACCTAAGGTGATGTTTTCGTGTGTGTATTAACCGATTCTGATACGCTGGGCTGCATTTCAGGACATCGAAATTTTTACGTACTTTTGCATACCTCGCATTGTCGATGTGAGGCCTTTAGGCAGTTCAACCTGTGACTGCCATAATGGCCCCAATAGACAAAACTGTGACTTGCATACACATTTGGTGATGTTTTCGTGTGTATTAACCGATTCTGATACACTGGGCAGCATTTGGAGACATCGAAATTTTCACGTACTTTTGCATACCTGGCACCGTCGATGTGAGGCTTTTGGGCAGTTCAAACTCTGACTGCCATAATGGCCCTAATAGACCAAACTATGACTTGTATACACCTAAGGTGATGTTTTCATGTGTGTATTAACCGATTCTGATACGCTGGGCTGCATTTCAGGACATCGAAATTTTTACGTACTTTTGCATACCTGGCATTGTCGATGTGAGGCCTTTAGGCAGTTCAACCTCTGACTGCCATAATGGCCCTAATAGACCAAACTATGACTTGTACACACCTAAGGTGATGTTTTCGTGTGTGTATTAACCGATTCTGATACGCTGGGCTGCATTTCAGGACATCGAAATTTTCACGTACTTTTGCATACCTGGCATAGTCGATGTGAGGCCTTTAGGCAGTTCAACCTTTGACTGCCGTAATGGCCCTAATAGACCAAACTATGACTTGTATACACCTAAGGTGATGTTTTCGTGTGTGTATTAACCGATTCTGATACGCTGGGCTGCATTTCAGGACATCGAAATTTTTACGTACTTTTGCATACCTGGCATTGTCGATGTGAGGCCTTTAGGCAGTTCAACCTCTGACTGCCATAATGGCCCTAATAGACCAAACTATGACTTGTACACACCTAAGGTGATGTTTTCGTGTGTGTATTAACCGATTCTGATACGCTGGGCTGCATTTCAGGACATCGAAATTTTCACGTACTTTTGCATACCTGGCATAGTCGATGTGAGGCCTTTAGGCAGTTCAACCTCTGACTGCCATAATGGCCCCAATAGACCAAACCATACACCTTTGGTGATGTTTTCGTGTGTGTATTAACCGATTCTGATACGCTGGGCTGCATTTCAGGACATCGAAATTTTCACGTACTTTTGCATAATTGGCATCGTCGATGTGAGGCCTTTAGGCAGTTCAACCTCTGACTGCCATAATGGCCCTAATAGACCAAACTATGACTTGTATACACCTAAGGTGATGTTTTCATGTGTGTATTAACCGATTCTGATACGCTGGGCTGCATTTCAGGACATCGAAATTTTCACGTACTTTTACATAATTGACATCGTCGATGTGAGGTCTTTAGGCAGTTCAACCTCTGACTGCCATAATGGCCCCAATAGACCAAACTATGACTCGCATACACCTTTGGCGATGTTTTCGTGTGTGTATTAACCGATTCTGATATACTGGGCAGCATTTGGAGACATCGAAATTTTCACGTACTTTTACATACCTGGAATCGTCGATGTGAGGCCCTTAGGCAGTTCAACCTCTGACTGCCATAATGGCCCTAATAGACCAAACTATGACTTGTATACACCTAAGGTGATGTTTTCGTGTGTGTATTAACCGATTCTGATACGCTGAGCTGCATTTCAGGACATCGAAATTTTTACGTACTTTTGCATATCTGGCATTGTCGATGTGAGGCCTTTAGGCAGTTCAACCTGTGACTGCCATAATGGCCCCAATAGACAAAACTATGACTTGCATACACATTTGGTGATGTTTTCGTGTGTATTAACCGATTCTGATACACTGGGCAGCATTTGGAGACATCGAAATTTTCACGTACTTTTGCATACCTGGCACCGTCGATGTGAGGCTTTTGGGCAGTTCAAACTCTGACTGCCATAATGGCCCTAATAGACCAAACTATGACTTGTATACACCTAAGGTGATGTTTTCGTGTGTGTATTAACCGATTCTGATACGCTGGGCTGCATTTCAGGACATCGAAATTTGTACGTACTTTTGCATACCTGGCATTGTCGATGTGAGGCCTTTAGGCAGTTCAACCTCTGACTGCCATAATGGCCCTAATAGACCAAACTATGACTTGTACACACCTAAGGTGATGTTTTCGTGTGTGTATTAACCGATTCTGATACGCTGGGCTGCATTTCAGGACATCGAAATTTTCACGTACTTTTGCATACCTGGCATAGTCGATGTGAGGCCTTTAGGCAGTTCAACCTCTGACTGCCATAATGGCCCTAATAGACCAAACTATGACTTGTACACACCTAAGGTGATGTTTTCGTGTGTGTATTAACCGATTCTGATACGCTGGGCTGCATTTCAGGACATCGAAATTTTCACGTACTTTTGCATACCTGGCATAGTCGATGTGAGGCCTTTAGGCAGTTCAACCTCTGACTGCCATAATGGCCCCAATAGACCAAACCATACACCTTTGGTGATGTTTTCGTGTGTGTATTAACCGATTCTGATACGCTGGGCTGCATTTCAGGACATCGAAATTTTCACGTACTTTTGCATAATTGGCATCGTCGATGTGAGGCCTTTAGGCAGTTCAACCTCTGACTGCCATAATGGCCCTAATAGACCAAACTATGACTTGTATACACCTAAGGTGATGTTTTCGTGTGTGTATTAACCGATTCGATGTGAGGCTTTTGGGCAGTTCAAACTCTGACTGCCATAATGGCCCTAATAGACCAAACTATGACTTGTATACACCTAAGGTGATGTTTTCGTGTGTGTATTAACCGATTCTGATACGCTGGGCTGCATTTCAGGACATCGAAATTTTTACGTACTTTTGCATACCTGGCATTGTCGATGTGAGGCCTTTAGGCAGTTCAACCTCTGACTGCCATAATGGCCCTAATAGACCAAACTATGACTTGTACACACCTAAGGTGATGTTTTCGTGTGTGTATTAACCGATTCTGATACGCTGGGCTGCATTTCAGGACATCGAAATTTTCACGTACTTTTGCATACCTGGCATAGTCGATGTGAGGCCTTTAGGCAGTTCAACCTCTGACTGCCGTAATGGCCCTAATAGACCAAACTATGACTTGTATACACCTAAGGTGATGTTTTCGTGTGTGTATTAACCGATTCTGATACGCTGGGCTGCATTTCAGGACATCGAAATTTTTACGTACTTTTGCATACCTGGCATTGTCGATGTGAGGCCTTTAGGCAGTTCAACCTCTGACTGCCATAATGGCCCTAATAGACCAAACTATGACTTGTACACACCTAAGGTGATGTTTTCGTGTGTGTATTAACCGATTCTGATACGCTGGGCTGCATTTCAGGACATCGAAATTTTCACGTACTTTTGCATACCTGGCATAGTCGATGTGAGGCCTTTAGGCAGTTCAACCTCTGACTGCCATAATGGCCCCAATAGACCAAACCATACACCTTTGGTGATGTTTTCGTGTGTGTATTAACCGATTCTGATACGCTGGGCTGCATTTCAGGACATCGAAATTTTCACGTACTCTTGCATACCTGGCTTAGTCGATGTGAGGCCTTTAGGCAGTTCAACCTATGACTGCCATAATGGACCTAATAAACCAAACTATGACTTGTATACACCTAAGGTGATGTTTTTGTGTGTGTATTAACCGATTCTGATGCGCAGGGCTGCATTTCAGGACATCGAAATTTTCACGTACTTTTACATACCTGGCATCGTCGATGGGAGGCCTTTAGGCAGTTCAACCTCTGACTGCCATAATGGCCCCAATAGACCAAACCATGAATTGTATACTCCTTTGGTGATGTTTTCGTGTGTGTATTAACCGATTCTGATACGCTGGGCTGGACATCGAAATTTTCACGTACTTTTGCATACCTGGCAGCGTCGATGTGAGGCCTTTAGGCAGTTCAACCTATGACTGCCATAATGGCCCCAATAGACCAAACTATGACTTGCGTACACCTAAGGTCATGTTTTTGTGTGTGTATTAACCGATTCTGATGCGCAGGGCTGCATTTCAGGACATCGAAATTTTCACGTACTTTTGCGTACCTGGCATAGTCGATGTGAGGCCTTTAGGCAGTTCAACCTGTGACTGCCATAATGGCCCCAATAGACAAAACTATGACTTGCATACACATTTGGTGATGTTTTCGTGTGTATTAACCGATTCTGATACACTGGGCAGCATTTGGAGACATCGAAATTTTCACGTACTTTTGCATACCTGGCACCGTCGATGTGTGTATTAACCGATTCTGATACGCTGGGCCGCATTTCAGGGCATCGAAATTTTCACGTACTTTTGCATACCTGGAATCGTCGATGTGAGGCCTTTAGGCAGTTCAACGTCTGACTGCCATAATGGCCCCAATTGACCAAACCATGACTTGTATACACCTAAGGTACTGTTTTCGTGTGTGTATTAACCGATTCTGATACGCTGGCCTGCATTTCAGGACATCGAAATTTTCACGTACTTGTACATACCTGGCATCGTCGATGTGAGGCCTTTAGGCAGATCAACCTATGACTGCCATAATGGCCCTAATAGACCAAACTATGACTTCTATACACCTAAGGTGATGTTTTCGTGTGTGTATTAACCGATTCTGATACGCTGGGCTGCATTTCAGGACATCGAAATTTTCACGTACTTTTGCATACCTGGCATCGTCGATGTGAGGCCTTTAGACAGTTGAACCTCTGACTGCCATAATGGCCCTAATAGACCAAACTATGACTTGTATACACCTAAGGTGATGCCTTCGTGTGTGTATTAACCGATTCTGATACGCTGGGCTGCATTTCAGGACAGCGAAATTTTCACGTACTTTTGCATACCTGGCATTGTCGATGTGTGTATTAACCGATTCTGATACGCTGGGCTGCATTTCAGGATATCGAAATTTTCACGTACTCTTGCATACCTGGCATCGTCGATGTGAGGCCTTTAGGCAGTTAAACCTCTGACTGCCATAATGGCCCTAATGGACCAAACTATTACTTGTATACACCTAAGGTGATGTTTTCCTGTGTGTATTAACCGATTCTGATACACTGGGCAGCATTTGGAGACATCGAAATTTTCACGTACTTTTGCATACCTGGCATCGTCGATGGGAGGCCTTTAGGCAGTTCAACCTCTGACTGCCATAATGGCCCTAATAGACCAAACTATGACTTGTATACACCTAAGGTGATGTTTTCGTGTGTGTATTAACCGATTCTGATACGCTGGGCTGCATTTCAGGACATCGATATTTTCACGTACTTTTGCATACCTGGCATCGTCGATGTGAAGCCTTTAGGCAGTTTAACCTCTGACTGCCATAATGGCCCCAATAGACCAAACCATGACTTGTATACACCTTTGGTGATGTTTTCGTGTGTGTATTAACCGATTCTGATACGCTAATAGATGACCCTAATAGACCAAACTATTACTTGTATAAACCTAAGGTGATGTTTTCCTGTGTGTATTAACCGATTCTGATACGCTGTGCTGCATTTCAATACATCGAAATTTTCACGTACTTTTGCATACCTGTCATCGTCGATGTGAGGCTTTTGGGCAGTTCAACCCCTGACTGCCATAATGGCCCCAATAGACCACTCTATGACTTGCATACACCTTTGGTGATGTTTTCGTGTGTGTGTAAAATGCTGTACTTTTACATACCTGGCATCGTCGATGTGAGGCCTTTAGGCAGTTCAACCCCTGACTGCCACAATGGCACCAATAGACCAAACTATGACTTGCATACACCTTTGGTGATGTTTT
This sequence comes from Eristalis tenax, assembly GCA_905231855.2. Classification (NCBI taxonomy): domain Eukaryota; kingdom Metazoa; phylum Arthropoda; class Insecta; order Diptera; family Syrphidae; genus Eristalis; species Eristalis tenax. The sequence goes on along the minus strand of HG993124.1, from coordinate 64,152,525 downwards.
CGTGTGTGTATTAACCGATTCTGATACGCTGGGCTGCATTTCAGTACATCGAAATTTTCACGTACTGTTGCATACCTGGCATCGTCGATGGGAGGCCTTTAGGCAGTTCAACCTCTGACTGCCATAATGGCCCCAATAGACCAAACCATGACTTGTATACACCTTTGGTGATGTTTTCGTGTGTGTATTAACCGATTCTGATACGCTGGGCTGCATTTCAGGACATCGACATATTCACGTACTGTTGCATACCTGGCATCGTCGATGTGAGGCCTTTAGGCAGTTCAACCTCTGACTGCCATAATGGCCCTAATAGACCAAACTATGACTTGCATACACCTTAGGTGATGTTTTCGTGTGTGTATTAACCGATTCTGATAAGCTGGGCTGCATTGGCCCTAATAGACGAATCTATGACTTGAATACACCTAAGGTGATGTTTTCGTGTGTGTATTAACCGATTCTGATACGCTGGGCTGCATTTCAGCACATCGAAATTTTCACGTACTGTTGCATACCTGGCATCGTCGATGTGAGGTCTTTAGGCAGTGCAACCTCTGACTGCCATAATGGCCCCAATAGACCAATCTACGACTTGCATACACCTTTGATGATGTTTTTGTGTGTGTGTGTTAACCGATTCTGATACACTGGGCAGCATTTGGAGACATCGAAATTTTCACGTACTTTTGCATACCTGGCATCGTCGATGGGAGGCCTTTAGGCAGTTCAACCTCTGACTGCCATAATGGCCCTAATAGACCAAACTATGACTTGCGTACACCTAAGGTCATGTTTTTGTGTGTGTATTAACCGATTCTGATACGCTGGGCTGCATTTCAGGACATCGAAATTTTCACGTACTTTTGCATACCTGGCATAGTCGATGTGAGGCCTTTAGGCAGTTCAACCTCTGACTGCCATAATGGCCCCAATAGACCAAACCATACACCTTTGGTGATGTTTTCGTGTGTGTATTAACCGATTCTGATATACTGGGCAGCATTTGGAGACATCGAAATTTTCACGTACTTTTACATACCTGGAATCGTCGATGTGAGGCCCTTAGGCAGTTCAACCTCTGACTGCCATAATGGCCCTAATAGACCAAACTATGACTTGTATACACCTAAGGTGATGTTTTCGTGTGTGTATTAACCGATTCTGATACGCTGGGCTGCATTTCAGGACATCGAAATTTTTACGTACTTTTGCATACCTGGCATTGTCGATGTGAGGCCTTTAGGCAGTTCAACCTCTGACTGCCATAATGGCCCTAATAGACCAAACTATGACTTGTACACACCTAAGGTGATGTTTTCGTGTGTGTATTAACCGATTCTGATACGCTGGGCATCATTTGGAGACATCGAAATTTTCACGTACTTTTGCATACCTGGCATAGTCGATGTGAGGCCTTTAGGCAGTTCAACCTTTGACTGCCGTAATGGCCCTAATAGACCAAACTATGACTTGTATACACCTAAGGTGATGTTTTCGTGTGTGTATTAACCGATTCTGATACGCTGGGCTGCATTTCAGGACATCGAAATTTTTACGTACTTTTGCATACCTGGCATTGTCGATGTGAGGCCTTTAGGCAGTTCAAGCTCTGACTGCCATAATGGCCCTAATAGACCAAACTATGACTTGTACACACCTAAGGTGATGTTTTCGTGTGTGTATTAACCGATTCTGATACGCTGGGCTGCATTTCAGGACATCGAAATTTTCACGTACTTTTGCATACCTGGCATCGTCGATGTGAGGCCTTTAGGCAGTTCAACCTCTGACTGCCATAATGGCCCCAATAGACCAAACCATACACCTTTGGTGATGTTTTCGTGTGTGTATTAACCGATTCTGATACGCTGGGCTGCATTTCAGGACATCGAAATTTTCACGTACTTTTGCATAATTGGCATCGTCGATGTGAGGCCTTTAGGCAGTTCAACCTCTGACTGCCATAATGGCCCTAATAGACCAAACTATGACTTGTATACACCTAAGGTGATGTTTTCGTGTGTGTATTAACCGATTCTGATACGCTGGGCTGCATTTCAGGACATCGAAATTTTCACGTACTTTTGCATAATTGGCATCGTCGATGTGAGGCCTTTAGGCAGTTCAACCTCTGACTGCCATAATGGCCCCAATAGACCAAACTATGACTCGCATACACCTTTGGCGATGTTTTCGTGTGTGTATTAACCGATTCTGATATACTGGGCAGCATTTGGAGACATCGAAATTTTCACGTACTTTTACATACCTGGCATCGTCGATGTGAGGCTTTTGGGCAGTTCAAACTCTGACTGCCATAATGGCCCTAATAGACCAAACTATGACTTGTATACACCTAAGGTGATGTTTTCGTGTGTGTATTAACCGATTCTGATACGCTGGGCTGCATTTCAGGACATCGAAATTTTTACGTACTTTTGCATACCTGGCATTGTCGATGTGAGGCCTTTAGGCAGTTCAACCTCTGACTGCCATAATGGCCCTAATAGACCAAACTATGACTTGTACACACCTAAGGTGATGTTTTCGTGTGTGTATTAACCGATTCTGATACGCTGGGCTGCATTTCAGGACATCGAAATTTTCACGTACTTTTGCATACCTGGCATAGTCGATGTGAGGCCTTTAGGCAGTTCAACCTCTGACTGCCGTAATGGCCCTAATAGACCAAACTATGACTTGTATACACCTAAGGTGATGTTTTCGTGTGTGTATTAACCGATTCTGATACGCTGGGCTGCATTTCAGGACATCGAAATTTTTACGTACTTTTGCATACCTGGCATTGTCGATGTGAGGCCTTTAGGCAGTTCAACCTCTGACTGCCATAATGGCCCTAATAGACCAAACTATGACTTGTACACACCTAAGGTGATGTTTTCGTGTGTGTCTTAACCGATTCTGATACGCTGGGCTGCATTTCAGGACATCGAAATTTTCACGTACTTTTGCATACCTGGCATAGTCGATGTGAGGCCTTTAGGCAGTTCAACCTCTGACTGCCATAATGGCCCCAATAGACCAAACCATACACCTTTGGTGATGTTTTCGTGTGTGTATTAACCGATTCTGATACGCTGGGCTGCATTTCAGGACATCGAAATTTTCACGTACTCTTGCATACCTGGCTTAGTCGATGTGAGGCCTTTAGGCAGTTCAACCTATGACTGCCATAATGGACCTAATAAACCAAACTATGACTTGTATACACCTAAGGTGATGTTTTTGTGTGTGTATTAACCGATTCTGATGCGCAGGGCTGCATTTCAGGACATCGAAATTTTCACGTACTTTTACATACCTGGCATCGTCGATGGGAGGCCTTTAGGCAGTTCAACCTCTGACTGCCATAATGGCCCCAATAGACCAAACCATGAATTGTATACTCCTTTGGTGATGTTTTCGTGTGTGTATTAACCGATTCTGATACGCTGGGCTGGACATCGAAATTTTCACGTACTTTTGCATACCTGGCAGCGTCGATGTGAGGCCTTTAGGCAGTTCAACCTATGACTGCCATAATGGCCCTAATAGACCAAACTATGACTTGCGTACACCTAAGGTCATGTTTTTGTGTGTGTATTAACCGATTCTGATGCGCAGGGCTGCATTTCAGGACATCGAAATTTTCACGTACTTTTGCGTACCTGGCATAGTCGATGTGAGGCCTTTAGGCAGTTCAACCTTTGACTGCCATAATGGCCCCAATAGACAAAACTATGACTTGCACACACATTTGGTGATGTTTTCGTGTGTATTAACCGATTCTGATACACTGTGCAGCATTTGAAGACATCGAAATTTTCAAGTACTTTTGCATACCTGGCACCGTCGATGTGTGTATTAACCGATTCTGATACGCTGGGCCGCATTTCAGGGCATCGAAATTTTCACGTACTTTTGCATACCTGCCATCGTCGATGGGGGGCCTTTAGGCAGTTCAACCTGTGACTGCCATAATGGCCAAAAAAACCAAACTATGACTCGTATACAACTTTGGTGATGTTTTCGTGTGTGTTAACCGATTCTGATACGCTGGGCTGCATTTCAGTACATCGAAATTTGCACGTACTTTTGCATACCTGGAATCGTCGATGTGAGGCCTTTAGGCAGTTCAACGTCTGACTGCCATAATGGCCCCAATTGACCAAACCATGACTTGTATACACCTAAGGTACTGTTTTCGTGTGTGTATTAACCGATTCTGATACGCTGGCCTGCATTTCAGGACATCGAAATTTTCACGTACTTGTACATACCTGGCATCGTCGATGTGAGGCCTTTAGGCAGATCAACCTATGACTGCCATAATGGCCCTAATAGACCAAACTATGACTTCTATACACCTAAGGTGATGTTTTCGTGTGTGTATTAACCGATTCTGATACGCTGGGCTGCATTTCAGGACATCGAAATTTTCACGTACTTTTGCATACCTGGCATCGTCGATGTGAGGCCTTTAGACAGTTGAACCTCTGACTGCCATAATGGCCCTAATAGACCAAACTATGACTTGTATACACCTAAGGTGATGTTTTCGTGTGTGTATTAACCGATTCTGATACGCTGGGCTGCATTTCAGGACATCGATATTTTCACGTACTTTTGCATACCTGGCATCGTCGATGTGAAGCCTTTAGGCAGTTTAACCTCTGACTGCCATAATGGCCCCAATAGACCAAACCATGACTTGTATACACCTTTGGTGATGTTATCGTGTGTGTATTAACCGATTCTGATACGCTAATAGATGACCCTAATAGACCAAACTATTACTTGTATAAACCTAAGGTGATGTTTTCCTGTGTGTATTAACCGATTCTGATACGCTGTGCTGCATTTCAATACATCGAAATTTTCACGTACTTTTGCATACCTGTCATCGTCGATGTGAGGCTTTTGGGCAGTTCAACCCCTGACTGCCATAATGGCCCCAATAGACCACTCTATGACTTGCATACACCTTTGGTGATGTTTTTGTGTGTGTGTAAAATGCTGTACTTTTAAATACCTGGCATCGTCGATGTGAGGCCTTTAGGCAGTTCAACCCCTGACTGTCACAATGGCACCAATAGACCAAACTATGACTTGCATACACCTTTGGTGATGTTTTCGTGTGTGTATTAACCGATTCTGATACGCTGGGCTGCATTTCAGTACATCGAAATTTTCACGTACTGTTGCATACCTGGCATCGTCGATGGGAGGCCTTTAGGCAGTTCAACCTCTGACTGCCATAATGGCCCCAATAGACCAAACCATGACTTGTATACACCTTTGGTGATGTTTTCGTGTGTGTATTAACCGATTCTGATACGCTGGGCTGCATTTGAGGACATCGACATATTCACGTACTGTTGCATACCTGGCATCGTCGATGTGAGGCCTTTAGGCAGTTCAACCTCTGACTGCCATAATGGCCCTAATAGACCAAACTATGACTTGCATACACCTTAGGTGATGTTTTCGTGTGTGTATTAACCGATTCTGATAAGCTGGGCTGCATTGGCCCTAATAGACGAATCTATGACTTGAATACACCTAAGGTGATGTTTTCGTGTGTGTATTAACCGATTCTGATACGCTGGGCTGCATTTCAGTACATCGAAATTTTCACGTACTGTTGCATACCTGGCATCGTCGATGTGAGGTCTTTAGGCAGTGCAACCTCTGACTGCCATAATGGCCCCAATAGACCAATCTACGACTTGCATACACCTTTGATGATGTTTTCGTGTGTGTATTAACCGATTCTGATACGCTGGGCTGCATTTCAGGACATCGAAATTTTTACGTACTTTTGCATACCTGGCATTGTCGATGTGAGGCCTTTAGGCAGTTCAACCTCTGACTGCCATAATGGCCCTAATAGACCAAACTATGACTTGTACACACCTAAGGTGATGTTTTCGTGTGTGTATTAACCGATTCTGATACGCTGGGCTGCATTTCAGGACATCGAAATTTTCACGTACTTTTGCATACCTGGCATAGTCGATGTGAGGCCTTTAGGCAGTTCAACCTCTGACTGCCATAATGGCCCCAATAGACCAAACCATACACCTTTGGTGATGTTTTCGTGTGTGTATTAACCGATTCTGATACGCTGGGCTGCATTTCAGGACATCGAAATTTTCACGTACTCTTGCATTCCTGGCTTAGTCGATGTGAGGCCTTTAGGCAGTTCAACCTATGACTGCCATAATGGACCTAATAAACCAAACTATGACTTGTATACACCTAAGGTGATGTTTTTGTGTGTGTATTAACCGATTCTGATGCGCAGGGCTGCATTTCAGGACATCGAAATTTTCACGTACTTTTACATACCTGGCATCGTCGATGGGAGGCCTTTAGGCAGTTCAACCTCTGACTGCCATAATGGCCCCAATAGACAAAACTATGACTTGCATACACATTTGGTGATGTTTTCGTGTGTATTAACCGATTCTGATACACTGGGCAGCATTTGGAGACATCGAAATTTTCACGTACTTTTGCATACCTGGCACCGTCGATGTGAGGCTTTTGGGCAGTTCAAACTCTGACTGCCATAATGGCCCTAATAGACCAAACTATGACTTGTATACACCTAAGGTGATGTTTTCGTGTGTGTATTAACCGATTCTGATACGCTGGGCTGCATTTCAGTACATCGAAATTTTCACGTACTGTTGCATACCTGGCATCGTCGATGTGAGGTCTTTAGGCAGTGCAACCTCTGACTGCCATAATGGCCCCAATAGACCAATCTACGACTTGCATACACCTTTGATGATGTTTTTGTGTGTGTGTGTTAACCGATTCTGATACACTGGGCAGCATTTGGAGACATCGAAATTTTCACGTACTTTTGCATACCTGGCATCGTCGATGGGAGGCCTTTAGGCAGTTCAACCTCTGACTGCCATAATGGCCCTAATAGACCAAACTATGACTTGCGTACACCTAAGGTCATGTTTTTGTGTGTGTATTAACCGATTCTGATACGCTGGGCTGCATTTCAGGACATCGAAATTTTCACGTACTTTTGCATACCTGGCATAGTCGATGTGAGGCCTTTAGGCAGTTCAACCTCTGACTGCCATAATGGCCCCAATAGACCAAACCATACACCTTTGGTGATGTTTTCGTGTGTGTATTAACCGATTCTGATATACTGGGCAGCATTTGGAGACATCGAAATTTTCACGTACTTTTACATACCTGGAATCGTCGATGTGAGGCCCTTAGGCAGTTCAACCTCTGACTGCCATAATGGCCCTAATAGACCAAACTATGACTTGTATACACCTAAGGTGATGTTTTCGTGTGTGTATTAACCGATTCTGATACGCTGGGCTGCATTTCAGGACATCGAAATTTTTACGTACTTTTGCATACCTGGCATTGTCGATGTGAGGCCTTTAGGCAGTTCAACCTGTGACTGCCATAATGGCCCCAATAGACAAAACTATGACTTGCATACACATTTGGTGATGTTTTCGTGTGTATTAACCGATTCTGATACACTGGGCAGCATTTGGAGACATCGAAATTTTCACGTACTTTTGCATACCTGGCACCGTCGATGTGAGGCTTTTGGGCAGTTCAAACTCTGACTGCCATAATGGCCCTAATAGACCAAACTATGACTTGTATACACCTAAGGTGATGTTTTCGTGTGTGTATTAACCGATTCTGATACGCTGGGCTGCATTTCAGGACATCGAAATTTGTACGTACTTTTGCATACCTGGCATTGTCGATGTGAGGCCTTTAGGCAGTTCAACCTCTGACTGCCATAATGGCCCTAATAGACCAAACTATGACTTGTACACACCTAAGGTGATGTTTTCGTGTGTGTATTAACCGATTCTGATACGCTGGGCATCATTTGGAGACATCGAAATTTTCACGTACTTTTGCATACCTGGCATAGTCGATGTGAGGCCTTTAGGCAGTTCAACCTTTGACTGCCGTAATGGCCCTAATAGACCAAACTATGACTTGTATACACCTAAGGTGATGTTTTCGTGTGTGTATTAACCGATTCTGATACGCTGGGCATCATTTGGAGACATCGAAATTTTCACGTACTTTTGCATACCTGGCATAGTCGATGTGAGGCCTTTAGGCAGTTCAACCTCTGACTGCCATAATGGCCCCAATAGACCAAACCATACACCTTTGGTGATGTTTTCGTGTGTGTATTAACCGATTCTGATACGCTGGGCTGCATTTCAGGACATCGAAATTTTCACGTACTCTTGCATACCTGGCTTAGTCGATGTGAGGCCTTTAGGCAGTTCAACCTATGACTGCCATAATGGACCTAATAAACCAAACTATGACTTGTATACACCTAAGGTGATGTTTTTGTGTGTGTATTAACCGATTCTGATGCGCAGGGCTGCATTTCAGGACATCGAAATTTTCACGTACTTTTACATACCTGGCATCGTTGATGGGAGGCCTTTAGGCAGTTCAACCTCTGACTGCCATAATGGCCCCAATAGACAAAACTATGACTTGCATACACATTTGGTGATGTTTTCGTGTGTATTAACCGATTCTGATACACTGGGCAGCATTTCAGTACATCGAAATTTTCACGTACTGTTGCATACCTGGCATCGTCGATGTGAGGTCTTTAGGCAGTGCAACCTCTGACTGCCATAATGGCCCCAATAGACCAATCTACGACTTGCATACACCTTTGATGATGTTTTTGTGTGTGTGTGTTAACCGATTCTGATACACTGGGCAGCATTTGGAGACATCGAAATTTTCACGTACTTTTGCATACCTGGCATCGTCGATGGGAGGCCTTTAGGCAGTTCAACCTCTGACTGCCATAATGGCCCTAATAGACCAAACTATGACTTGCGTACACCTAAGGTCATGTTTTTGTGTGTGTATTAACCGATTCTGATACGCTGGCCTGCATTTCAGGACATCGAAATTTTCACGTACTTGTACATACCTGGCATCGTCGATGTGAGGCCTTTAGGCAGATCAACCTATGACTGCCATAATGGCCCTAATAGACCAAACTATGACTTGCGTACACCTAAGGTGATGTTTTCGTGTGTGTATTAACCGATTCTGATACGCTGGGCTGCATTTCAGTACATCGAAATTTTCACGTACTGTTGCATACCTGGCATCGTCGATGTGAGGTCTTTAGGCAGTGCAACCTCTGACTGCCATAATGGCCCCAATAGACCAATCTACGACTTGCTTACACCTTTGATGATGTTTTTGTGTGTGTGTGTTAACCGATTCTGATACACTGGGCAGCATTTGGAGACATCGAAATTTTCACGTACTTTTGCATACCTGGCATCGTCGATGGGAGGCCTTTAGGCAGTTCAACCTCTGACTGCCATAATGGCCCTAATAGACCAAACTATGACTTGCGTACACCTAAGGTGATGTTTTCGTGTGTGTATTAACCGATTCTGATACGCTGGGCTGCATTTCAGTACATCGAAATTTTCACGTACTGTTGCATACCTGGCATCGTCGATGTGAGGTCTTTAGGCAGTGCAACCTCTGACTGCCATAATGGCCCCAATAGACCAATCTACGACTTGCATACAACTTTGGTGATGTTTTCGTGTGTGTTAACCGATTCTGATACGCTGGGCTGCATTTCAGTACATCGAAATTTGCACGTACTTTTGCATACCTGGAATCGTCGATGTGAGGCCTTTAGGCAGTTCAACGTCTGACTGCCATAATGGCCCCAATTGACCAAACCATGACTTGTATACACCTAAGGTACTGTTTTCGTGTGTGTATTAACCGATTCTGATACGCTGGCCTGCATTTCAGGACATCGAAATTTTCACGTACTTGTACATACCTGGCATCGTCGATGTGAGGCCTTTAGGCAGATCAACCTATGACTGCCATAATGGCCCTAATAGACCAAACTATGACTTCTATACACCTAAGGTGATGTTTTCGTGTGTGTATTAACCGATTCTGATACGCTGGGCTGCATTTCAGGACATCGAAATTTTCACGTACTTTTGCATACCTGGCATCGTCGATGTGAGGCCTTTAGACAGTTGAACCTCTGACTGCCATAATGGCCCTAATAGACCAAACTATGACTTGTATACACCTAAGGTGATGTTTTCGTGTGTGTATTAACCGATTCTGATACGCTGGGCTGCATTTCAGGACATCGATATTTTCACGTACTTTTGCATACCTGGCATCGTCGATGTGAAGCCTTTAGGCAGTTTAACCTCTGACTGCCATAATGGCCCCAATAGACCAAACCATGACTTGTATACACCTTTGGTGATGTTATCGTGTGTGTATTAACCGATTCTGATACGCTAATAGATGACCCTAATAGACCAAACTATTACTTGTATAAACCTAAGGTGATGTTTTCCTGTGTGTATTAACCGATTCTGATACGCTGTGCTGCATTTCAATACATCGAAATTTTCACGTACTTTTGCATACCTGTCATCGTCGATGTGAGGCTTTTGGGCAGTTCAACCCCTGACTGCCATAATGGCCCCAATAGACCACTCTATGACTTGCATACACCTTTGGTGATGTTTTTGTGTGTGTGTAAAATGCTGTACTTTTAAATACCTGGCATCGTCGATGTGAGGCCTTTAGGCAGTTCAACCCCTGACTGTCACAATGGCACCAATAGACCAAACTATGACTTGCATACACCTTTGGTGATGTTTTCGTGTGTGTATTAACCGATTCTGATACGCTGGGCTGCATTTCAGTACATCGAAATTTTCACGTACTGTTGCATACCTGGCATCGTCGATGGGAGGCCTTTAGGCAGTTCAACCTCTGACTGCCATAATGGCCCCAATAGACCAAACCATGACTTGTATACACCTTTGGTGATGTTTTCGTGTGTGTATTAACCGATTCTGATACGCTGGGCTGCATTTGAGGACATCGACATATTCACGTACTGTTGCATACCTGGCATCGTCGATGTGAGGCCTTTAGGCAGTTCAACCTCTGACTGCCATAATGGCCCTAATAGACCAAACTATGACTTGCATACACCTTAGGTGATGTTTTCGTGTGTGTATTAACCGATTCTGATAAGCTGGGCTGCATTGGCCCTAATAGACGAATCTATGACTTGAATACACCTAAGGTGATGTTTTCGTGTGTGTATTAACCGATTCTGATACGCTGGGCTGCATTTCAGTACATCGAAATTTTCACGTACTGTTGCATACCTGGCATCGTCGATGTGAGGTCTTTAGGCAGTGCAACCTCTGACTGCCATAATGGCCCCAATAGACCAATCTACGACTTGCATACACCTTTGATGATGTTTTCGTGTGTGTATTAACCGATTCTGATACGCTGGGCTGCATTTCAGGACATCGAAATTTTTACGTACTTTTGCATACCTGGCATTGTCGATGTGAGGCCTTTAGGCAGTTCAACCTCTGACTGCCATAATGGCCCTAATAGACCAAACTATGACTTGTACACACCTAAGGTGATGTTTTCGTGTGTGTATTAACCGATTCTGATACGCTGGGCTGCATTTCAGGACATCGAAATTTTCACGTACTTTTGCATACCTGGCATAGTCGATGTGAGGCCTTTAGGCAGTTCAACCTCTGACTGCCATAATGGCCCCAATAGACCAAACCATACACCTTTGGTGATGTTTTCGTGTGTGTATTAACCGATTCTGATACGCTGGGCTGCATTTCAGGACATCGAAATTTTCACGTACTCTTGCATTCCTGGCTTAGTCGATGTGAGGCCTTTAGGCAGTTCAACCTATGACTGCCATAATGGACCTAATAAACCAAACTATGACTTGTATACACCTAAGGTGATGTTTTTGTGTGTGTATTAACCGATTCTGATGCGCAGGGCTGCATTTCAGGACATCGAAATTTTCACGTACTTTTACATACCTGGCATCGTCGATGGGAGGCCTTTAGGCAGTTCAACCTCTGACTGCCATAATGGCCCCAATAGACAAAACTATGACTTGCATACACATTTGGTGATGTTTTCGTGTGTATTAACCGATTCTGATACACTGGGCAGCATTTGGAGACATCGAAATTTTCACGTACTTTTGCATACCTGGCACCGTCGATGTGAGGCTTTTGGGCAGTTCAAACTCTGACTGCCATAATGGCCCTAATAGACCAAACTATGACTTGTATACACCTAAGGTGATGTTTTCGTGTGTGTATTAACCGATTCTGATACGCTGGGCTGCATTTCAGTACATCGAAATTTTCACGTACTGTTGCATACCTGGCATCGTCGATGTGAGGTCTTTAGGCAGTGCAACCTCTGACTGCCATAATGGCCCCAATAGACCAATCTACGACTTGCATACACCTTTGATGATGTTTTTGTGTGTGTGTGTTAACCGATTCTGATACACTGGGCAGCATTTGGAGACATCGAAATTTTCACGTACTTTTGCATACCTGGCATCGTCGATGGGAGGCCTTTAGGCAGTTCAACCTCTGACTGCCATAATGGCCCTAATAGACCAAACTATGACTTGCGTACACCTAAGGTCATGTTTTTGTGTGTGTATTAACCGATTCTGATACGCTGGGCTGCATTTCAGGACATCGAAATTTTCACGTACTTTTGCATACCTGGCATAGTCGATGTGAGGCCTTTAGGCAGTTCAACCTCTGACTGCCATAATGGCCCCAATAGACCAAACCATACACCTTTGGTGATGTTTTCGTGTGTGTATTAACCGATTCTGATATACTGGGCAGCATTTGGAGACATCGAAATTTTCACGTACTTTTACATACCTGGAATCGTCGATGTGAGGCCCTTAGGCAGTTCAACCTCTGACTGCCATAATGGCCCTAATAGACCAAACTATGACTTGTATACACCTAAGGTGATGTTTTCGTGTGTGTATTAACCGATTCTGATACGCTGGGCTGCATTTCAGGACATCGAAATTTTTACGTACTTTTGCATACCTGGCATTGTCGATGTGAGGCCTTTAGGCAGTTCAACCTGTGACTGCCATAATGGCCCCAATAGACAAAACTATGACTTGCATACACATTTGGTGATGTTTTCGTGTGTATTAACCGATTCTGATACACTGGGCAGCATTTGGAGACATCGAAATTTTCACGTACTTTTGCATACCTGGCACCGTCGATGTGAGGCTTTTGGGCAGTTCAAACTCTGACTGCCATAATGGCCCTAATAGACCAAACTATGACTTGTATACACCTAAGGTGATGTTTTCGTGTGTGTATTAACCGATTCTGATACGCTGGGCTGCATTTCAGGACATCGAAATTTGTACGTACTTTTGCATACCTGGCATTGTCGATGTGAGGCCTTTAGGCAGTTCAACCTCTGACTGCCATAATGGCCCTAATAGACCAAACTATGACTTGTACACACCTAAGGTGATGTTTTCGTGTGTGTATTAACCGATTCTGATACGCTGGGCATCATTTGGAGACATCGAAATTTTCACGTACTTTTGCATACCTGGCATAGTCGATGTGAGGCCTTTAGGCAGTTCAACCTTTGACTGCCGTAATGGCCCTAATAGACCAAACTATGACTTGTATACACCTAAGGTGATGTTTTCGTGTGTGTATTAACCGATTCTGATACGCTGGGCATCATTTGGAGACATCGAAATTTTCACGTACTTTTGCATACCTGGCATAGTCGATGTGAGGCCTTTAGGCAGTTCAACCTCTGACTGCCATAATGGCCCCAATAGACCAAACCATACACCTTTGGTGATGTTTTCGTGTGTGTATTAACCGATTCTGATACGCTGGGCTGCATTTCAGGACATCGAAATTTTCACGTACTCTTGCATACCTGGCTTAGTCGATGTGAGGCCTTTAGGCAGTTCAACCTATGACTGCCATAATGGACCTAATAAACCAAACTATGACTTGTATACACCTAAGGTGATGTTTTTGTGTGTGTATTAACCGATTCTGATGCGCAGGGCTGCATTTCAGGACATCGAAATTTTCACGTACTTTTACATACCTGGCATCGTTGATGGGAGGCCTTTAGGCAGTTCAACCTCTGACTGCCATAATGGCCCCAATAGACAAAACTATGACTTGCATACACATTTGGTGATGTTTTCGTGTGTATTAACCGATTCTGATACACTGGGCAGCATTTGGAGACATCGAAATTTTCACGTACTTTTGCATACCTGGCACCGTCGATGTGAGGCTTTTGGGCAGTTCAAACTCTGACTGCCATAATGGCCCTAATAGACCAAACTATGACTTGTATACACCTAAGGTGATGTTTTCGTGTGTGTATTAACCGATTCTGATACGCTGGGCTGCATTTCAGTACATCGAAATTTTCACGTACTGTTGCATACCTGGCATCGTCGATGTGAGGTCTTTAGGCAGTGCAACCTCTGACTGCCATAATGGCCCCAATAGACCAATCTACGACTTGCATACACCTTTGATGATGTTTTTGTGTGTGTGTGTTAACCGATTCTGATACACTGGGCAGCATTTGGAGACATCGAAATTTTCACGTACTTTTGCATACCTGGCATCGTCGATGGGAGGCCTTTAGGCAGTTCAACCTCTGACTGCCATAATGGCCCTAATAGACCAAACTATGACTTGCGTACACCTAAGGCCATGTTTTTGTGTGTGTATTAACCGATTCTGATACGCTGGGCTGCATTTCAGGACATCGAAATTTTCACGTACTTTTGCATACCTGGCATAGTCGATGTGAGGCCTTTAGGCAGTTCAACCTCTGACTGCCATAATGGCCCCAATAGACCAAACTATACACCTTTGGTGATGTTTTCGTGTGTGTATTAACCGATTCTGATATACTGGGCAGCATTTGGAGACATCGAAATTTTCACGTACTTTTACATACCTGGAATCGTCGATGTGAGGCCCTTAGGCAGTTCAACCTCTGACTGCCATAATGGCCCTAATAGACCAAACTATGACTTGTATACACCTAAGGTGATGTTTTCGTGTGTGTATTAACCGATTCTGATACGCTGGGCTGCATTTCAGGACATCGAAATTTTTACGTACTTTTGCATACCTGGCATTGTCGATGTGAGGCCTTTAGGCAGTTCAACCTGTGACTGCCATAATGGCCCCAATAGACAAAACTATGACTTGCATACACATTTGGTGATGTTTTCGTGTGTATTAACCGATTCTGATACACTGGGCAGCATTTGGAGACATCGAAATTTTCACGTACTTTTGCATACCTGGCACCGTCGATGTGAGGCTTTTGGGCAGTTCAAACTCTGACTGCCTTAATGGCCCTAATAGACCAAACTATGACTTGTATACACCTAAGGTGATGTTTTCGTGTGTGTATTAACCGATTCTGATACGCTGGGCTGCATTTCAGGACATCGAAATTTTTACGTACTTTTGCATACCTGGCATTGTCGATGTGAGGCCTTTAGGCAGTTCAACCTCTGACTGCCATAATGGCCCTAATAGACCAAACTATGACTTGTACACACCTAAGGTGATGTTTTCGTGTGTGTATTAACCGATTCTGATACGCTGGGCATCATTTGGAGACATCGAAATTTTCACGTACTTTTGCATACCTGGCATAGTCGATGTGAGGCCTTTAGGCAGTTCAACCTTTGACTGCCGTAATGGCCCTAATAGACCAAACTATGACTTGTATACACCTAAGGTGATGTTTTCGTGTGTGTATTAACCGATTCTGATACGCTGGGCTGCATTTCAGGACATCGAAATTTTTACGTACTTTTGCATACCTGGCATTGTCGATGTGAGGCCTTTAGGCAGTTCAAGCTCTGACTGCCATAATGGCCCTAATAGACCAAACTATGACTTGTACACACCTAAGGTGATGTTTTCGTGTGTGTATTAACCGATTCTGATACGCTGGGCTGCATTTCAGGACATCGAAATTTTCACGTACTTTTGCATACCTGGCATCGTCGATGTGAGGCCTTTAGGCAGTTCAACCTCTGACTGCCATAATGGCCCCAATAGACCAAACCATACACCTTTGGTGATGTTTTCGTGTGTGTATTAACCGATTCTGATACGCTGGGCTGCATTTCAGGACATCGAAATTTTCACGTACTTTTGCATAATTGGCATCGTCGATGTGAGGCCTTTAGGCAGTTCAACCTCTGACTGCCATAATGGCCCTAATAGACCAAACTATGACTTGTATACACCTAAGGTGATGTTTTCGTGTGTGTATTAACCGATTCTGATACGCTGGGCTGCATTTCAGGACATCGAAATTTTCACGTACTTTTACATAATTGACATCGTCGATGTGAGGTCTTTAGGCAGTTCAACCTCTGACTGCCATAATGGCCCCAATAGACCAAACTATGACTCGCATACACCTTTGGCGATGTTTTCGTGTGTGTATTAACCGATTCTGATATACTGGGCAGCATTTGGAGACATCGAAATTTTCACGTACTTTTACATACCTGGCATCGTCGATGTGAGGCTTTTGGGCAGTTCAAACTCTGACTGCCATAATGGCCCTAATAGACCAAACTATGACTTGTATACACCTAAGGTGATGTTTTCGTGTGTGTATTAACCGATTCTGATACGCTGGGCTGCATTTCAGGACATCGAAATTTTTACGTACTTTTGCATACCTGGCATTGTCGATGTGAGGCCTTTAGGCAGTTCAACCTCTGACTGCCATAATGGCCCTAATAGACCAAACTATGACTTGTACACACCTAAGGTGATGTTTTCGTGTGTGTATTAACCGATTCTGATACGCTGGGCTGCATTTCAGGACATCGAAATTTTCACGTACTTTTGCATACCTGGCATAGTCGATGTGAGGCCTTTAGGCAGTTCAACCTCTGACTGCCGTAATGGTCCTAATAGACCAAACTATGACTTGTATACACCTAAGGTGATGTTTTCGTGTGTGTATTAACCGATTCTGATACGCTGGGCTGCATTTCAGGACATCGAAATTTTTACGTACTTTTGCATACCTGGCATTGTCGATGTGAGGCCTTTAGGCAGTTCAACCTCTGACTGCCATAATGGCCCTAATAGACCAAACTATGACTTGTACACACCTAAGGTGATGTTTTCGTGTGTGTATTAACCGATTCTGATACGCTGGGCTGCATTTCAGGACATCGAAATTTTCACGTACTTTTGCATACCTGGCATAGTCGATGTGAGGCCTTTAGGCAGTTCAACCTCTGACTGCCATAATGGCCCCAATAGACCAAACCATACACCTTTGGTGATGTTTTCGTGTGTGTATTAACCGATTCTGATACGCTGGGCTGCATTTCAGGACATCGAAATTTTCACGTACTCTTGCATACCTGGCTTAGTCGATGTGAGGCCTTTAGGCAGTTCAACCTATGACTGCCATAATGGACCTAATAAACCAAACTATGACTTGTATACACCTAAGGTGATGTTTTTGTGTGTGTATTAACCGATTCTGATGCGCAGGGCTGCATTTCAGGACATCGAAATTTTCACGTACTTTTACATACCTGGCATCGTCGATGGGAGGCCTTTAGGCAGTTCAACCTCTGACTGCCATAATGGCCCCAATAGACCAAACCATGAATTGTATACTCCTTTGGTGATGTTTTCGTGTGTGTATTAACCGATTCTGATACGCTGGGCTGGACATCGAAATTTTCACGTACTTTTGCATACCTGGCAGCGTCGATGTGAGGCCTTTAGGCAGTTCAACCTATGACTGCCATAATGGCCCTAATAGACCAAACTATGACTTGCGTACACCTAAGGTCATGTTTTTGTGTGTGTATTAACCGATTCTGATGCGCAGGGCTGCATTTCAGGACATCGAAATTTTCACGTACTTTTGCGTACCTGGCATAGTCGATGTGAGGCCTTTAGGCAGTTCAACCTTTGACTGCCATAATGGCCCCAATAGACAAAACTATGACTTGCATACACATTTGGTGATGTTTTCGTGTGTATTAACCGATTCTGATACACTGGGCACCATTTGGAGACATCGAAATTTTCACGTACTTTTGCATACCTGGCACCGTCGATGTGTGTATTAACCGATTCTGATACGCTGGGCCGCATTTCAGGGCATCGAAATTTTCACGTACTTTTGCATACCTGCCATCGTCGATGGGGGGCCTTTAGGCAGTTCAACCTGTGACTGCCATAATGGCCAAAAAAACCAAACTATGACTCGTATACAACTTTGGTGATGTTTTCGTGTGTGTTAACCGATTCTGATACGCTGGGCTGCATTTCAGTACATCGAAATTTGCACGTACTTTTGCATACCTGGAATCGTCGATGTGAGGCCTTTAGGCAGTTCAACGTCTGACTGCCATAATGGCCCCAATTGACCATACCATGACTTGTATACACCTAAGGTACTGTTTTCGTGTGTGTATTAACCGATTCTGATACGCTGGCCTGCATTTCAGGACATCGAAATTTTCACGTACTTGTACATACCTGGCATCGTCGATGTGAGGCCTTTAGGCAGATCAACCTATGACTGCCATAATGGCCCTAATAGACCAAACTATGACTTCTATACACCTAAGGTGATGTTTTCGTGTGTGTATTAACCGATTCTGATACGCTGGGCTGCATTTCAGGACATCGAAATTTTCACGTACTTTTGCATACCTGGCATCGTCGATGTGAGGCCTTTAGACAGTTGAACCTCTGACTGCCATAATGGCCCTAATAGACCAAACTATGACTTGTATACACCTAAGGTGATGTTTTCGCGTGTGTATTAACCGATTCTGATACGCTGGGCTGCATTTCAGGACATCGATATTTTCACGTACTTTTGCATACCTGGCATCGTCGATGTGAAGCCTTTAGGCAGTTTAACCTCTGACTGCCATAATGGCCCCAATAGACCAAACCATGACTTGTATACACCTTTGGTGATGTTATCGTGTGTGTATTAGCCGATTCTGATACGCTAATAGATGACCCTAATAGACCAAACTATTACTTGTATAAACCTAAGGTGATGTTTTCCTGTGTGTATTAACCGATTCTGATACGCTGTGCTGCATTTCAATACATCGAAATTTTCACGTACTTTTGCATACCTGTCATCGTCGATGTGAGGCTTTTGGGCAGTTCAACCCCTGACTGCCATAATGGCCCCAATAGACCACTCTATGACTTGCATACACCTTTGGTGATGTTTTTGTGTGTGTGTAAAATGCTGTACTTTTAAATACCTGGCATCGTCGATGTGAGGCCTTTAGGCAGTTCAACCCCTGACTGTCACAATGGCACCAATAGACCAAACTATGACTTGCATACACCTTTGGTGATGTTTTCGTGTGTGTATTAACCGATTCTGATACGCTGGGCTGCATTTCAGTACATCGAAATTTTCACGTACTGTTGCATACCTGGCATCGTCGATGGGAGGCCTTTAGGCAGTTCAACCTCTGACTGCCATAATGGCCCCAATAGACCAAACCATGACTTGTATACACCTTTGGTGATGTTTTCGTGTGTGTATTAACCGATTCTGATACGCTGGGCTGCATTTGAGGACATCGACATATTCACGTACTGTTGCATACCTGGCATCGTCGATGTGAGGCCTTTAGGCAGTTCAACCTCTGACTGCCATAATGGCCCTAATAGACCAAACTATGACTTGCATACACCTTAGGTGATGTTTTCGTGTGTGTATTAACCGATTCTGATAAGCTGGGCTGCATTGGCCCTAATAGACGAATCTATGACTTGAATACACCTAAGGTGATGTTTTCGTGTGTGTATTAACCGATTCTGATACGCTGGGCTGCATTTCAGTACATCGAAATTTTCACGTACTGTTGCATACCTGGCATCGTCGATGTGAGGTCTTTAGGCAGTGCAACCTCTGACTGCCATAATGGCCCCAATAGACCAATCTACGACTTGCATACACCTTTGATGATGTTTTTGTGTGTGTGTGTTAACCGATTCTGATACACTGGGCAGCACTTGGAGACATCGAAATTTTCACGTACTTTTACATACCTGGCATCGTCGATGTGAGGCCTTTCGGCAGTTCAACCCCTGACTGCCACAATGGCACCAATAGACCAAACTATGACTTGCATACACCTTTGGCGATGTCTTCGTGTGTGTATTAACCGATTCTGATACGCTGGGCTGCATATCAGGACATCGAAATTTCCACGTACTTTTGCATACCTGGCATCGTCGATGTGTGTATTAACCGATTCTGATACGGTGGGCTGCATTTCAGGACATCGAAATTTTCACGTACTTTTGCATACCTGGCATCGTCGATGTGAGGCCTTTAGGCAGTTCAACCTCTGACTGCCATAATGGCCCTAATAGACCAAACTATGAATTGTATACACCTAAGGTGATGTTTTCGTGTGTATATTAACCGATTCTGATACGCTGGGCTGCATTTCAGGACATCGACAGTTTCACGTACTTTTGCATACCTGGCATCGACGATGTGAGGCCTTTAGGCAGTTCAACCTCTGACTGCCATAATGGCCCTAATAGACCAAACTATGACTTGTACACACCTAAGGTGATGTTTTCGTGTGTGTATTAACCGATTCTGATACGCTGGGCTGCATTTCAGGACATCGAAATTTTCACGTACTTTTGCATACCTGGCATAGTCGATGTGAGGCCTTTAGGCAGTTCAACCTCTGACTGCCGTAATGGTCCTAATAGACCAAACTATGACTTGTATACACCTAAGGTGATGTTTTCGTGTGTGTATTAACCGATTCTGATACGCTGTGCTGCATTTCAGGACATCGAAATTTTTACGTACTTTTGCATACCTGGCATTGTCGATGTGAGGCCTTTAGGCAGTTCAACCTCTGACTGCCATAATGGCCCTAATAGACCAAACTATGACTTGTACACACCTAAGGTGATGTTTTCGTGTGTGTATTAACCGATTCTGATACGCTGGGCTGCATTTCAGGACATCGAAATTTTCACGTACTTTTGCATACCTGGCATCGTCGATGGGAGGCCTTTAGGCAGTTCAACCTCTGACTGCCATAATGGCCCTAATAGACCAAACTATGAATTGTATACACCTAAGGTGATGTTTTCGTGTGTGTATTAACCGATTCTGATACGCTGGGCTGCATTTCAGGACATCGACAGTTTCACGTACTTTTGCATACCTGGCATCGTCGATGTGAGGCTTTTGGGCAGTTCAAACTCTGACTGCCATAATGGCCCTAATAGACCAAACTATTACTTGTATAAACCTAAGGTGATGTTTTCCTGTGTGTATTAACCGATTCTGATACGCTGTGCTGCATTTCAATACATCGAAATTTTCACGTACTTTTGCACACCTGTCATCGTCGATGTGAGGCTTTTGGGCAGTTCAACCCCTGACTGCCATAATGGCCCCAATAGACCACTCTATGACTTGCATACACCTTTGGTGATGTTTTTGTGTGTGTGTATTAACCGATTCTGATACACTGGGCAGCATTTGGAGACATCGAAATTTCCACGTACTTTTGCATACCTGGCATAGTCGATGGGAGGCCTTTAGGCAGTTCAACCTCTGACTGCCATAATGGCCCTAATAGACCAAACTATGACTTGTATACACCTAAGGTGATGTTTTCGTGTGTGTATTAACCGATTCTGATACGCTGGGCTGCATTTCAGGACATCGAAATTTTCACGTACTTTTACATAATTGACATCGTCTATGTGAGGTCTTTAGGCAGTTCAACCTCTGACTGCCATAATGGCCCCAATAGACCAAACTATGACTCGCATACACCTTTGGCGATGTTTTCGTGTGTGTATTAACCGATTCTGATACACTGGGCAGCATTTGGAGACATCGAAATTTTCACGTACTTTTACATACCTGGCATCGTCGATGTGAGGCTTTTGGGCAGTTCAAACTCTGACTGCCATAATGGCCCTAATAGACCAAACTATGACTTGTATACACCTAAGGTGATGTTTTCGTGTGTGTATTAACCGATTCTGATACGCTGGGCTGCATTTCAGGACATCGAAATTGTTACGTACTTTTGCATACCTGGCATTGTCGATGTGAGGCCTTTAGGCAGTTCAACCTCTGACTGCCATAATGGCCCTAATAGACCAAACTATGACTTGTACACACCTAAGGTGATGTTTTCGTGTGTGTATTAACCGATTCTGATACGCTGGGCTGCATTTCAGGACATCGAAATTTTCACGTACTTTTGCATACCTGGCATAGTCGATGTGAGGCCTTTAGGCAGTTCAACCTCTGACTGCCGTAATGGCCCTAATAGACCAAACTATGACTTGTATACACCTAAGGTGATGTTTTCGTGTGTGTATTAACCGATTCTGATACGCTGGGCTGCATTTCAGGACATCGAAATTTTTACGTACTTTTGCATACCTGGCATTGTCGATGTGAGGCCTTTAGGCAGTTCAACCTCTGACTGCCATAATGGCCCTAATAGACCAAACTATGACTTGTACACACCTAAGGTGATGTTTTCGTGTGTGTATTAACCGATTCTGATACGCTGGGCTGCATTTCAGGACATCGAAATTTTCACGTACTCTTGCATACCTGGCTTAGTCGATGTGAGGCCTTTAGGCAGTTCAACCTATGACTGCCATAATGGACCTAATAAACCAAACTATGACTTGTATACACCTAAGGTGATGTTTTTGTGTGTGTATTAACCGATTCTGATGCGCAGGGCTGCATTTCAGGACATCGACATTTTCACGTACGTTTGCGTACCTGGCATAGTCGATGTGAGGCCTTTAGGCAGTTCAACCTGTGACTGCCATAACGGCCCCAATAGACAAAACTATGACTTGCATACACATTTGGTGATGTTTTCGTGTGTATTAACCGATTCTGATACACTGGGCAGCATTTGGAGACATCGAAATTTTCACGTACTTTTGCATACCTGGCACCGTCGATGTGTGTATTAACCGATTCTGATACGCTGGGCCGCATTTCAGGGCATCGAAATTTTCACGTACTTTTGCATACCTGCCATCGTCGATGGGGGGCCTTTAGGCAGTTCAACCTGTGACTGCCATAATGGCCCCAAAAACCAAACTATGACTTGTATACAACTTTGGTGATGTTTTCGTGTGTGTTAACCGATTCTGATACGCTGGGCTGCATTTCAGTACATCGAAATTTGCACGTACTTTTGCATACCTGGAATCGTCGATGTGAGGCCTTTAGGCAGTTCAACGTCTGACTGCCATAATGGCCCCAATTGACCAAACCATGACTTGTATACACCTAAGGTGATGTTTTCGTGTGTGTATTAACCGATTCTGATACGCTGGGCTGCATTTCAGGACATCGAAATTTTCACGTACTTGTACATACCTGGCATCGTCGATGTGAGGCCTTTAGGCAGATCAACCTATGACTGCCATAATGGCCCTAATAGACCAAACTATGACTTCTATACACCTAAGGTGATGTTTTCGTGTGTGTATTAACCGATTCTGATACGCTGGGCTGCATTTCAGGACATCGAAATTTTCACGTACTTTTGCATACCTGGCATCGTCGATGGGAGGCCTTTAGGCAGTTCAACCTCTGACTGCCATAATGGCCCTAATAGACCAAACTATGAATTGTATACACCTAAGGTGATGTTTTCGTGTGTGTATTAACCGATTCTGATACGCTGGGCTGCATTTCAGGACATCGACAGTTTCACGTACTTTTGCATACCTGGCATCGTCGATGTGAGGCTTTTGGGCAGTTCAAACTCTGACTGCCATAATGGCCCTAATAGACCAAACTATTACTTGTATAAACCTAAGGTGATGTTTTCCTGTGTGTATTAACCGATTCTGATACGCTGTGCTGCATTTCAATACATCGAAATTTTCACGTACTTTTGCACACCTGTCATCGTCGATGTGAGGCTTTTGGGCAGTTCAACCCCTGACTGCCATAATGGCCCCAATAGACCACTCTATGACTTGCATACACCTTTGGTGATGTTTTTGTGTGTGTGTATTAACCGATTCTGATACACTGGGCAGCATTTGGAGACATCGAAATTTCCACGTACTTTTGCATACCTGGCATAGTCGATGGGAGGCCTTTAGGCAGTTCAACCTCTGACTGCCATAATGGCCCTAATAGACCAAACTATGACTTGTATACACCTAAGGTGATGTTTTCGTGTGTGTATTAACCGATTCTGATACGCTGGGCTGCATTTCAGGACATCGAAATTTTCACGTACTTTTGCATACCTGGCATAGTCGATGTGAGGCCTTTAGGCAGTTCAACCTCTGACTGCCGTAATGGTCCTAATAGACCAAACTATGACTTGTATACACCTAAGGTGATGTTTTCGTGTGTGTATTAACCGATTCTGATACGCTGGGCTGCATTTCAGGACATCGAAATTTTTACGTACTTTTGCATACCTGGCATTGTCGATGTGAGGCCTTTAGGCAGTTCAACCTCTGACTGCCATAATGGCCCTAATAGACCAAACTATGACTTGTACACACCTAAGGTGATGTTTTCGTGTGTGTATTAACCGATTCTGATACGCTGGGCTGCATTTCAGGACATCGAAATTTTCACGTACTTTTGCATACCTGGCATCGTCGATGGGAGGCCTTTAGGCAGTTCAACCTCTGACTGCCATAATGGCCCTAATAGACCAAACTATGAATTGTATACACCTAAGGTGATGTTTTCGTGTGTGTATTAACCGATTCTGATACGCTGGGCTGCATTTCAGGACATCGACAGTTTCACGTACTTTTGCATACCTGGCATCGTCGATGTGAGGCTTTTGGGCAGTTCAAACTCTGACTGCCATAATGGCCCTAATAGACCAAACTATTACTTGTATAAACCTAAGGTGATGTTTTCCTGTGTGTATTAACCGATTCTGATACGCTGGGCTGCATTTCAGGACATCGAAATTTTCACGTACTTTTGCATACCTGGCATTGTCGATGTGTGTATTAACCGATTCTGATACGCTGGGCATCGAAATTTTCACGTACTTTTGCATACCTGGCATCGTCGATGGGAGGCCTTTAGGCAGTTCAACCTCTGACTGCCATAATGGCCCTAATAGACCAAACTATGAATTGTATACACCTAAGGTGATGCCTTCGTGTGTGTATTAACCGATTCTGATACGCTGGGCTGCATTTCAGGACATCGAAATTTTCACGTACTTTTGCATACCTGGCATTGTCGATGTGTGTATTAACCGATTCTGATACGCTGGGCATCGAAATTTTCACGTACTTTTGCATACCTGGCATCGTCGATGGGAGGCCTTTAGGCAGTTCAACCTCTGACTGCCATAATGGCCCTAATAGACCAAACTATGACTTGTATACACCTAAGGTGATGTTTTCGTGTGTGTATTAACTGATTCTGATACGCTGGGCAGCATTTGGAGACATCGATATTTTCACGTACCTTTGCATACGTCGATGTGAGGCCCTTAGGCAGTTCAACCTCTGACTGCCATAATGGCCCTAATGGACCAAACTATTACTTGTATACACCTAAGGTGATGTTTTCCTGTGTGTATTAACCGATTCTGATACACTGGGCAGCATTTGGAGACATCGAAATTTTCACGTACTTTTGCATACCTGGCATCGTCGATGGGAGACCTTTAGGCAGTTCAACCTCTGACTGCCATAATGGCCCTAATAGACCAAACTATGACTTGTATACACCTATGGTGATGTTTTCGTGTGTGTATTAACCGATTCTGATACATTGGGCAGCATTTGGAGACATCGAAATTTTCACGTACTTTTACATACCTGGCATCGTCGATGTGAGGCCTTTAGGCAGTTCAACCCCTGACTGCCACAATGGCACCAATAGACCAAACTATGACTTGCATACACCTTTGGTGATGTTTTCGTGTGTGTATTAACCGATTCTGATACGCTGGGCTGCATTTCAGTACATCGAAATTTTCACGTACTGTTGCATTCCTGGCATCGTCGATGGGAGGCCTTTAGGCAGTTCAACCTCTGACTGCCATAATGGCCCCAATAGACCAAACCATGACTTGTATACACCTTTGGTGATTCTGTCGTGTGTGTATTAACCGATTCTGATACGCTGGGCTGCATTTCAGGATATCGAAATTTTCACGTACTCTTGCATACCTGGCATCGTCGATGTGAGGCCTTTAGGCAGTTCAACCTCTGACTGCCATAATGGCCCTAATAGACCAAACTATGACTTGTACACACCTAAGGTGATGTTTTCGTGTGTGTATTAACCGATTCTGATACGCTGGGCTGCATTTCAGGACATCGAAATTTTCACGTACTTTTGCATACCTGGCATCGTCGATGGGAGGCCTTTAGGCAGTTCAACCTCTGACTGCCATAATGGCCCTAATAGACCAAACTATGACTTGTATACACCTAAGGTGATGTTTTCGTGTGTGTATTAACCGATTCTGATACGCTGGGCTGCATTTCAGGACATCGACAGTTTCACGTACTTTTGCATACCTGGCATCGTCGATGTGAGGCTTTTGGGCAGTTCAAACTCTGACTGCCATAATGGCCCTAATAGACCAAACTATTACTTGTATAAACCTAAGGTGATGTTTTCCTGTGTGTATTAACCGATTCTGATACGCTGTGCTGCATTTCAATACATCGAAATTTTCACGTACTTTTGCACACCTGTCATCGTCGATGTGAGGCTTTTGGGCAGTTCAACCCCTGACTGCCATAATGGCCCCAATAGACCACTCTATGACTTGCATACACCTTTGGTGATGTTTTTGTGTGTGTGTATTAACCGATTCTGATACACTGGGCAGCATTTGGAGACATCGAAATTTCCACGTACTTTTGCATACCTGGCATAGTCGATGGGAGGCCTTTAGGCAGTTCAACCTCTGACTGCCATAATGGCCCTAATAGACCAAACTATGACTTGTATACACCTAAGGTGATGTTTTCGTGTGTGTATTAACCGATTCTGATACGCTGGGCTGCATTTCAGGACATCGAAATTTTCACGTACTTTTGCATACCTGGCATAGTCGATGTGAGGCCTTTAGGCAGTTCAACCTCTGACTGCCGTAATGGTCCTAATAGACCAAACTATGACTTGTATACACCTAAGGTGATGTTTTCGTGTGTGTATTAACCGATTCTGATACGCTGGGCTGCATTTCAGGACATCGAAATTTTTACGTACTTTTGCATACCTGGCATTGTCGATGTGAGGCCTTTTGGCAGTTCAACCTCTGACTGCCATAATGGCCCTAATAGACCAAACTATGACTTGTACACACCTAAGGTGATGTTTTCGTGTGTGTATTAACCGATTCTGATACGCTGGGCTGCATTTCAGGACATCGAAATTTTCACGTACTTTTGCATACCTGGCATCGTCGATGGGAGGCCTTTAGGCAGTTCAACCTCTGACTGCCATAATGGCCCTAATAGACCAAACTATGAATTGTATACACCTAAGGTGATGTTTTCGTGTGTGTATTAACCGATTCTGATACGCTGGGCTGCATTTCAGGACATCGACAGTTTCACGTACTTTTGCATACCTGGCATCGTCGATGTGAGGCTTTTGGGCAGTTCAAACTCTGACTGCCATAATGGCCCTAATAGACCAAACTATTACTTGTATAAACCTAAGGTGATGTTTTCCTGTGTGTATTAACCGATTCTGATACGCTGGGCTGCATTTCAGGACATCGAAATTTTCACGTACTTTTGCATACCTGGCATTGTCGATGTGTGTATTAACCGATTCTGATACGCTGGGCATCGAAATTTTCACGTACTTTTGCATACCTGGCATCGTCGATGGGAGGCCTTTAGGCAGTTCAACCTCTGACTGCCATAATGGCCCTAATAGACCAAACTATGACTTGTATACACTTATGGTGATGTTTTCGTGTGTGTATTAACCGATTCTGATACGCTGGGCTGCATTTCAGGACACCGACATATTCACGTACTTTTGCATACCTGGCATCGTCGATGTGAAGCCTTTAGGCAGTTCAACCTCTGACTGCCATAATGGCCCCAATAGACCAAACCATGACTTGTATACACCTTTGGTGATTCTGTCGTGTGTGTATTAACCGATTCTGATACGCTGGGCTGCATTTCAGGATATCGAAATTTTCACGTACTCTTGCATACCTGGCATCGTCGATGTGAGGCCTTTAGGCAGTTCAACCTCTGACTGCCATAATGGCCCTAATAGACCAAACTATGACTTGTACACACCTAAGGTGATGTTTTCGTGTGTGTATTAACCGATTCTGATACGCTGGGCTGCATTTCAGGACATCGAAATTTTCACGTACTTTTGCATACCTGGCATCGTCGATGGGAGGCCTTTAGGCAGTTCAACCTCTGACTGCCATAATGGCCCTAATAGACCAAACTATGACTTGTATACACCTAAGGTGATGTTTTCGTGTGTGTATTAACCGATTCTGATACGCTGGGCTGCATTTCAGGACATCGACAGTTTCACGTACTTTTGCATACCTGGCATCGTCGATGTGAGGCTTTTGGGCAGTTCAAACTCTGACTGCCATAATGGCCCTAATAGACCAAACTATTACTTGTATAAACCTAAGGTGATGTTTTCCTGTGTGTATTAACCGATTCTGATACGCTGTGCTGCATTTCAATACATCGAAATTTTCACGTACTTTTGCACACCTGTCATCGTCGATGTGAGGCTTTTGGGCAGTTCAACCCCTGACTGCCATAATGGCCCCAATAGACCACTCTATGACTTGCATACACCTTTGGTGATGTTTTTGTGTGTGTGTATTAACCGATTCTGATACACTGGGCAGCATTTGGAGACATCGAAATTTCCACGTACTTTTGCATACCTGGCATAGTCGATGGGAGGCCTTTAGGCAGTTCAACCTCTGACTGCCATAATGGCCCTAATAGACCAAACTATGACTTGTATACACCTAAGGTGATGTTTTCGTGTGTGTATTAACCGATTCTGATACGCTGGGCTGCATTTCAGGACATCGAAATTTTCACGTACTTTTGCATACCTGGCATAGTCGATGTGAGGCCTTTAGGCAGTTCAACCTCTGACTGCCGTAATGGTCCTAATAGACCAAACTATGACTTGTATACACCTAAGGTGATGTTTTCGTGTGTGTATTAACCGATTCTGATACGCTGGGCTGCATTTCAGGACATCGAAATTTTTACGTACTTTTGCATACCTGGCATTGTCGATGTGAGGCCTTTAGGCAGTTCAACCTCTGACTGCCATAATGGCCCTAATAGACCAAACTATGACTTGTACACACCTAAGGTGATGTTTTCGTGTGTGTATTAACCGATTCTGATACGCTGGGCTGCATTTCAGGACATCGAAATTTTCACGTACTTTTGCATACCTGGCATCGTCGATGGGAGGCCTTTAGGCAGTTCAACCTCTGACTGCCATAATGGCCCTAATAGACCAAACTATGACTTGTATACACCTAAGGTGATGTTTTCGTGTGTGTATTAACCGATTCTGATACGCTGGGCTGCATTTCAGGACATCGACAGTTTCACGTACTTTTGCATACCTGGCATCGTCGATGTGAGGCTTTTGGGCAGTTCAAACTCTGACTGCCATAATGGCCCTAATAGACCAAACTATTACTTGTATAAACCTAAGGTGATGTTTTCCTGTGTGTATTAACCGATTCTGATACGCTGTGCTGCATTTCAATACATCGAAATTTTCACGTACTTTTGCACACCTGTCATCGTCGATGTGAGGCTTTTGGGCAGTTCAACCCCTGACTGCCATAATGGCCCCAATAGACCACTCTATGACTTGCATACACCTTTGGTGATGTTTTTGTGTGTGTGTATTAACCGATTCTGATACACTGGGCAGCATTTGGAGACATCGAAATTTCCACGTACTTTTGCATACCTGGCATAGTCGATGGGAGGCCTTTAGGCAGTTCAACCTCTGACTGCCATAATGGCCCTAATAGACCAAACTATGACTTGTATACACCTAAGGTGATGTTTTCGTGTGTGTATTAACCGATTCTGATACGCTGGGCTGCATTTCAGGACATCGAAATTTTCACGTACTTTTACATAATTGACATCGTCTATGTGAGGTCTTTAGGCAGTTCAACCTCTGACTGCCATAATGGCCCCAATAGACCAAACTATGACTCGCATACACCTTTGGCGATGTTTTCGTGTGTGTATTAACCGATTCTGATACACTGGGCAGCATTTGGAGACATCGAAATTTTCACGTACTTTTACATACCTGGCATCGTCGATGTGAGGCTTTTGGGCAGTTCAAACTCTGACTGCCATAATGGCCCTAATAGACCAAACTATGACTTGTATACACCTAAGGTGATGTTTTCGTGTGTGTATTAACCGATTCTGATACGCTGGGCTGCATTTCAGGACATCGAAATTGTTACGTACTTTTGCATACCTGGCATTGTCGATGTGAGGCCTTTAGGCAGTTCAACCTCTGACTGCCATAATGGCCCTAATAGACCAAACTATGACTTGTACACACCTAAGGTGATGTTTTCGTGTGTGTATTAACCGATTCTGATACGCTGGGCTGCATTTCAGGACATCGAAATTTTCACGTACTTTTGCATACCTGGCATAGTCGATGTGAGGCCTTTAGGCAGTTCAACCTCTGACTGCCGTAATGGCCCTAATAGACCAAACTATGACTTGTATACACCTAAGGTGATGTTTTCGTGTGTGTATTAACCGATTCTGATACGCTGGGCTGCATTTCAGGACATCGAAATTTTTACGTACTTTTGCATACCTGGCATTGTCGATGTGAGGCCTTTAGGCAGTTCAACCTCTGACTGCCATAATGGCCCTAGTAGACCAAACTATGACTTGTACACACCTAAGGTGATGTTTTCGTGTGTGTATTAACCGATTCTGATACGCTGGGCTGCATTTCAGGACATCGAAATTTTCACGTACTCTTGCATACCTGGCTTAGTCGATGTGAGGCCTTTAGGCAGTTCAACCTATGACTGCCATAATGGACCTAATAAACCAAACTATGACTTGTATACACCTAAGGTGATGTTTTTGTGTGTGTATTAACCGATTCTGATGCGCAGGGCTGCATTTCAGGACATCGACATTTTCACGTACGTTTGCGTACCTGGCATAGTCGATGTGAGGCCTTTAGGCAGTTCAACCTGTGACTGCCATAATGGCCCCAATAGACAAAACTATGACTTGCATACACATTTGGTGATGTTTTCGTGTGTATTAACCGATTCTGATACACTGGGCAGCATTTGGAGACATCGAAATTTTCACGTACTTTTGCATACCTGGCACCGTCGATGTGTGTATTAACCGATTCTGATACGCTGGGCCGCATTTCAGGGCATCGAAATTTTCACGTACTTTTGCATACCTGCCATCGTCGATGGGGGGCCTTTAGGCAGTTCAACCTGTGACTGCCATAATGGCCCCAAAAACCAAACTATGACTTGTATACAACTTTGGTGATGTTTTCGTGTGTGTTAACCGATTCTGATACGCTGGGCTGCATTTCAGTACATCGAAATTTGCACGTACTTTTGCATACCTGGAATCGTCGATGTGAGGCCTTTAGGCAGTTCAACGTCTGACTGCCATAATGGCCCCAATTGACCAAACCATGACTTGTATACACCTAAGGTGATGTTTTCGTGTGTGTATTAACCGATTCTGATACGCTGGGCTGCATTTCAGGACATCGAAATTTTCACGTACTTGTACATACCTGGCATCGTCGATGTGAGGCCTTTAGGCAGATCAACCTATGACTGCCATAATGGCCCTAATAGACCAAACTATGACTTCTATACACCTAAGGTGATGTTTTCGTGTGTGTATTAACCGATTCTGATACGCTGGGCTGCATTTCAGGACATCGAAATTTTCACGTACTTTTGCATACCTGGCATCGTCGATGTGAGGCCTTTAGGCAGTTGAACCTCTGACTGCCATAATGGCCCTAATAGACCAAACTATGACTTGTATACACCTAAGGTGATGCCTTCGTGTGTGTATTAACCGATTCTGATACGCTGGGCTGCATTTCAGGACATCGAAATTTTCACGTACTTTTGCATACCTGGCATTGTCGATGTGTGTATTAACCGATTCTGATACGCTGGGCATCGAAATTTTCACGTACTTTTGCATACCTGGCATCGTCGATGGGAGGCCTTTAGGCAGTTCAACCTCTGACTGCCATAATGGCCCTAATAGACCAAACTATGACTTGTATACACCTAAGGTGATGTTTTCGTGTGTGTATTAACTGATTCTGATACGCTGGGCTGCATTTCAGGACATCGACATTTTCACGTACTTTTGCATACCTGGCTATTTCGATGTGAAGCCTTTAGGCAGTTCAACCTCTGACTGCCATAATGGCCCCAATAGACCAAACCATGACTTGTATACACCTTTGGTGATTCTGTCGTGTGTGTATTAACCGATTCTGATACGCTGGGCTGCATTTCAGGATATCGAAATTTTCACGTACTCTTGCATACCTGGCATCGTCGATGTGAGGCCTTTAGGCAGTTCAACCTCTGACTGCCATAATGGCCCCAATAGACCAAACTATGACTTGTATACACCTAAGGTAATGTATTCGTGTGTGTATTAACCGATTCTGATACGCTGGGCAGCATTTGGAGACATCGATATTTTCACGTACCTTTGCATACATCGATGTGAGGCCCTTAGGCAGTTCAACCTCTGACTGCCATAATGGCCCTAATGGACCAAACTATTACTTGTATACACCTAAGGTGATGTTTTCCTGTGTGTATTAACCGATTCTGATACACTGGGCAGCATTTGGAGACATCGAAATTTTCACGTACTTTTGCATACCTGGCATCGTCGATGGGAGACCTTTAGGCAGTTCAACCTCTGACTGCCATAATGGCCCTAATAGACCAAACTATGACTTGTATACACCTATGGTGATGTTTTCGTGTGTGTATTAACCGATTCTGATACATTGGGCAGCATTTGGAGACATCGAAATTTTCACGTACTTTTACATACCTGGCATCGTCGATGTGAGGCCTTTAGGCAGTTCAACCCCTGACTGCCACAATGGCACCAATAGACCAAACTATGACTTGCATACACCTTTGGTGATGTTTTCGTGTGTGTATTAACCGATTCTGATACGCTGGGCTGCATTTCAGTACATCGAAATTTTCACGTACTGTTGCATTCCTGGCATCGTCGATGGGAGGCCTTTAGGCAGTTCAACCTCTGACTGCCATAATGGCCCTAATAGACCAAACTATGACTTGTATACACCTATGGTGATGTTTTCGTGTGTGTATTAACCGATTCTGATACGCTGGGCTGCATTTCAGGACACCGACATATTCACGTACTTTTGCATACCTGGCATCGTCGATGTGAAGCCTTTAGGCAGTTCAACCTCTGACTGCCATAATGGCCCCAATAGACCAAACCATGACTTGTATACACCTTTGGTGATGTTTTCGTTTGTGTATTAACCGATTCTCATACGCTAATAGATGGCCCTAATAGACCAAACTATTACTTGTATAGACCTAAGGTGATGTTTTCCTGTGTGTATAAACCGATTCTGATACGCTGTGCTGCATTTCAATACATCGAAATTTTCACGTACTTTTGCATACCTGGCATCGTCGATGTGAGGTCTTTAGGCAGTTCAACCTCTGACTGCCATAATGGCCCCAATAGACCAATCTACGACTTGCATACACCTTTGATGATGTTTTTGTGTGTGTGTGTTAATCGATTCTGATACACTGGGCAGCATTTGGAGACATCGAAATTTTCACGTACTTTTACATACCTGGCATCGTCGATGTGAGGCCTTTAGGCAGTTCAACCCCTGACTGCCACAATGGCACCAATAGACCAAACTATGACTTGCATACACCTTTGGCGATGTTTTCGTGTGTGTATTAACCGATTCTGATACGCTGGGCTGCATATCAGGACATCGAAATTTCCACGTACTTTTGCATACCTGGCATCGTCGATGTGTGTATTAACCGATTCTGATACGGTGGGCTGCATTTCAGGACATCGAAATTTTCACGTACTTTTGCATACCTGGCATCGTCGATGGGAGGCCTTTAGGCAGTTCAACCTCTGACTGCCATAATGGCCCTAATAGACCAAACTATGAATTGTATACACCTAAGGTGATGTTTTCGTGTGTGTATTGACCGATTCTGATACGCTGGGCTGCATTTCAGGACATCGACAGTTTCACGTACTTTTGCATACCTGGTATCGACGATGTGAGGCCTTTAGGCAGTTCAACCTCTGACTGCCATAATGGCCCCAATAGACCGAACTATGACTTGTATACACATTTGGTGATGTTTTCGTGTGTGTATTAACCGATTCTGATACGCTGGGCAGCATTTGGAGACATCGAAATTTTCACGTACCTTTGCATACCTGGCATCGTCGATGTGAGGCCTTTAGGCAGTTCAACCTCTGACTGCCATAATGGCCCTAATAGACCAAACTATTACTTGTATACACCTAAGGTGATGTTTTCCTGTGTGTATTAACCGATTCTGATACGCTGTGCTGCATTTCAATACATCGAAATTTTCACGTACTTTTGAATACCTGGCATCGTCGATGTGAGGTCTTTAGGCAGTTAAACCCCTGACTGCCACAATGGCACCAATAGACCAAACTATGATTTGCATACACCTTTGGCGATGTTTTCGTGTGTGTATTAACCGATTCTGATACGCTGGGCAGCATTTGGAGACATCGAAATTTTCACGTACTTTTGCATACCTGGCATCGTCGATGTGAGGCCTTTAGGCAGTTAAACCCCTGACTGCCACAATGGCACCAATAGACCAAACTATGATTTGCATACACCTTTTCCGGCCTTTAGGCAGTTAAACCCCTGACTGCCACAATGGCACCAATAGACCAAACTATGATTTGCATACACCTTTAACCGATTCTGATACGCTGGGCAGCATTTGGAGACATCGAAATTTTCACGTACTTTTGCATACCTGGCATCGTCGATGTGAGGCCTTTAGGCAGTTCAACCTCTGACTGCCATAATGGCCCCAAGAGACCAAACTATGACTTGCATACACATTTGGTGATGTTTTCGCGTGTGTATTAACCGATTCTGATACACTGGGCAGCATTTGGAGACATCGAAATTTTCACGTACTGTTGCATACCTGGCATCGTCGATGTGAGGCCTTTAGGCAGTTCAACCTCTGACTGCCATAATGGCCCTAATAGACCAAACTATGACTTGTATACACCTAAGGTCATGTTTTCGTGTGTGTATTAACCGATTCTGATACGCTGGGCTGCATTTCAGGACATCGAAATATTCACGTACTTTTGCATACCTGGCATCGTCGATGTGAGGTCTTTAGGCTTTTCAACCTCTGACTGCCATAATGGCCCCAATAGATCAAACTATGACTTGCATACACCTTTGGCGATGTTTTCGTGTGTGTATTAACCGATTCTGACACACTGGGCAGCATTTGGAGACATCGAAATTTTCACGTACTTTTACATACCTGGTATCGTCGATGTGAGGCTTTTGGGCAGTTCAAACTCTGACTGCCATAATGGCCCTAATAGACCAAACTACGACTTGTATACACCTAAGGTGATGTTTTCGTGTGCGTATTCACCGATTCTGATACGCTGGGCGGCATTTGGAGACATCGAAATTTTCACGTACTTTTGCATACCTGGAATCGTCGATGTGAGGCCCTTAGGCAGTTCAACCTCTGACTGCCATAATGGCCCCAACAGACCAAACTATGACTTGTATACACCTTTGGTGATGTTTTCGTGTGTGTATTAACCGATTCTGATACGCTGGGCTGCATTTCAGGACATCGAAATTTTCACGTACTTTTACATAATTGACATCGTCGATGTGAGGTCTTTAGGCAGTTCAACCTCTGACTGCCATAATGGCCCCAATAGACCAAACTATGACTCGCATACACCTTTGGCGATGTTTTCGTGTGTGTATTAACCGATTCTGATACACTGGGCAGCATTTGGAGACATCGAAATTTTCACGTACTTTTACATACCTGGCATCGTAGATGTGAGGCTTTTGGGCAGTTCAAACTCTGACTGCCATAATGGCCCTAATAGACCAAACTATGACTTGTATACACCTAAGGTGATGTTTTCGTGTGTGTATTAACCGATTCTGATACGCCGGGCTGCATTTCAGGACATCGAAATTTTCACGTACTTTTACATAATTGACATCGTCGATGTGAGGTCTTTAGGCAGTTCAACCTCTGACTGCCATAATGGCCCCAATAGACCAAACTATGACTCGCATACACCTTTGGCGATGTTTTCGTGTGTGTATTAACCGATTCTGATACACTGGGCAGCATTTGGAGACATCGAAATTTTCACGTACTTTTACATACCTGGCATCGTCGATGTGAGGCTTTTGGGCAGTTCAAACTCTGACTGCCATAATGACCCTAATAGACCAAACCATGACTTGTATACACCTAAGGTGATGTTTTCGTGTGTGTATTAACCGATTCTGATACGCTGGGCTGCATTTCAGGACATCGAAATTTTTACGTACTTTTACATAATTGACATCGTCGATGTGAGGTCTTTAGGCAGTTCAACCTCTGACTGCCATAATGGCCCCAATAGACCAAACTATGACTCGCATACACCTTTGGCGATGTTTTCGTGTGTGTATTAACCGATTCTGATACACTGGGCAGCATTTGGAGACATCGAAATTTTCACGTACTTTTACATACCTGGCATCGTCGATGTGAGGCTTTTGGGCAGTTCAAACTCTGACTGCCATAATGGCCCTAATAGACCAAACTATGACTTGTACACACCTAAGGTGATGTTTTCGTGTGTGTATTAACCGATTCTGATACGCTGGGCTGCATTTCAGGACATCGAAATTTTCACGTACTTTTACATAATTGACATCGTCGATGTGAGGTCTTTAGGCAGTTCAACCTCTGACTGCCATAATGGCCCCAATAGACCAAACTATGACTAGCATACACCTTTGGCGATGTTTTCGTGTGTGTATTAACCGATTCTGATACACTGGGCAGCATTTGGAGACATCGAAATTTTCACGTACTTTTACATACCTGGCATCGTCGATGTGAGGCTTTTGGGCAGTTCAAACTCTGACTGCCATAATGGCCCTAATAGACCAAACTATGACTTGTACACACCTAAGGTGATGTTTTCGTGTGTGTATTAACCGATTCTGATACGCTGGGCAGCATTTGGAGACATCGAAATTTTCACGTACTTTTGCATACCTGGAATCGTCGATGGGAGGCCTTTAGGCAGTTCAACCTCTGACTGCCATAATGGCCCTAATAGACCAAACTATGAATTGTATACACCTAAGGTGATGTTTTCGTGTGTGTATTAACCGATTCTGATACGCTGGGCTGCATTTCAGGACATCGACAGTTTCACGTACTTTTGCATACCTGGCATCGACGATGTGAGGCCTTTAGGCAGTTCAACCTCTGACTGCCATAATGGCCCCAATAGACCGAACTATGACTTGTATACACATTTGGTGATGTTTTCGTGTGTGTATTAACCGATTCTGATACACTGGGCAGCATTTGGAGACATCGAAATTTTCACGTACTTTTACATACCTGGCATCGTCGATGTGAGGCTTTTGGGCAGTTCAAACTCTGACTGCCATAATGGCCCTAATAGACCAAACTATGACTTGTACACACCTAAGGTGATGTTTTCGTGTGTGTATTAACCGATTCTGATACGCTGGGCAGCATTTGGAGACATCGAAATTTTCACGTACTTTTGCATACCTGGAATCGTCGATGTGAGGCCCTTAGGCAGTTCAACCTCTGACTGCCATAATGGCCCCAACAGACCAAACTATGACTTGTATACACCTTTGGTGATGTTTTCGTGTGTGTATTAACCGATTCTGATACGCTGGGCTGCATTTCAGGACATCGAAATTTTCACGTATTTTTGCATAATTGGCATCGTCGATGTGAGGACTTTACTCAGTTCAACCTCTGACTGCCATAATGGCCCTAATAGACCAAACTATGACTTGTATACACCTAAGGTGATGTTTTCGTGTGTGTATTAACCGAAATGCTGGGCTGCATTTCAGGACATCGAAATTTTCACGTACTTTTACATAATTGACATCGTCGATGTGAGGTCTTTAGGCAGTTCAACCTCTGACTGCCATAATGGCCCCAATAGACCAAACTATGACTCGCATACACCTTTGGCGATGTTTTCGTGTGTGTATTAACCGATTCTGATACACTGGGCAGCATTTGGAGACATCGAAATTTTCACGTACTTTTACATACCTGGCATCGTCGATGTGAGGCTTTTGGGCAGTTCAAACTCTGACTGCCATAATGGCCCTAATAGACCAAACTATGACTTGTATACACCTAAGGTGATGTTTTCGTGTGTGTATTAACCGATTCTGATACGCCGGGCTGCATTTCAGGACATCGAAATTTTCACGTACTTTTACATAATTGACATCGTCGATGTGAGGTCTTTAGGCAGTTCAACCTCTGACTGCCATAATGGCCCCAATAGACCAAACTATGACTCGCATACACCTTTGGCGATGTTTTCGTGTGTGTATTAACCGATTCTGATACACTGGGCAGCATTTGGAGACATCGAAATTTTCACGTACTTTTACATACCTGGCATCGTCGATGTGAGGCTTTTGGGCAGTTCAAACTCTGACTGCCATAATGACCCTAATAGACCAAACTATGACTTGTATACACCTAAGGTGATGTTTTCGTGTGTGTATTAACCTATTCTGATACGCCGGGCTGCATTTCAGGACATCGAAATTGGCTGTGAGGCCTTTAGGCGGTTCAACCTCTGACTGCCATAATGGCCCCAATAGACCAAACTATGACTCGCATACACCTTTGGCGATGTTTTCGTGTGTGTATTAACCGATTCTGATACACTGGGCAGCATTTGGAGACATCGAAATTTTCACGTACTTTTACATACCTGGCATCGTCGATGTGAGGCTTTTGGGCAGTTCAAACTCTGACTGCCATAATGGCCCTAATAGACCAAACTATGACTTGTACACACCTAAGGTGATGTTTTCGTGTGTGTATTAACCGATTCTGATACGCTGGGCTGCATTTCAGGACATCGAAATTTTCACGTACTTTTGCATACCTGGCATAGTCGATGTGAGGCCTTTAGGCAGTTCAACCTCTGACTGCTATAATGGCCCCAATAGACCAAACCATACACCTTTGGTGATGTTTTCGTGTGTGTATTAACCGATTCTGATACGCTGGGCTGCATTTCAGGACATCGACAGTTTCACGTACTTTTGCATGCCTGGCATCGACGATGTGAGGCCTTTAGGCAGTTCAACCTCTGACTGCCATAATGGCCCTAATAGACCAAACTATGACTTGTACACACCTAAGGTGATGTTTTCGTGTGTGTATTAACCGCGTCTGATACGCTGGGCTGCATTTCAGGACATCGAAATTTTCACGTACTTTTGCATACCTGGCATAGTCGATGTGAGGCCTTTAGGCAGTTCAACCTCTGACTGCCGTAATGGTCCTAATAGACCAAACTATGACTTGTATACACCTAAGGTGATGTTTTCGTGTGTGTATTAACCGATTCTGATACGCTGGGCTGCATTTCAGAACATCGAAATTTTCACGTACTTTTACATAATTGACATCGTCGATGTGAGGTCTTTAGGCAGTTCAACCTCTGACTGCCATAATGGCCCCAATAGACCAAACTATGACGCGCATACACCTTTGGCGATGTTTTCGTGTGTGTATTAACCGATTCTGATACACTGGGCAGCATTTGGAGACATCGAAATTTTCACGTACTTTTGCATACCTGGCATCGTCGATGTGAGGCTTTTGGGCAGTTCAAACTCTGACTGCCATAATGGCCCTAATAGACCAAACTATGACTTGTACACACCTAAGGTGATGTTTTCGTGTGTGTATTAACCGATTCTGATACGCTGGGCTGCATTTCAGGACATCGAAATTTTCACGTACTTTTACATAATTGACATCGTCGATGTGAGGTCTTTAGGCAGTTCAACCTCTGACTGCCATAATGGCCCCAATAGACCAAACTATGACTCGCATACACCTTTGGCGATGTTTTCGTGTGTGTATTAACCGATTCTGATACACTGGGCAGCATTTGGAGACATCGAAATTTTCACGTACTTTTACATACCTGGCGTCGTCGATGTGAGGCTTTTGGGCAGTTCAAACTCTGACTGCCATAATGGCCCTAATAGACCAAACTATGACTTGTACACACCTAGGGTGATGTTTTCGTGTGTGTATTAACCGATTCTGATACGCTGGGCTGCATTTCAGGACATCGAAATTTTCACGTACTTTTACATAATTGACATCGTCGATGTGAGGTCTTTAGGCAGTTCAACCTCTGACTGCCATAATGGCCCCAATAGACCAAACTATGACTCGCATACACCTTTGGCGATGTTTTCGTGTGTGTATTAACCGATTCTGATACACTGGGCAGCATTTGGAGACATCGAAATTTTCACGTACTTTTGCATACCTGGCATAGTCGATGTGAGGTCTTTAGGCTTTTCAACCTCTGACTGCCATAATGGCCCCAATAGATCAAACTATGACTTGCATACACCTTTGGCGATGTTTTCGTGTGTGTATTAACCGATTCTGACACACTGGGCAGCATTTGGAGACATCGAAATTTTCACGTACTTTTACGTACCTGGTATCGTCGATGTGAGGCTTTTGGGCAGTTCAAACTCTGACTGCCATAATGGCCCTAATAGACCAAACTACGACTTGTATACACCTAAGGTGATGTTTTCGTGTGCGTATTAACCGATTCTGATACGCTGGGCAGCATTTGGAGACATCGAAATTTTCACGTACTTTTGCATACCTGGAATCGTCGATGTGAGGCCCTTAGGCAGTTCAACCTCTGACTGCCATAATGGCCCCAACAGACCAAACTATGACTTGTATACACCTTTGGTAATGTTTTCGTGTGTGTATTAACCGATTCTGATACGCTGGGCTGCATTTCAGGACATCGAAATTTTCACGTACTTTTGCATAATTGGCATCGTCGATGTGAGGCCTTTACTCAGTTCAACCTCTGACTGCCATAATGGCCCTAATAGACCAAACTATGACTTGTATACACCTAAGGTGATGTTTTCGTGTGTGTATTAACCGAAATGCTGGGCTGCATTTCAGGACATCGAAATTTTCACGTACTTTTACATAATTGACATCGTCGATGTGAGGTCTTTAGGCAGTTCAACCTCTGACTGCCATAATGGCCCCAATAGACCAAACTATGACTCGCATACACCTTTGGCGATGTTTTCGTGTGTGTATTAACCGATTCTGATACACTGGGCAGCATTTGGAGACATCGAAATTTTCACGTACTTTTACATACCTGGCATCGTCGATGTGAGGCTTTTGGGCAGTTCAAACTCTGACTGCCATAATGGCCCTAATAGACCAAACTATGACTTGTATACACCTAAGGTGATGTTTTCGTGTGTGTATTAACCGATTCTGATACGCCGGGCTGCATTTCAGGACATCGAAATTTTCACGTACTTTTACATAATTGACATCGTCGATGTGAGGTCTTTAGGCAGTTCAACCTCTGACTGCCATAATGGCCCCAATAGACCAAACTATGACTTGTATACACCTTTGGCGATGTTTTCGTGTGTGTATTAACCGATTCTGATACACTGGGCAGCATTTGGAGACATCGAAATTTTCACGTACTTTTACATACCTGGCATCGTCGATGTGAGGCTTTTGGGCAGTTCAAACTCTGACTGCCATAATGGCCCTAATAGACCAAACTATGACTTGTATACACCTAAGGTGATGTTTTCGTGTGTGTATTAACCGATTCTGATACGCCGGGCTGCATTTCAGGACATCGAAATTTTTACGTACTTTTGCATACCTGGCATTGTCGATGTGAGGCCTTTAGGCGGTTCAACCTCTGACTGCCATAATGGCCCCAATAGACCAAACTATGACTCGCATACACCTTTGGCGATGTTTTCGTGTGTGTATTAACCGATTCTGATACACTAGGCAGCATTTGGAGACATCGAAATATTCACGTACTTTTACATACCTGGCATCGTCGATGTGAGGCTTTTGGGCAGTTCAAACTCTGACTGCCATAATGGCCCTAATAGACCAAACTATGACTTGTACACACCTAAGGTGATGTTTTCGTGTGTATTAACCGATTCTGATACGCTGGGCTGCATTTCAGGACATCGAAATTTTCACGTACTTTTACATAATTGACATCGTCGATGTGAGGTCTTTAGGCAGTTCAACCTCTGACTGCCATAATGGCCCCAATAGACCAAACTATGACTCGCATACACCTTTGGCGATGTTTTTGTGTGTGTATTAACCGATTCTGATACACTGGGCAGCATTTGGAGACATCGAAATTTTCACGTACTTTTACATACCTGGCATCGTCGATGTGAGGCTTTTGGGCAGTTCAAACTCTGACTGCCATAATGGCCCTAATAGACCAAACTATGACT
The DNA here is from genome assembly GCA_905231855.2 of Eristalis tenax. Classification (NCBI taxonomy): domain Eukaryota; kingdom Metazoa; phylum Arthropoda; class Insecta; order Diptera; family Syrphidae; genus Eristalis; species Eristalis tenax. The sequence continues at coordinate 64,109,721 of HG993124.1, read as the reverse complement.
TGTACACACCTAAGGTGATGTTTTCGTGTGTGTATTAACCGATTCTGATACGCTGGGCTGCATTTCAGGACATCGAAATTTTCACGTACTTTTGCATACCTGGCACAGTCGATGTGAGACCTTTAGGCAGTTCAACCTCTGACTGCCATAATGGCCCCAATAGACCAAACCATACACCTTTGGTGATGTTTTCGTGTGTGTATTAACCGATTCTGATACGCTGGGCTGCATTTCAGGACATCGACCGTTTCACGTACTTTTGCATACCTGGCATCGACGATGTGAGGCCTTTAGGCAGTTCAACCTCTGACTGCCATAATGGCCCTAATAGACCAAACTATGACTTGTACACACCTAAGGTGATGTTTTCGTGTGTGTATTAACCGATTCTGATACGCTGGGCTGCATTTCAGGACATCGAAATATTCACGTACTTTTGCATACCTGGCATCGTCGATGTGAGGTCTTTAGGCTTTTCAACCTCTGACTGCCATAATGGCCCCAATAGATCAAACTATGACTTGCATACACCTTTGGCGATGTTTTCGTGTGTGTATTAACCGATTCTGACACACTGGGCAGCATTTGGAGACATCGAAATTTTCACGTACTTTTACATACCTGGTATCGTCGATGTGAGGCTTTTGGGCAGTTCAAACTCTGACTGCCATAATGGCCCTAATAGACCAAACTACGACTTGTATACACCTAAGGTGATGTTTTCGTGTGCGTATTAACCGATTCTGATACGCTGGGCAGCATTTGGAGACATCGAAATTTTCACGTACTTTTGCATACCTGGAATCGTCGATGTGAGGCCCTTAGGCAGTTCAACCTCTGACTGCCATAATGGCCCCAACAGACCAAACTATGACTTGTATACACCTTTGGTGATGTTTTCGTGTGTGTATTAACCGATTCTGATACGCTGGGCTGCATTTCAGGACATCGAAATTTTCACGTACTTTTGCATAATTGGCATCGTCGATGTGAGGCCTTTACTCAGTTCAACCTCTGACTGCCATAATGGCCCTAATAGACCAAACTATGACTTGTATACACCTAAGGTGATGTTTTCGTGTGTGTATTAACCGAAATGCTGGGTGCATTTCAGGACATCGAAATTTTCACGTACTTTTACATAATTGACATCGTCGATGTGAGGTCTTTAGGCAGTTCAACCTCTGACTGCCATAATGGCCCCAATAGACCAAACTATGACTCGCATACACCTTTGGCGATGTTTTCGTGTGTGTATTAACCGATTCTGATACACTGGGCAGCATTTGGAGACATCGAAATTTTCACGTACTTTTACATACCTGGCATCGTCAATGTGAGGCCTTTAGGCAGTTCAAACTCTGACTGCCATAATGGCCCTAATAGACCAAACTATGACTTGTATACACCTAAGGTGATGTTTTCGTGTGTGTATTAACCGATTCTGATACTCTGGGCTGCATTTCAGGACATCGAAATTTTCACGTACTTTTACATAATTGACATCGTCGATGTGAGGTCTTTAGGCAGTTCAACCTCTGACTGCCATAATGGCCCCAATAGACCAAACTATGACTCGCATACACCTTTGGCGATGTTTTCGTGTGTGTATTAACCGATTCTGATACACTGGGCAGCATTTGGAGACATCGAAATTTTCACGTACTTTTACATACCTGGCATCGTCGATGTGAGGCTTTTGGGCAGTTCAAACTCTGACTGCCATAATGGCCCTAATAGACCAAACTATGACTTGTACACACCTAAGGTGATGTTTTCGTGTGTGTATTAACCGATTCTGATACGCTGGGCTGCATTTCAGGACATCGAAATTTTCACGTACTTTTGCATACCTGGCATAGTCGATGTGAGACCTTTAGGCAGTTCAACCTCTGACTGCCATAATGGCCCCAATAGACCAAACCATACACCTTTGGTGATGTTTTCGTGTGTGTATTAACCGATTCTGATACGCTGGGCTGCATTTCAGGACATCGACCGTTTCACGTACTTTTGCATACCTGGCATCGACGATGTGAGGCCTTTAGGCAGTTCAACCTCTGACTGCCATAATGGCCCTAATAGACCAAACTATGACTTGTACACACCTAAGGTGATGTTTTCGTGTGTGTATTAACCGATTCTGATACGCTGGGCTGCATTTCAGGACATCGAAATTTTCACGTACTTTTGCATACCTGGCATAGTCGATGTGAGGCCTTTAGGCAGTTCAACCTCTGACTGTCATAATGGCCCTAATAGCCCAAACTATGACTTGTATACACCTAAGGTCATGTTTTCGTGTGTGTATTAACCGATTCTGATACGCTGGGCTGCATTTCAGGACATCGAAATATTCACGTACTTTTGCATACCTGGCATCGTCGATGTGAGGTCTTTAGGCTTTTCAACCTCTGACTGCCATAATGGCCCCAATAGATCAAACTATGACTTGCATACACCTTTGGCGATGTTTTCGTGTGTGTATTAACCGATTCTGACACACTGGGCAGCATTTGGAGACATCGAAATTTTCACGTACTTTTACATACCTGGTATCGTCGATGTGAGGCTTTTGGGCAGTTCAAACTCTGACTGCCATAATGGCCCTAATAGACCAAACTACGACTTGTATACACCTAAGGTGATGTTTTCGTGTGCGTATTAACCGATTCTGATACGCTGGGCAGCATTTGGAGACATCGAAATTTTCACGTACTTTTGCATACCTGGAATCGTCGATGTGAGGCCCTTAGGCAGTTCAACCTCTGACTGCCATAATGGCTCCAACAGACCAAACTATGACTTGTATACACCTTTGGTGATGTTTTCGTGTGTGTATTAACCGATTCTGATACGCTGGGCTGCATTTCAGGACATCGAAATTTTCACGTACTTTTGCATAATTGGCATCGTCGATGTGAGGCCTTTACTCAGTTCAACCTCTGACTGCCATAATGGCCCTAATAGACCAAACTATGACTTGTATACACCTAAGGTGATGTTTTCGTGTGTGTATTAACCGAAATGCTGGGTGCATTTCAGGACATCGAAATTTTCACGTACTTTTACATAATTGACATCGTCGATGTGAGGTCTTTAGGCAGTTCAACCTCTGACTGCCATAATGGCCCCAATAGACCAAACTATGACTCGCATACACCTTTGGCGATGTTTTCGTGTGTGTATTAACCGATTCTGATACACTGGGCAGCATTTGGAGACATCGAAATTTTCACGTACTTTTACATACCTGGCATCGTCAATGTGAGGCTTTTGGGCAGTTCAAACTCTGACTGCCATAATGGCCCTAATAGACCAAACTATGACTTGTATACACCTAAGGTGATGTTTTCGTGTGTGTATTAACCGATTCTGATACGCCGGGCTGCATTTCAGGACATCGAAATTTTCACGTACTCTTACATAATTGACATCGTCGATGTGAGGTCTTTAGGCAGTTCAACCTCTGACTGCCATAATGGTCCCAATAGACCAAACTATGACTCGCATACACCTTTGGCGATGTTTTCGTGTGTGTATTAACCGATTCTGATACACTGGGCAGCATTTGGAGACATCGAAATTTTCACGTACTTTTACATACCTGGCATCGTCGATGTGAGGCTTTTGGGCAGTTCAAACTCTGACTGCCATAATGGCCCTAATAGACCAAACTATGACTTGTATACACCTAAGGTGATGTTTTCGTGTGTGTATTAACCGATTCTGATACGCCGGGCTGCATTTCAGGACATCGAAATTTTTACGTACTTTTGCATACCTGGCATTGTCGATGTGAGGCCTTTAGGCGGTTCAACCTCTGACTGCCATAATGGCCCCAATAGACCAAACTATGACTCGCATACACCTTTGGCGATGTTTTCGTGTGTGTATTAACCGATTCTGATACACTGGGCAGCATTTGGAGACATCGAAATTTTCACGTACTTTTACATACCTGGCATCGTCGATGTGAGGCTTTTGGGCAGTTCAAACTCTGACTGCCATAATGGCCCTAATAGACCAAACTACGACTAGTATACACCTAAGGTGATGTTTTCGTGTGCGTATTAACCGATTCTGATACGCTGGGCAGCATTTGGAGACATCGAAATTTTCACGTACTTTTGCATACCTGGAATCGTCGATGTGAGGCCCTTAGGCAGTTCAACCTCTGACTGCCATAATGGCCCCAACAGACCAAACTATGACTTGTATACACCTTTGGTGATGTTTTCGTGTGTGTATTAACCGATTCTGATACGCTGGGCTGCATTTCAGGACATCGAAATTTTCACGTACTTTTGCATAATTGGCATCGTCGATGTGAGGCCTTTACTCAGTTCAACCTCTGACTGCCATAATGGCCCTAATAGACCAAACTATGACTTGTATACAGCTAAGGTGATGTTTTCGTGTGTGTATTAACCGAAATGCTGGGCTGCATTTCAGGACATCGAAATTTTCACGTACTTTTACATAATTGACATCGTCGATGTGAGGTCTTTAGGCAGTTCAACCTCTGACTGCCATAATGGCCCCAATAGACCAAACTATGACTCGCATACACCTTTGGCGATGTTTTCGTGTGTGTATTAACCGATTCTGATACACTGGGCAGCATTTGGAGACATCGAAATTTTCACGTACTTTTACATACCTGGCATCGTCGATGTGAGGCTTTTGGGCAGTTCAAACTCTGACTGCCATAATGGCCCTAATAGACCAAACTATGACTTGTATACACCTAAGGTGATGTTTTCGTGTGTGTATTAACCGATTCTGATACGCCGGGCTGCATTTCAGGACATCGAAATTTTCACGTACTTTTACATAATTGACATCGTCGATGTGAGGTCTTTAGGCAGTTCAACCTCTGACTGCCATAATGGCCCCAATAGACCAAACTATGACTTGTATACACCTTTGGCGATGTTTTCGTGTGTGTATTAACCGATTCTGATACACTGGGCAGCATTTGGAGACATCGAAATTTTCACGTACTTTTACATACCTGGCATCGTCGATGTGAGGCTTTTGGGCAGTTCAAACTCTGACTGCCATAATGGCCCTAATAGACCAAACTATGACTTGTATACACCTAAGGTGATGTTTTCGTGTGTGTATTAACCGATTCTGATACGCCGGGCTGCATTTCAGGACATCGAAATTTTTACGTACTTTTGCATACCTGGCATTGTCGATGTGAGGCCTTTAGGCGGTTCAACCTCTGACTGCCATAATGGCCCCAATAGACCAAACTATGACTCGCATACACCTTTGGCGATGTTTGCGTGTGTGTATTAACCGATTCTGATACACTAGGCAGCATTTGGAGACATCGAAATATTCACGTACTTTTACATACCTGGCATCGTCGATGTGAGGCTTTTGGGCAATTCAAACTCTGACTGCCATAATGGCCCTAATAGACCAAACTATGACTTGTACACACCTAAGGTGATGTTTTCGTGTGTGTATTAACCGATTCTGATACGCTGGGCTGCATTTCAGGACATCGAAATTTTCACGTACTTTTGCATACTATGCCAGTCGATGTGAGACCTTTAGGCAGTTCAACCTCTGACTGCCATAATGGCCCCAATAGACCAAACCATACACCTTTGGTGATGTTTTCGTGTGTGTATTAACCGATTCTGATACGCTGGGCTGCATTTCAGGACATCGACAGTTTCACGTACTTTTGCATACCTGGCATCGACGATGTGAGGCCTTTAGGCAGTTCAACCTCTGACTGCCATAATGGCCCTAATAGACCAAACTATGACTTGTACACACCTAAGGTGATGTTTTCGTGTGTGTTTTAACCGATTCTGATACGCTGGGCTGCATTTCAGGACATCGAAATTTTCACGTACTTTTGCATACCTGGCATAGTCGATGTGAGGCCTTTAGGCAGTTCAACCTCTGACTGTCATAATGGCCCTAATAGCCCAAACTATGACTTGTATACACCTAAGGTCATGTTTTCGTGTGTGTATTAACCGATTCTGATACGCTGGGCTGCATTTCAGGACATCGAAATATTCACGTACTTTTGCATACCTGGCATCGTCGATGTGAGGTCTTTAGGCTTTTCAACCTCTGACTGCCATAATGGCCCCAATAGATCAAACTATGACTTGCATACACCTTTGGCGATGTTTTCGTGTGTGTATTAACCGATTCTGACACACTGGGCAGCATTTGGAGACATCGAAATTTTCACGTACTTGTACATACCTGGTATCGTCGATGTGAGGCTTTTGGGCAGTTCAAACTCTGACTGCCATAATGGCCCTAATAGACCAAACTACGACTTGTATACACCTAAGGTGATGTTTTCGTGTGCGTATTAACCGATTCTGATACGCTGGGCAGCATTTGGAGACATCGAAATTTTCACGTACTTTTGCATACCTGGAATCGTCGATGTGAGGCCCTTAGGCAGTTCAACCTCTGACTGCCATAATGGCCCCAACAGACCAAACTATGACTTGTATACACCTTTGGTGATGTTTTCGTGTGTGTATTAACCGATTCTGATACGCTGGGCTGCATTTGGAGACATCGAAATTTTCACGTACTTTTGCATAATTGGCATCGTCGATGTGAGGCCTTTACTCAGTTCAACCTCTGACTGCCATAATGGCCCTAATAGACCAAACTATGACTTGTATACACCTAAGGTGATGTTTTCGTGTGTGTATTAACCGAAATGCTGGGTGCATTTCAGGACATCGAAATTTTCACGTACTTTTACATAATTGACATCGTCGATGTGAGGTCTTTAGGCAGTTCAACCTCTGACTGCCATAATGGCCCCAATAGACCAAACTATGACTCGCATACACCTTTGGCGATGTTTTCGTGTGTGTATTAACCGATTCTGATACACTGGGCAGCATTTGGAGACATCGAAATTTTCACGTACTTTTACATACCTGGCATCGTCGATGTGAGGCTTTTGGGCAGTTCAAACTCTGACTGCCATAATGGCCCTAATAGACCAAACTATGACTTGTATACACCTAAGGTGATGTTTTCGTGTGTGTATTAACCGATTCTGATACGCCGGGCTGCATTTCAGGACATCGAAATTTTCACGTACTCTTACATAATTGACATCGTCGATGTGAGGTCTTTAGGCAGTTCAACCTCTGACTGCCATAATGGTCCCAATAGACCAAACTATGACTCGCATACACCTTTGGCGATGTTTTCGTGTGTGTATTAACCGATTCTGATACACTGGGCAGCATTTGGAGACATCGAAATTTTCACGTACTTTTACATACCTGGCATCGTCGATGTGAGGCTTTTGGGCAGTTCAAACTCTGACTGCCATAATGGCCCTAATAGACCAAACTATGACTTGTATACACCTAAGGTGATGTTTTCGTGTGTGTATTAACCGATTCTGATACGCCGGGCTGCATTTCAGGACATCGAAATTTTTACGTACTTTTGCATACCTGGCATTGTCGATGTGAGGCCTTTAGGCGGTTCAACCTCTGACTGCCATAATGGCCCCAATAGACCAAACTATGACTCGCATACACCTTTGGCGATGTTTTCGTGTGTGTATTAACCGATTCTGATACACTGGGCAGCATTTGGAGACATCGAAATTTTCACGTACTTTTACATACCTGGCATCGTCGATGTGAGGCTTTTGGGCAGTTCAAACTCTGACTGCCATAATGGCCCTAATAGACCAAACTACGACTTGTATACACCTAAGGTGATGTTTTCGTGTTCGTATTAACCGATTCTGATACGCTGGGCAGCATTTGGAGACATCGAAATTTTCACGTACTTTTGCATACCTGGAATCGTCGATGTGAGGCCCTTAGGCAGTTCAACCTCTGACTGCCATAATGACCCCAACAGACCAAACTATGACTTGTATACACCTTTGGTGATGTTTTCGTGTGTGTATTAACCGATTCTGATACGCTGGGCTGCATTTCAGGACATCGAAATTTTCACGTACTTTTGCATAATTGGCATCGTCGATGTGAGGCCTTTACTCAGTTCAACCTCTGACTGCCATAATGGCCCTAATAGACCAAACTATGACTTGTATACACCTAAGGTGATGTTTTCGTGTGTGTATTAACCGAAATGCTGGGCTGCATTTCAGGACATCGAAATTTTCACGTACTTTTACATAATTGACATCGTCGATGTGAGGTCTTTAGGCAGTTCAACCTCTGACTGCCATAATGGCCCCAATAGACCAAACTATGACTCGCATACACCTTTGGCGATGTTTTCGTGTGTGTATTAACCGATTCTGATACACTGGGCAGCATTTGGAGACATCGAAATTTTCACGTACTTTTACATACCTGGCATCGTCGATGTGAGGCTTTTGGGCAGTTCAAACTCTGACTGCCATAATGGCCCTAATAGACCAAACTATGACTTGTATACACCTAAGGTGATGTTTTCGTGTGTGTATTAACCGATTCTGATACGCCGGGCTGCATTTCAGGACATCGAAATTTTCACGTACTTTTACATAATTGACATCGTCGATGTGAGGTCTTTAGGCAGTTCAACCTCTGACTGCCATAATGGCCCCAATAGACCAAACTATGACTCGCATACACCTTTGGCGATGTTTTCGTGTGTGTATTAACCGATTTTGACACACTGGGCAGCATTTGGAGACATCGAAATTTTCACGTACTTTTACATACCTGGCATCGTCGATGTGAGGCTTTTGGGCAGTTCAAACTCTGACTGCCATAATGGCCCTAATAGACCAAACTACGACTTGTATACACCTAAGGTGATGTTTTCGTGTGCGTATTAACCGATTCTGATACGCTGGGCAGCATTTGGAGACATCGAAATTTTCACGTACTTTTGCATACCTGGAATCGTCGATGTGAGGCCCTTAGGCAGTTCAACCTCTGACTGCCATAATGGCCCCAACAGACCAAACTATGACTTGTATACACCTTTGGTGATGTTTTCGTGTGTGTATAAACCGATTCTGATCCGCTGGGCTGCATTTCAGGACATCGAAATTTTCACGTACTTTTGCATAATTGGCATCGTCGATGTGAGGCCTTTAGGCAGTTCAAACTCTGACTGCCATAATGGCCCTAATAGACCAAACTATGACTTGTACACACCTAAGGTGATGTTTTCGTGTGTGTTTTAACCGATTCTGATACGCTGGGCTGCATTTCAGGACATCGAAATTTTCACGTACTTTTGCATACCTGGCATAGTCGATGTGAGGCCTTTAGGCAGTTCAACCTCTGACTGTCATAATGGCCCTAATAGCCCAAACTATGACTTGTATACACCTAAGGTCATGTTTTCGTGTGTGTATTAACCGATTCTGATACGCTGGGCTGCATTTCAGGACATCGAAATATTCACGTACTTTTGCATACCTGGCATCGTCGATGTGAGGTCTTTAGGCTTTTCAACCTCTGACTGCCATAATGGCCCCAATAGATCAAACTATGACTTGCATACACCTTTGGCGATGTTTTCGTGTGTGTATTAACCGATTCTGACACACTGGGCAGCATTTGGAGACATCGAAATTTTCACGTACTTGTACATACCTGGTATCGTCGATGTGAGGCTTTTGGGCAGTTCAAACTCTGACTGCCATAATGGCCCTAATAGACCAAACTACGACTTGTATACACCTAAGGTGATGTTTTCGTGTGCGTATTAACCGATTCTGATACGCTGGGCAGCATTTGGAGACATCGAAATTTTCACGTACTTTTGCATACCTGGAATCGTCGATGTGAGGCCCTTAGGCAGTTCAACCTCTGACTGCCATAATGGCCCCAACAGACCAAACTATGACTTGTATACACCTTTGGTGATGTTTTCGTGTGTGTATTAACCGATTCTGATACGCTGGGCTGCATTTGGAGACATCGAAATTTTCACGTACTTTTGCATAATTGGCATCGTCGATGTGAGGCCTTTACTCAGTTCAACCTCTGACTGCCATAATGGCCCTAATAGACCAAACTATGACTTGTATACACCTAAGGTGATGTTTTCGTGTGTGTATTAACCGAAATGCTGGGTGCATTTCAGGACATCGAAATTTTCACGTACTTTTACATAATTGACATCGTCGATGTGAGGTCTTTAGGCAGTTCAACCTCTGACTGCCATAATGGCCCCAATAGACCAAACTATGACTCGCATACACCTTTGGCGATGTTTTCGTGTGTGTATTAACCGATTCTGATACACTGGGCAGCATTTGGAGACATCGAAATTTTCACGTACTTTTACATACCTGGCATCGTCGATGTGAGGCTTTTGGGCAGTTCAAACTCTGACTGCCATAATGGCCCTAATAGACCAAACTATGACTTGTATACACCTAAGGTGATGTTTTCGTGTGTGTATTAACCGATTCTGATACGCCGGGCTGCATTTCAGGACATCGAAATTTTCACGTACTCTTACATAATTGACATCGTCGATGTGAGGTCTTTAGGCAGTTCAACCTCTGACTGCCATAATGGTCCCAATAGACCAAACTATGACTCGCATACACCTTTGGCGATGTTTTCGTGTGTGTATTAACCGATTCTGATACACTGGGCAGCATTTGGAGACATCGAAATTTTCACGTACTTTTACATACCTGGCATCGTCGATGTGAGGCTTTTGGGCAGTTCAAACTCTGACTGCCATAATGGCCCTAATAGACCAAACTATGACTTGTATACACCTAAGGTGATGTTTTCGTGTGTGTATTAACCGATTCTGATACGCCGGGCTGCATTTCAGGACATCGAAATTTTTACGTACTTTTGCATACCTGGCATTGTCGATGTGAGGCCTTTAGGCGGTTCAACCTCTGACTGCCATAATGGCCCCAATAGACCAAACTATGACTCGCATACACCTTTGGCGATGTTTTCGTGTGTGTATTAACCGATTCTGATACACTGGGCAGCATTTGGAGACATCGAAATTTTCACGTACTTTTACATACCTGGCATCGTCGATGTGAGGCTTTTGGGCAGTTCAAACTCTGACTGCCATAATGGCCCTAATAGACCAAACTACGACTTGTATACACCTAAGGTGATGTTTTCGTGTGCGTATTAACCGATTCTGATACGCTGGGCAGCATTTGGAGACATCGAAATTTTCACGTACTTTTGCATACCTGGAATCGTCGATGTGAGGCCCTTAGGCAGTTCAACCTCTGACTGCCATAATGACCTCAACAGACCAAACTATGACTTGTATACACCTTTGGTGATGTTTTCGTGTGTGTATTAACCGATTCTGATACGCTGGGCTGCATTTCAGGACATCGAAATTTTCACGTACTTTTGCATAATTGGCATCGTCGATGTGAGGCCTTTACTCAGTTCAACCTCTGACTGCCATAATGGCCCTAATAGACCAAACTATGACTTGTATACACCTAAGGTGATGTTTTCGTGTGTGTATTAACCGAAATGCTGGACTGCATTTCAGGACATCGAAATTTTCACGTACTTTTACATAATTGACATCGTCGATGTGAGGTCTTTAGGCAGTTCAACCTCTGACTGCCATAATGGCCCCAATAGACCAAACTATGACTCGCATACACCTTTGGCGATGTTTTCGTGTGTGTATTAACCGATTCTGATACACTGGGCAGCATTTGGAGACATCGAAATTTTCACGTACTTTTACATACCTGGCATCGTCGATGTGAGGCTTTTGGGCAGTTCAAACTCTGACTGCCATAATGGCCCTAATAGACCAAACTATGACTTGTATACACCTAAGGTGATGTTTTCGTGTGTGTATTAACCGATTCTGATACGCCGGGCTGCATTTCAGGACATCGAAATTTTCACGTACTTTTACATAATTGACATCGTCGATGTGAGGTCTTTAGGCAGTTCAACCTCTGACTGCCATAATGGCCCCAATAGACCAAACTATGACTCGCATACACCTTTGGCGATGTTTTCGTGTGTGTATTAACCGATTTTGACACACTGGGCAGCATTTGGAGACATCGAAATTTTCACGTACTTTTACATACCTGGCATCGTCGATGTGAGGCTTTTGGGCAGTTCAAACTCTGACTGCCATAATGGCCCTAATAGACCAAACTACGACTTGTATACACCTAAGGTGATGTTTTCGTGTGCGTATTAACCGATTCTGATACGCTGGGCAGCATTTGGAGACATCGAAATTTTCACGTACTTTTGCATACCTGGAATCGTCGATGTGAGGCCCTTAGGCAGTTCAACCTCTGACTGCCATAATGGCCCCAACAGACCAAACTATGACTTGTATACACCTTTGGTGATGTTTTCGTGTGTGTATAAACCGATTCTGATCCGCTGGGCTGCATTTCAGGACATCGAAATTTTCACGTACTTTTGCATAATTGGCATCGTCGATGTGAGGCCTTTAGGCAGTTCAAACTCTGACTGCCATAATGGCCCTAATAGACCAAACTATGACTTGTACACACCTAAGGTGATGTTTTCGTGTGTGTTTTAACCGATTCTGATACGCTGGGCAGCATTTGGAGACATCGAAATTTTCACGTACTTTTGCATACCTGGAATCGTCGATGTGAGGCCTTTAGGCAGTTCAACCTCTGACTGCCATAATGGCCCCAATAGACCAAACCATACACCTTTGGTGATGTTTTTGTGTGTGTATTAACCGATTCTGATACGCTGGGCTGCATTTCAGGACATCGAAATTTTCACGTACTCTTGCATACCTGGCTTAGTCGATGTGAGGCCTTTAGGCAGTTCAACCTCTGACTGTCATAATGGCCCTAATAGCCCAAACTATGACTTGTATACACCTAAGGTCATGTTTTCGTGTGTGTATTAACCGATTCTGATACGCTGGGCTGCATTTCAGGACATCGAAATATTCACGTACTTTTGCATACCTGGCATCGTCGATGTGAGGTCTTTAGGCTTTTCAACCTCTGACTGCCATAATGGTCCCAATAGACCAAACTATGACTCGCATACACCTTTGGCGATGTTTTCGTGTGTGTATTAACCGATTCTGATACACTGGGCAGCATTTGGAGACATCGAAATTTTCACGTACTTTTACATACCTGGCATCGTCGATGTGAGGCTTTTGGGCAGTTCAAACTCTGACTGCCATAATGGCCCTAATAGACCAAACTATGACTTGTATACACCTAAGGTGATGTTTTCGTGTGTGTATTAACCGATTCTGATACGCCGGGCTGCATTTCAGGACATCGAAATTTTTACGTACTTTTGCATACCTGGCATTGTCGATGTGAGGCCTTTAGGCGGTTCAACCTCTGACTGCCATAATGGCCCCAATAGACCAAACTATGACTCGCATACACCTTTGGCGATGTTTTCGTGTGTGTATTAACCGATTCTGATACACTGGGCAGCATTTGGAGACATCGAAATTTTCACGTACTTTTACATACCTGGCATCGTCGATGTGAGGCTTTTGGGCAGTTCAAACTCTGACTGCCATAATGGCCCTAATAGACCAAACTACGACTTGTATACACCTAAGGTGATGTTTTCGTGTGCGTATTAACCGATTCTGATACGCTGGGCAGCATTTGGAGACATCGAAATTTTCACGTACTTTTGCATACCTGGAATCGTCGATGTGAGGCCCTTAGGCAGTTCAACCTCTGACTGCCATAATGACCCCAACAGACCAAACTATGACTTGTATACACCTTTGGTGATGTTTTCGTGTGTGTATTAACCGATTCTGATACGCTGGGCTGCATTTCAGGACATCGAAATTTTCACGTACTTTTGCATAATTGGCATCGTCGATGTGAGGCCTTTACTCAGTTCAACCTCTGACTGCCATAATGGCCCTAATAGACCAAACTATGACTTGTATACACCTAAGGTGATGTTTTCGTGTGTGTATTAACCGAAATGCTGGGCTGCATTTCAGGACATCGAAATTTTCACGTACTTTTACATAATTGACATCGTCGATGTGAGGTCTTTAGGCAGTTCAACCTCTGACTGCCATAATGGCCCCAATAGACCAAACTATGACTCGCATACACCTTTGGCGATGTTTTCGTGTGTGTATTAACCGATTCTGATACACTGGGCAGCATTTGGAGACATCGAAATTTTCACGTACTTTTACATACCTGGCATCGTCGATGTGAGGCTTTTGGGCAGTTCAAACTCTGACTGCCATAATGGCCCTAATAGACCAAACTATGACTTGTATACACCTAAGGTGATGTTTTCGTGTGTGTATTAACCGATTCTGATACGCCGGGCTGGATTTCAGGACATCGAAATTTTCACGTACTTTTACATAATTGACATCGTCGATGTGAGGTCTTTAGGCAGTTCAACCTCTGACTGCCATAATGGCCCCAATAGACCAAACTATGACTCGCATACACCTTTGGCGATGTTTTCGTGTGTGTATTAACCGATTTTGACACACTGGGCAGCATTTGGAGACATCGAAATTTTCACGTACTTTTACATACCTGGCATCGTCGATGTGAGGCTTTTGGGCAGTTCAAACTCTGACTGCCATAATGGCCCTAATAGACCAAACTACGACTTGTATACACCTAAGGTGATGTTTTCGTGTGCGTATTAACCGATTCTGATACGCTGGGCAGCATTTGGAGACATCGAAATTTTCACGTACTTTTGCATACCTGGAATCGTCGATGTGAGGCCCTTAGGCAGTTCAACCTCTGACTGCCATAATGGCCCCAACAGACCAAACTATGACTTGTATACACCTTTGGTGATGTTTTCGTGTGTGTATAAACCGATTCTGATCCGCTGGGCTGCATTTCAGGACATCGAAATTTTCACGTACTTTTGCATAATTGGCATCGTCGGTGTGAGGCCTTTAGGCAGTTCAAACTCTGACTGCCATAATGGCCCTAATAGACCAAACTATGACTTGTATACACCTAAGGTGATGTTTTCGTGTGTGTATTAACCGATTCTGATACGCTGGGCTGCATTTCAGGACATCGAAATTTTTACGTACTTTTGCATACCTGGCATTGTCGATGTGAGGCCTTTAGGCAGTTCAAACTCTGACTGCCATAATGGCCCTAATAGACCAAACTATGACTTGTATACACCTAAGGTGATGTTTTCGTGTGTGTATTAACCGATTCTGATACGCTGGGCTGCATTTCAGGACATCGAAATTTTTACGTACTTTTGCATACCTGGCATTGTCGATGTGAGGCCTTTAGGCACTTCAACCTCTGACTGCCATAATGGCCCTAATAGACCAAACTATGACTTGTACACACCTAAGGTGATGTTTTCGTGTGTGTATTAACCGATTCTGATACGCTGGGCTGCATTTCAGGACATCGAAATTTTCACGTACTTTTGCATACCTGGCATAGTCGATGTGAGGCCTTTAGGCAGTTCAACCTCTGACTGCCATAATGGCCCCAATAGACCAAACCATACACCTTTGGTGATGTTTTTGTGTGTGTATTAACCGATTCTGATACGCTGGGCTGCATTTCAGGACATCGAAATTTTCACGTACTCTTGCATTCCTGGCTTAGTCGATGTGAGGCCTTTAGGCAGTTCAACCTATGACTGCCATAATGGACCTAATAAACCAAACTATGACTTGTATACACCTAAGGTGATGTTTTTGTGTGTGTATTAACCGATTCTGATGCGCAGGGCTGCATTTAAGGACATCGACATTTTCACGTACTCTTGCGTACCTGGCATAGTCGATGTGAGGCCTTTAGGCGGTTCAACCTCTGACTGCCATAATGGCCCCAATAGACCAAACTATGACTCGCATACACCTTTGGCGATGTTTTCGTGTGTGTATTAACCGATTCTGATACACTGGGCAGCATTTGGAGACATCGACATTTTCACGTACTTTTACATACCTGGCATCGTCGATGTGAGGCTTTTGGGCAGTTCAAACTCTGACTGCCATAATGGCCCTAATAGACCAAACTATGACTTGTACACACCTAAGGTGATGTTTTCGTGTGTGTATTAACCGATTCTGATACGCTGGGCTGCATTTCAGGACATCGAAATTTTCACGTACTTTTACATAATTGACATCGTCGATGTGAGGTCTTTAGGCAGTTCAACTTCTGACTGCCATAATGACCCCAATAGACCAAACGACCAAATGACTCGCATACACCTTTGGCGATGTTTTCGTGTGTGTATTAACCGATTCTGATACACTGGGCAGCATTTGGAGACATCGAAATTTTCACGTACTTTTACATACCTGGCATCGTCGATGTGAGGCTTTTGGGCAGTTCAAACTCTGACTGCCATAATGGCCCTAATAGACCAAACTATGACTTGTACACACCTAAGGTGATGTTTTCGTGTGTGTATTAACCGATTCTGATACGCTGGGCTGCATTTCAGGACATCGAAATTTTCACGTACTTTTGCATACCTGGCATAGTCGATGTGAGGCCTTTAGGCAGTTCAACCTCTGACTGCCATAATGGCCCCAATAGACCAAACCATACACCTTTGGTGATGTTTTCGTGTGTGTATTAACCGATTCTGATACGCTGGGCTGCATTTCAGGACATCGACAGTTTCACGTACTTTTGCATACCTGGCATCGACGATGTGAGGCCTTTAGGCAGTTCAACCTCTGACTGCCATAATGGCCCTAATAGACCAAACTATGACTTGTACACACCTAAGGTGATGTTTTCGTGTGTGTATTAACCGATTCTGATACGCTGGGCTGCATTTCAGGACATCGAAATTTTCACGTACTTTTGCATATCTGGCATAGTCGATGTGAGGCCTTTAGGCAGTTCAACCTCTGACTGCCGTAATGGTCCTAATAGACCAAACTATGACTTGTATACACCTAAGGTGATGTTTTCGTGTGTGTATTAACCGATTCTGATACGCTGGGCTGCATTTCAGGACATCGGAATTTTTACGTTCTTTTGCATACCTGGCATCGTCGATGGGAGGCCTTTAGGCAGTTCAACCTCTGACTGCCATAATGGCCCTAATAGACCAAACTATGAATTGTATACACCTAAGGTGATGTTTTCGTGTGTGTATTAACCGATTCTGATACGCTGGGCTGGACATCGAAATTTTCACGTACTTTTGCATACCTGGCAGCGTCGATGTGAGGCCTTTAGGCAGTTCAACCTATGACTGCCATAATGGCCCTAATAGACCAAACTATGACTTGTATACACCTAAGGTCATGTTTTCGTGTGTGTATTAACCGATTCTGATACGCTGGGCTGCATTTCAGGACATCGAAATATTCACATACTTTTGCATACCTGGCATCGTCGATGTGAGGTCTTTAGGCTTTTCAACCTCTGACTGCCATAATGGCCCCAATAGATCAAACTATGACTTGCATACACCTTTGGCGATGTTTTCGTGTGTGTATTAACCGATTTTGACACACTGGGCAGCATTTGGAGACATCGAAATTTTCACGTACTTTTACATACCTGGCATCGTCGATGTGAGGCTTTTGGGCAGTTCAAACTCTGACTGCCATAATGGCCCTAATAGACCAAACTACGACTTGTATACACCTAAGGTGATGTTTTCGTGTGCGTATTAACCGATTCTGATACGCTGGGCAGCATTTGGAGACATCGAAATTTTCACGTACTTTTGCATACCTGGAATCGTCGATGTGAGGCCCTTAGGCAGTTCAACCTCTGACTGCCATAATGGCCCCAACAGACCAAACTATGACTTGTATACACCTTTGGTGATGTTTTCGTGTGTGTATAAACCGATTCTGATCCGCTGGGCTGCATTTCAGGACATCGAAATTTTCACGTACTTTTGCATAATTGGCATCGTCGATGTGAGGCCTTTAGGCAGTTCAACCTCTGACTGCCATAATGGCCCCAATAGACCAAACTATGACTCGCATACACCTTTGGCGATGTTTTCGTGTGTGTATTAACCGATTCTGATACACTGGGCAGCATTTGGAGACATCGAAATTTTCACGTACTTTTACATACCTGGCATCGTCGATGTGAGGCTTTTGGGCAGTTCAACCTCTGACTGCCGTAATGGCCCTAATAGACCAAACTATGACTTGTATACACCTAAGGTGATGTTTTCGTGTGTGTATTAACCGATTCTGATACGCTGGGCTGCATTTCAGGACATCGAAATTTTTACGTACTTTTGCATACCTGGCATTGTCGATGTGAGGCCTTTAGGCAGTTCAACCTCTGACTGCCATAATGGCCCTAATAGACCAAACTATGACTTGTACACACCTAAGGTGATGTTTTCGTGTGTGTATTAACCGATTCTGATACGCTGGGCTGCATTTCAGGACATCGAAATTTTCACGTACTTTTGCATACCTGGCATAGTCGATGTGAGGCCTTTAGGCAGTTCAACCTCTGACTGCCATAATGGCCCCAATAGACCAAACCATACACCTTTGGTGATGTTTTCGTGTGTGTATTAACCGATTCTGATACGCTGGGCTGCATTTCAGGACATCGAAATTTTCACGTACTTTTGCATACCTGGCATAGTCGATGTGAGGCCTTTAGGCAGTTCAACCTCTGACTGCCATAATGGCCCCAATAGACCAAACCATACACCTTTGGTGATGTTTTCGTGTGTGTATTAACCGATTCTGATACGCTGGGCTGCATTTCAGGACATCGAAATTTTCACGTACTCTTGCATACCTGGCTTAGTCGATGTGAGGCCTTTAGGCAGTTCAACCTATGACTGCCATAATGGACCTAATAAACCAAACTATGACTTGTATACACCTAAGGTGATGTTTTTGTGTGTGTATTAACCGATTCTGATGCGCAGGGCTGCATTTAAGGACATCGACATTTTCACGTACTCTTGCGTACCTGGCATAGTCGATGTGAGGCCTTTAGGCAGTTCAACCTGTGACTGCCATAATGGCCCCAATAGACAAAACTATGACTTGCATACACATTTGGTGATGTTTTCGTGTGTATTAACCGATTCTGATACACTGGGCAGCATTTGGAGACATCGAAATTTTCACGTACTTTTGCATACATGGCACCGTCGATGTGAGGCTTTTGGGCAGTTCAAACTCTGACTGCCATAATGGCCCTAATAGACCAAACTACGACTTGTATACACCTAAGGTGATGTTTTCGTCTGTGTATTAACTGATTCTGATACGCTGGGCTGCATTTCAGGACATCGAAATTTTCACGTACTTTTGCATACCTGGCATCGTCGATGGGAGGCCTTTAGGCAGTTCAACCTCTGACTGCCATAATGGCCCTAATAGACCAAACTATGAATTGTATACACCTAAGGTGATGTTTTCGTGTGTGTATTAACCGATTCTGATACGCTGGGCTGGACATCGAAATTTTCACGTACTTTTGCATACCTGGCAGCGTCGATGTGAGGCCTTTAGGCAGTTCAACCTATGACTGCCGTAATGGCCCTAATAGACCAAACTATGACTTGTATACACCTAAGGTCATGTTTTCGTGTGTGTATTAACCGATTCTGATACGCTGGGCTGCATTTCAGGACATCGAAATATTCACATACTTTTGCATACCTGGCATCGTCGATGTGAGGCTTTTGGGCAGTTCAAACTCTGACTGCCATAATGGCCCTAATAGACCAAACTACGACTTGTATACACCTAAGGTGATGTTTTCGTGTGCGTATTAACCGATTCTGATACGCTGGGCAGCATTTGGAGACATCGAAATTTTCACGTACTTTTGCATACCTGGAATCGTCGATGTGAGGCCCTTAGGCAGTTCAACCTCTGACTGCCATAATGGCCCCAACAGACCAAACTATGACTTGTATACACCTTTGGTGATGTTTTCGTGTGTGTATAAACCGATTCTGATACGCTGGGCTGCATTTCAGGACATCGAAATTTTCACGTACTTTTGCATAATTGGCATCGTCGATGTGAGGCCTTTAGGCAGTTCAAACTCTGACTGCCATAATGGCCCTAATAGACCAAACTATGACTTGTATACACCTAAGGTGATGTTTTCGTGTGTGTATTAACCGATTCTGATACGCTGGGCTGCATTTCAGGACATCGAAATTTTTACGTACTTTTACATAATTGACATCGTCGATGTGAGGTCTTTAGGCAGTTCAACCTCTGACTGCCATAATGGCCCCAATAGACCAAACTATGACTCGCATACACCTTTGGCGATGTTTTCGTGTGTGTATTAACCGATTCTGATACACTGGGCAGCATTTGGAGACATCGCAATTTTCACGTACTTTTACATACCTGGCATCGTCGATGTGAGGCTTTTGATCAGTTCAACCTCTGACTGCCGTAATGGCCCTAATAGACCAAACTATGACTTGTATACACCTAATGTGATGTTTTCGTGTGTGTATTAACCGATTCTGATACGCTGGGCTGCATTTCAGGACATCGAAATTTTTACGTACTTTTGCATACCTGGCATTGTCGATGTGAGGCCTTTAGGCAGTTCAACCTCTGACTGCCATAATGGCCCTAATAGACCAAACTATGACTTGTACACACCTAAGGTGATGTTTTCGTGTGTGTATTAACCGATTCTGATACGCTGGGCTGCATTTCAGGACATCGAAATTTTCACGTACTTTTGCATACCTGGCATAGTCGATGTGAGGCCTTTAGGCAGTTCAACCTCTGTCTGCCATAATGGCCCCCATTAGACCAAACCATACACCTTTGGTGATGTTTTCGTGTGTGTATTAACCGATTCTGATACGCTGGGCTGCATTTCAGGACATCGAAATTTTCACGTACTCTTGCATACCTGGCTTAGTCGATGTGAGGCCTTTAGGCAGTTCAACCTATGACTGCCATAATGGACCTAATAAACCAAACTATGACTTGTATACACCTAAGGTGATGTTTTTGTGTGTGTATTAACCGATTCTGATGCGCAGGGCTGCATTTCAGGACATCGACATTTTCACGTACTCTTGCGTACCTGGCATAGTCGATGTGAGGCCTTTAGGCAGTTCAACCTGTGACTGCCATAATGTCCCCAATAGACAAAACTATGACTTGCATACACATTTGGTGATGTTTTCGTGTGTATTAACCGATTCTGATACACTGCGCAGCATTTGGAGACATCGAAATTTTCACGTACTTTTACATACCTGGCATCGTCGATGTGAGGCTTTTGGGCAGTTCAAACTCTGACTGCCATAATGGCCCTAATAGACCAAACTATGACTTGTACACACCTAAGGTGATGTTTTCGTGTGTGTATTAACCGATTCTGATACGCTGGGCTGCATTTCAGGACATCGAAATTTTCACGTACTTTTGCATACCTGGCATAGTCGATGTGAGGCTTTTAGGCAGTTCAAACTCTGACTGCCATAATGGCCCCAATAGACCAAACCATACACCTTTGGTGATGTTTTCGTGTGTGTATTAACCGATTCTGATACGCTGGGCTGCATTTCAGGACGTCGACAGTTTCACGTACTTTTGCATACCTGGCATCGACGATGTGAGGCCTTTAGGCAGTTCAACCTCTGACTGCCATAATGGCCCTAATAGACCAAACTATGACTTGTACACACCTAAGGTGATGTTTTCGTGTGTGTATTAACCGATTCTGATACGCTGGGCTGCATTTCAGGACATCGAAATTTTCACGTACTTTTGCATACCTGGCATAGTCGATGTGAGGCCTTTAGGCAGTTCAACCTCTGACTGCCGTAATGGTCCTAATAGACCAAACTATGACTTGTATACACCTAAGGTGATGTTTTCGTGTGTGTATTAACCGATTCTGATACGCTGGGCTGCATTTCAGGACATCGAAATTTTTACGTACTTTTGCATACCTGGCATTGTCGATGTGAGGCCTTTAGGCAGTTCAACCTCTGACTGCCATAATGGCCCTAATAGACCAAACTATGACTTGTACACACCTAAGGTGATGTTTTCGTGTGTGTATTAACCGATTCTGATACGCTGGGCTGCATTTCAGGACATCGAAATTTTCACGTACTTTTGCATACCTGGCATCGTCGATGGGAGGCCTTTAGGCAGTTCAACCTCTGACTGCCATAATGGCCCTTATAGACCAAACTATGAATTGTATACACCTAAGGTGATGTTTTCGTGTGTGTATTAACCGATTCTGATACGCTGGGCTGCATTTCAGGACATCGAAATTTTCACGTACTTTTGCATACCTGGCAGCGTCGATGTGAGGCCTTTAGGCAGTTCAACCTATGACTGCCATAATGGCCCTAATAGACCAAACTATGACTTGTATACACCTAAGGTCATGTTTTCGTGTGTGTATTAACCGATTCTGATACGCTGGGCTGCATTTCAGGACATCGAAATATTCACATACTTTTGCATACCTGGCATCGTCGATGTGAGGTCTTTAGGCAGTTCAACCTCTGACTGCCATAATGGCCCTAATAGACCAAACTATGACTTGTACACACCTAAGGTGATGTTTTCGTGTGTGTATTAACCGATTCTGATACGCTGGGCTGCATTTCAGGACATCGAAATTTTCACGTACTTTTGCATACCTGGCATAGTCGATGTGAGGCCTTTAGGCAGTTCAACCTCTGACTGCCATAATGGCCCCAATAGACCAAACCATACACCTTTGGTGATGTTTTCGTGTGTGTATTAACCGATTCTGATACGCTGGGCTGCATTTCAGGACATCGAAATTTTCACGTACTCTTGCATACCTGGCTTAGTCGATGTGAGGCCTTTAGGCAGTTCAACCTCTGACTGCCATAATGGCCCCAATAGACCAAACTATGACTTGTATACACCTAAGGTGATGTTTTTGTGTGTGTATTAACCGATTCTGATGCGCAGGGCTGCATTTAAGGACATCGACATTTTCACGTACTCTTGCGTACCTGGCATAGTCGATGTGAGGCCTTTAGGCAGTTCAACCTGTGACTGCCATAATGGCCCCAATAGACAAAACTATGACTTGCATACACATTTGGTGATGTTTTCGTGTGTATTAACCGATTCTGATACACTGGGCAGCATTTGGAGACATCGAAATTTTCACGTACTTTTGCATACCTGGCACCGTCGATGTGAGGCTTTTGGGCAGTTCAAACTCTGACTGCCATAATGGCCCTAATAGACCAAACTACGACTTGTATACACCTAAGGTGATGTTTTCGTCTGTGTATTAACTGATTCTGATACGCTGGGCTGCATTTCAGGACATCGAAATTTTCACGTACTTTTGCATACCTGGCATCGTCGATGGGAGGCCTTTAGGCAGTTCAACCTCTGACTGCCATAATGGCCCTAATAGACCAAACTATGAATTGTATACACCTAAGGTGATGTTTTCGTGTGTGTATTAACCGATTCTGATACGCTGGGCTGGACATCGAAATTTTCAAGTACTTTTGCATACCTGGCAGCGTCGATGTGAGGCCTTTAGGCAGTTCAACCTATGACTGCCATAATGGCCCTAATAGACCAAACTATGACTTGTATACACCTAAGGTCATGTTTTCGTGTGTGTATTAACCGATTCTGATACGCTGGGCTGCATTTCAGGACATCGAAATATTCACATACTTTTGCATACCTGGCATCGTCGATGTGAGGTCTTTAGGCTTTTCAACCTCTGACTGCCATAATGGCCCCAATAGATCAAACTATGACTTGCATACACCTTTGGCGATGTTTTCGTGTGTGTATTAACCGATTTTGACACACTGGGCAGCATTTGGAGACATCGAAATTTTCACGTACTTTTACATACCTGGCATCGTCGATGTGAGGCTTTTGGGCAGTTCAAACTCTGACTGCCATAATGGCCCTAATAGACCAAACTACGACTTGTATACACCTAAGGTGATGTTTTCGTGTGCGTATTAACCGATTCTGATACGCTGGGCAGCATTTGGAGACATCGAAATTTTCACGTACTTTTGCATACCTGGAATCGTCGATGTGAGGCCCTTAGGCAGTTCAACCTCTGACTGCCATAATGGCCCCAACAGACCAAACTATGACTTGTATACACCTTTGGTGATGTTTTCGTGTGTGTATAAACCGATTCTGATACGCTGGGCTGCATTTCAGGACATCGACAGTTTCACGTACTTTTGCATACCTGGCATCGACGATGTGAGGCCTTTAGGCAGTTCAACCTCTGACTGCCATAATGGCCCTAATAGACCAAACTATGACTTGTACACACCTAAGGTGATGTTTTCGTGTGTGTATTAACCGATTCTGATACGCTGGGCTGCATTTCAGGACATCGACAGTTTCACGTACTTTTGCATACCTGGCATCGACGATGTGAGGCCTTTAGGCAGTTCAACCTCTGACTGCCATAATGGCCCTAATAGACCAAACTATGACTTGTACACACCTAAGGTGATGTTTTCGTGTGTGTATTAACCGATTCTGATACGCTGGGCTGCATTTAAGGACATCGAAATTTTCACGTACTTTTGCATACCTGGCATCGTCGATGGGAGGCCTTTAGGCAGTTCAACCTCTGACTGCCATAATGGCCCTTATAGACCAAACTATGAATTGTATACACCTAAGGTGATGTTTTCGTGTGTGTATTAACCGATTCTGATACGCTGGGCTGCATTTCAGGACATCGAAATTTTCACGTACTTTTGCATACCTGGCAGCGTCGATGTGAGGCCTTTAGGCAGTTCAACCTATGACTGCCATAATGGCCCTAATAGACCAAACTATGACTTGTATACACCTAAGGTCATGTTTTCGTGTGTGTATTAACCGATTCTGATACGCTGGGCTGCATTTCAGGACATCGAAATATTCACATACTTTTGCATACCTGGCATCGTCGATGTGAGGTCTTTAGGCAGTTCAACCTCTGACTGCCATAATGGCCCTAATAGACCAAACTATGACTTGTACACACCTAAGGTGATGTTTTCGTGTGTGTATTAACCGATTCTGATACGCTGGGCTGCATTTCAGGACATCGAAATTTTCACGTACTTTTGCATACCTGGCATAGTCGATGTGAGGCCTTTAGGCAGTTCAACCTCTGACTGCCATAATGGCCCCAATAGACCAAACCATACACCTTTGGTGATGTTTTCGTGTGTGTATTAACCGATTCTGATACGCTGGGCTGCATTTCAGGACATCGAAATTTTCACGTACTCTTGCATACCTGGCTTAGTCGATGTGAGGCCTTTAGGCAGTTCAACCTATGACTGCCATAATGGACCTAATAAACCAAACTATGACTTGTATACACCTAAGGTGATGTTTTTGTGTGTGTATTAACCGATTCTGATGCGCAGGGCTGCATTTAAGGACATCGACATTTTCACGTACTCTTGCGTACCTGGCATAGTCGATGTGAGGCCTTTAGGCAGTTCAACCTGTGACTGCCATAATGGCCCCAATAGACAAAACTATGACTTGCATACACATTTGGTGATGTTTTCGTGTGTATTAACCGATTCTGATACACTGGGCAGCATTTGGAGACATCGAAATTTTCACGTACTTTTGCATACCTGGCACCGTCGATGTGAGGCTTTTGGGCAGTTCAAACTCTGACTGCCATAATGGCCCTAATAGACCAAACTACGACTTGTATACACCTAAGGTGATGTTTTCGTCTGTGTATTAACTGATTCTGATACGCTGGGCTGCATTTCAGGACATCGAAATTTTCACGTACTTTTGCATACCTGGCATCGTCGATGGGAGGCCTTTAGGCAGTTCAACCTCTGACTGCCATAATGGCCCTAATAGACCAAACTATGAATTGTATACACCTAAGGTGATGTTTTCGTGTGTGTATTAACCGATTCTGATACGCTGGGCTGGACATCGAAATTTTCACGTACTTTTGCATACCTGGCAGCGTCGATGTGAGGCCTTTAGGCAGTTCAACCTATGACTGCCATAATGGCCCTAATAGACCAAACTATGACTTGTATACACCTAAGGTGATGTTTTCGTGTGTGTATTAACCGATTCTGATACGCTGGGCTGCATTTCAGGACATCGAAATTTTTACGTACTTTTGCATACCTGGCATTGTCGATGTGAGGCCTTTAGGCAGTTCAACCTCTGACTGCCATAATGGCCCTAATAGACCAAACTATGACTTGTACACACCTAAGGTGATGTTTTCGTGTGTGTATTAACCGATTCTGATACGCTGGGCTGCATTTCAGGACATCGAAATTTTCACGTACTTTTGCATACCTGGCATCGTCGATGGGAGGCCTTTAGGCAGTTCAACCTCTGACTGCCATAATGGCCCTTATAGACCAAACTATGAATTGTATACACCTAAGGTGATGTTTTCGTGTGTGTATTAACCGATTCTGATACGCTGGGCTGCATTTCAGGACATCGAAATTTTCACGTACTTTTGCATACCTGGCAGCGTCGATGTGAGGCCTTTAGGCAGTTCAACCTATGACTGCCATAATGGCCCTAATAGACCAAACTATGACTTGTATACACCTAAGGTCATGTGTGGATTAACCGATTCTGATACGCTGGGCTGCATTTCAGGACATCGAAATATTCACATACTTTTGCATACCTGGCATCGTCGATGTGAGGTCTTTAGGCAGTTCAACCTCTGACTGCCATAATGGCCCTAATAGACCAAACTATGACTTGTACACACCTAAGGTGATGTTTTCGTGTGTGTATTAACCGATTCTGATACGCTGGGCTGCATTTCAGGACATCGAAATTTTCACGTACTTTTGCATACCTGGCATAGTCGATGTGAGGCCTTTAGGCAGTTCAACCTCTGACTGCCATAATGGCCCCAATAGACCAAACCATACACCTTTGGTGATGTTTTCGTGTGTGTATTAACCGATTCTGATACGCTGGGCTGCATTTCAGGACATCGAAATTTTCACGTACTCTTGCATACCTGGCTTAGTCGATGTGAGGCCTTTAGGCAGTTCAACCTATGACTGCCATAATGGACCTAATAAACCAAACTATGACTTGTATACACCTAAGGTGATGTTTTTGTGTGTGTATTAACCGATTCTGATGCGCAGGGCTGCATTTAAGGACATCGACATTTTCACGTACTCTTGCGTACCTGGCATAGTCGATGTGAGGCCTTTAGGCAGTTCAACCTGTGACTGCCATAATGGCCCCAATAGACAAAACTATGACTTGCATACACATTTGGTGATGTTTTCGTGTGTATTAACCGATTCTGATACACTGGGCAGCATTTGGAGACATCGAAATTTTCACGTACTTTTGCATACCTGGCACCGTCGATGTGAGGCTTTTGGGCAGTTCAAACTCTGACTGCCATAATGGCCCTAATAGACCAAACTACGACTTGTATACACCTAAGGTGATGTTTTCGTCTGTGTATTAACTGATTCTGATACGCTGGGCTGCATTTCAGGACATCGAAATTTTCACGTACTTTTGCATACCTGGCATCGTCGATGGGAGGCCTTTAGGCAGTTCAACCTCTGACTGCCATAATGGCCCTAATAGACCAAACTATGAATTGTATACACCTAAGGTGATGTTTTCGTGTGTGTATTAACCGATTCTGATACGCTGGGCTGGACATCGAAATTTTCACGTACTTTTGCATACCTGGCAGCGTCGATGTGAGGCCTTTAGGCAGTTCAACCTATGACTGCCATAATGGCCCTAATAGACCAAACTATGACTTGTATACACCTAAGGTCATGTTTTCGTGTGTGTATTAACCGATTCTGGTATGCTGGGCTGCATTTCAGGACATCGAAATATTCACATACTTTTGCATACCTGGCATCGTCGATGTGAGGTCTTTAGGCTTTTCAACCTCTGACTGCCATAATGGCCCCAATAGATCAAACTATGACTTGCATACACCTTTGGCGATGTTTTCGTGTGTGTATTAACCGATTTTGACACACTGGGCAGCATTTGGAGACATAGAAAGTTTCACGTACTTTTACATACCTGGCATCGTAGATGTGAGGCTTTTGGGCAGTTCAAACTCTGACTGCCATAATGGCCCTAATAGACCAAACTACGACTTGTATACACCTAAGGTGATGTTTTCGTGTGCGTATTAACCGATTCTGATACGCTGGGCAGCATTTGGAGACATCGAAATTTTCACGTACTTTTGCATACCTGGAATCGTCGATGTGAGGCCCTTAGGCAGTTCAACCTCTGACTGCCATAATGGCCCCAACAGACCAAACTATGACTTGTATACACCTTTGGTGATGTTTTCGTGTGTGTATAAACCGATTCTGATACGCTGGGCTGCATTTCAGGACATCGAAATTTTCACGTACTTTTGCATAATTGGCATCGTCGATGTGAGGCCTTTAGGCAGTTCAAACTCTGACTGCCATAATGGCCCTAATAGACCAAACTATGACTTGTATACACCTAAGGTGATGTTTTCGTGTGTGTATTAACCGATTCTGATACGCTGGGCTGCATTTCAGGACATCGAAATTTTTACGTACTTTTACATAATTGACATCGTCGATGTGAGGTCTTTAGGCAGTTCAACCTCTGACTGCCATAATGGCCCCAATAGACCAAACTATGACTCGCATACACCTTTGGCGATGTTTTCGTGTGTGTATTAACCGATTCTGATACACTGGGCAGCATTTGGAGACATCGAAATTTTCACGTACTTTTACATACCTGGCATCGTCGATGTGAGGCTTTTGGGCAGTTCAACCTCTGACTGCCGTAATGGCCCTAATAGACCAAACTATGACTTGTATACACCTAATGTGATGTTTTCGTGTGTGTATTAACCGATTCTGATACGCTGGGCTGCATTTCAGGACATCGAAATTTTTACGTACTTTTGCATACCTGGCATTGTCGATGTGAGGCCTTTAGGCAGTTCAACCTCTGACTGCCATAATGGCCCTAATAGACCAAACTATGACTTGTACACACCTAAGGTGATGTTTTCGTGTGTGTATTAACCGATTCTGATACGCTGGGCTGCATTTCAGGACATCGAAATTTTCACGTACTTTTGCATACCTGGCATAGTCGATGTGAGGCCTTTAGGCAGTTCAACCTCTGACTGCCATAATGGCCCCCATTAGACCAAACCATACACCTTTGGTGATGTTTTCGTGTGTGTATTAACCGATTCTGATACGCTGGGCTGCATTTCAGGACATCGAAATTTTCACGTACTCTTGCATACCTGGCTTAGTCGATGTGAGGCCTTTAGGCAGTTCAACCTATGACTGCCATAATGGACCTAATAAACCAAACTATGACTTGTATACACCTAAGGTGATGTTTTTGTGTGTGTATTAACCGATTCTGATGCGCAGGGCTGCATTTCAGGACATCGACATTTTCACGTACTCTTGCGTACCTGGCATAGTCGATGTGAGGCCTTTAGGCAGTTCAACCTGTGACTGCCATAATGTCCCCAATAGACAAAACTATGACTTGCATACACATTTGGTGATGTTTTCGTGTGTATTAACCGATTCTGATACACTGGGCAGCATTTGGAGACATCGAAATTTTCACGTACTTTTGCATACCTGGCACCGTCGATGTGTGTATTAACCGATTCTGATACACTGCGCAGCATTTGGAGACATCGAAATTTTCACGTACTTTTACATACCTGGCATCGTCGATGTGAGGCTTTTGGGCAGTTCAAACTCTGACTGCCATAATGGCCCTAATAGACCAAACTATGACTTGTACACACCTAAGGTGATGTTTTCGTGTGTGTATTAACCGATTCTGATACGCTGGGCTGCATTTCAGGACATCGAAATTTTCACGTACTTTTACATAATTGACATCGTCGATGTGAGGTCTTTAGGCAGTTCAACCTCTGACTGCCATAATGGCCCCAATAGACCAAACTATGACTCGCATACACCTTTGGCGATGTTTTCGTGTGTGTATTAACCGATTCTGATACACTGGGCAGCATTTGGAGACATCGAAATTTTCACGTACTTTTACATACCTGGCATCGTCGATGTGAGGCTTTTGGGCAGTTCAAACTCTGACTGACATAATGGCCCTAATAGACCAAACTATGACTTGTACACACCTAAGGTGATGTTTTCGTGTGTGTATTAACCGATTCTGATACGCTGGGCTGCATTCCAGGACATCGAAATTTTCACGTATTTTTGCATACCTGGCATCGTCGATGTGAGGCCTTTAGGCAGTTCAAACTCTGACTGCCATAATGGCCCCAATAGACCAAACCATACACCTTTGGTGATGTTTTCGTGTGTGTATTAACCGATTCTGATACGCTGGGCTGCATTTCAGGACATCGACAGTTTCACGTACTTTTGCATACCTGGCATCGACGATGTGAGGCCTTTAGGCAGTTCAACCTCTGACTGCCATAATGGCCCTAATAGACCAAACTATGACTTGTACACACCTAAGGTGATGTTTTCGTGTGTGTATTAACCGATTCTGATACGCTGGGCTGCATTTCAGGACATCGAAATTTGCACGTACTTTTGCATACCTGGCATAGTCGATGTGAGGCCTTTAGGCAGTTCAACCTCTGACTGCCGTAATGGTCCTAATAGACCAAACTATGACTTGTATACACCTAAGGTGATGTTTTCGTGTGTGTATTAACCGATTCTGATACGCTGGGCTGCATTTCAGGACATCGAAATTTTTACGTACTTTTGCATACCTGGCATTGTCGATGTGAGGCCTTTAGGCAGTTCAACCTCTGACTGCCATAATGGCCCTAATAGACCAAACTATGACTTGTACACACCTAAGGTGATGTTTTCGTGTGTGTATTAACCGATTCTGATACGCTGGGCTGCATTTCAGGACATCGAAATTTTCACGTACTTTTGCATACCTGGCATCGTCGATGGGAGGCCTTTAGGCAGTTCAACCTCTGACTGCCATAATGGCCCTTATAGACCAAACTATGAATTGTATACACCTAAGGTGATGTTTTCGTGTGTGTATTAACCGATTCTGATACGCTGGGCTGCATTTCAGGACATCGAAATTTTCACGTACTTTTGCATACCTGGCAGCGTCGATGTGAGGCCTTTAGGCAGTTCAACCTATGACTGCCATAATGGCCCTAATAGACCAAACTATGACTTGTATACACCTAAGGTCATGTTTTCGTGTGTGTATTAACCGATTCTGATACGCTGGGCTGCATTTCAGGACATTGAAATATTCACATACTTTTGCATACCTGGCATCGTCGATGTGAGGTCTTTAGGCTTTTCAACCTCTGACTGCGATAATGGCCCCAATAGATCAAACTATGACTTGCATACACCTTTGGCGATGTTTTCGTGTGTGTATTAACCGATTTTGACACACTGGGCAGCATTTGGAGACATCGAAATTTGCACGTACTTTTACATACCTGGCATCGTCGATGTGAGGCTTTTGGGCAGTTCAAACTCTGACTGCCATAATGGCCCTAATAGACCAAACTACGACTTGTATACACCTAAGGTGATGTTTTCGTGTGCGTATTAACCGATTCTGATACGCTGGGCAGCATTTGGAGACATCGAAATTTTCACGTACTTTTGCATACCTGGAATCGTCGATGTGAGGCCCTTAGGCAGTTCAACCTCTGACTGCCATAATGGCCCCAACAGACCAAACCATGACTTGTATACACCTTTGGTGGTGTTTTCGTGTGTGTATTAACCGATTCTGATCCGCTGGGCTGCATTTCAGGACATCGAAATTTTCACGTACTTTTGCATAATTGGCATCGTCGATGTGAGGCCTTTAGGCAGTTCAAACTCTGACTGCCATAATGGCCCCAATATACCAAACTATGACTCGCATACACCTTTGGCGATGTTTTCGTGTGTGTATTAACCGATTCTGATACACTGGGCAGCATTTGGAGACATCGAAATTTCCACGTACTTTTACATACCTGGCATCGTCGATGTGAGGCTTTTGGGCAGTTCAACCTCTGACTGCCGTAATGGCCCTAATAGACCAAACTATGACTTGTATACACCTAAGGTGATGTTTTCGTGTGTGTATTAACCGATTCTGATACGCTGGGCTGCATTTCAGGACATCGAAATTTTTACGTACTTTTGCGTACCTGGCATTGTCGATGTGAGGCCTTTAGGCAGTTCAACCTCTGACTGGCATAATGGCCCTAATAGACCAAACTATGACTTGTACACACCTAAGGTGATGTTTTCGTGTGTGTATTAACCGATTCTGATGCGCTGGGCTGCATTTCAGGACATCGAAATTTTCACGTACTTTTGCATACCTGGCATAGTCGATGTGAGGCCTTTAGGCAGTTCAACCTCTGACTGCCATAATGGCCCCAATAGACCAAACCATACACCTTTGGTGATGTTTTCGTGTGTGTATTAACCGATTCTGATACGCTGTGCTGCATTTCAGGACATCGAAATTTTCACGTACTCTTGCATACCTGGCTTAGTCGATGTGAGGCCTTTAGGCAGTTCAACCTATGACTGCCATAATGGACCTAATAAACCAAACTATGACTTGTATACACCTAAGGTGATGTTTTTGTGTGTGTATTCACCGATTCTGATGCGCAGGGCTGCATTTCAGGACATCGACATTTTCACGTACTTTTGCGTACCTGGCATAGTCGATGTGAGGCCTTTAGGCAGTTCAACCTGTGACTGTCATAATGGCCCCAATAGACAAAACTATGATTTGCATACACATTTGGTGATGTTTTCGTGTGTATTAACCGATTCTGATACACTGGGCAGCATTTGGAGACATCGAAATTTTCACGTACTTTTGCATACCTGGCACCGTCGATGTGAGGCTTTTGGGCAGTTCAAACTCTGACTGCCATAATGGCCCTAATAGACCAAACTACGACTTGTATAGACCTTTGCTGATGTTTTCGCGTGTGTATTAACCGATTCTGGTACGCTGGGCTGCATTTCAGGACATCGACATTTTCACATACTTTTGCATACCTGGCAGCGTCGATGTGAGGCCTTTAGGCAGTTCAACCTATGACTGCCATAATGGCCCTAATAGACAAAACTATGACTTGTATACACCTAAGGTCATGTTTTCGTGTGTGTATTAACCGATTCTGATACGCTGGGCTGCATTTCAGGACATCGAAATTTTCACATACTTTTGCATACCTGGCATCGTCGATGTGAGGTCTTTAGGCTTTTCAACCTCTGACTGCGATAATGGCCCCAATAGATCAAACTATGACTTGCATATACCTTTGGCGATGTTTTCGTGTGTGTATTATCCGATTCTGATACGCTGGGCAGCATTTGGAGACATCGAAATTTTCACGTACTTTTGCATACCTGGAATCGTCGATGTGAGGCCCTTAGGCAGTTCAACCTCTGACTGCCATAATGGCCCCAACAGACCAAACTATGACTTGTATACACCTTTGGTGATGTTTTCGTGTGTGTATTAACCGATTCTGATACGCTGGGCTGCATTTCAGGACATCGAAATTTTCACGTACTTTTGCATAATTGGCATCGTCGATGTGAGGCCTTTAGGCAGTTCAAACTCTGACTGCCATAATGGCCCCAATATACCAAACTATGACTCGCATACACCTTTGGCGATGTTTTCGTGTGTGTATTATCCGATTCTGATACACTGGGCAGCATTTGGAGACATCGAAATTTTCACGTACTTTTACATACCTGGCATCGTCGATGTGAGGCTTTTGGGCAGTTCAACCTCTGACTGCCGTAATGGCCCTAATAGACCAAACTATGACTTGTATACACCTAAGGTGATGTTTTCGTGTGTGTATTAACCGATTCTGATACGCTGGGCTGCATTTCAGGACATCGAAATTTTTACGTACTTTTGCATGCCTGGCATTGTCGATGTGAGGCCTTTAGGCAGTTCAACCTCTGACTGGCATAATGGCCCTAATAGACCAAACTATGACTTGTACACACCTAAGGTGATGTTTTCGTGTGTGTATTAACCGATTCTGATACGCTGGGCTGCATTTCAGGACATCGAAATTTTCACGTACTTTTGCATACCTGGCATAGTCGATGTGAGGCCTTTAGGCAGTTCAACCTCTGACTGCCATAATGGCCCCAATAGACCAAACCATACACCTTTGGTGATGTTTTCGTGTGTGTATTAACCGATTCTGATACGCTGGGCTGCATTTCAGGACATCGAAATTTTCACGTACTCTTGCATACCTGGCTTAGTCGATGTGAGGCCTTTAGGCAGTTCAACCTATGACTGCCATAATGGACCTAATAAACCAAACTATGACTTGTATACACCTAAGGTGATGTTTTTGTGTGTGTATTAACCGATTCTGATGCGCAGGGCTGCATTTCAGGACATCGACATTTTCACGTACTTTTGCGTACCTGGCATAGTCGATGTGAGGCCTTTAGGCAGTTCAACCTGTGACTGCCATAATGGCCCCAATAGACAAAACTATGACTTGCATACACATTTGGTGATGTTTTCGTGTGTATTAACCGATTCTGATACACTGGGCAGCATTTGGAGACATCGAAATTTTCACGTACTTTTGCATACCTGGCACCGTCGATGTGAGGATTTTAGGCAGTTGAACCTCTGACTGCCATAATGGCCCTAATAGACCAAACTATGACTTGTATACACCTAAGGTGATGCCTTCGTGTGTGTATTAACCGATTCTGATACGCTGGGCTGCATTTCAGGACATCGAAATTTTCACGTACTTTTGCATACCTGGCATTGTCGATGTGTGTATTAACCGATTCTGATACGCTGGGCTGCATTTCAGGACATCGAAATTTTCACGTACTTTTGCATACCTGGCATCGTCGATGGGAGGCCTTTAGGCAGTTCAACCTCTGACTGCCATAATGGCCCTAATAGACCAAACTATGACTTGTATACACCTAAGGTGATGTTTTCGTGTGTGTATTAACTGATTCTGATACGCTGGGCTGCATTTCAGGACATCGACATTTTCACGTACTTTTGCATACCTGGCTATTTCGATGTGAAGCCTTTAGGCAGTTCAACCTCTGACTGCCATAATGGCCCCAATAGACCAAACCATGACTTGTATACACCTTTGGTGATTCTGTCGTGTGTGTATTAACCGATTCTGATACGCTGGGCTGCATTTCAGGATATCGAAATTTTCACGTACTCTTGCATACCTGGCATCGTCGATGTGAGGCCTTTAGGCAGTTCAACCTCTGACTGCCATAATGGCCCCAATAGACCAAACTATGACTTGTATACACCTAAGGTAATGTATTCGTGTGTGTATTAACCGATTCTGATACGCTGGGCAGCATTTGGAGACATCGAAATTTTCACGTACCTTTGCATACCTGGCATCGTCGATGTGAGGCCTTTAGGCAGTTCAACCTCTGACTGCCATAATGGCCCTAATGGACCAAACTATTACTTGTATACACCTAAGGTGATGTTTTCCTGTGTGTATTAACCGATTCTGATACACTGGGCAGCATTTGGAGACATCGAAATTTTCACGTACTTTTGCATACCTGGCATCGTCGATGGGAGGCCTTTAGGCAGTTCAACCTCTGACTGCCATAATGGCCCTAATAGACCAAACTATGACTTGTATACACCTAAGGTGATGTTTTCGTGTGTGTATTAACCGATTCTGATACGCTGGGCTGCATTTCAGGACATCGATATTTTCACGTACTTACCTGGCATCGTCGATGTGAAGCCTTTAGGCAGTTTAACCTCTGACTGCCATAATGGCCCCAATAGACCAAACCATGACTTGTATACACCTTTGGTGATGTTTTCGTGTGTGTATTAACCGATTCTGATACGCTAATAGATGACCCTAATAGACCAAACTATTACTTGTATAAACCTAAGGTGATGTTTTCCTGTGTGTATTAACCGATTCTGATACGCTGTGCTGCATTTCAATACATCGAAATTTTCACGTACTTTTGCATACCTGGCATCGTCGATGTGAGGCTTTTGGGCAGTTCAACCCCTGACTGCCATAATGGCCCCAATAGACCACTCTATGACTTGCATACACCTTTGGTGATGTTTTTGTGTGTGTGTATTAACCGATTCTGATACACTGGGCAGCATTTGGAGACATCGAAATTTTCACGTACTTTTACATACCTGGCATCGTCGATGTGAGGCCTTTAGGCAGTTCAACCCCTGACTGCCACAATGGCACCAATAGACCAAACTATGACTTGCATACACCTTTGGTGATGTTTTCGTGTGTGTATTAACCGATTCTGATACGCTGGGCTGCATTTCAGTACATCGAAATTTTCACGTACTGTTGCATTCCTGGCATCGTCGATGGGAGGCCTTTAGGCAGTTCAACCTCTGACTGCCATAATGGCCCTAATAGACCAAACTATGACTTGTATACACCTATGGTGATGTTTTCGTGTGTGTATTAACCGATTCTGATACGCTGGGCTGCATTTCAGGACACCGACATATTCACGTACTTTTGCATACCTGGCATCGTCGATGTGAAGCCTTTAGGCAGTTCAACCTCTGACTGCCATAATGGCCCCAATAGAGCAAACCATGACTTGTATACACCTTTGGTGATGTTTTCGTGTGTGTATTAACCGATTCTCATACGCTAATAGATGGCCCTAATAGACCAAACTATTACTTGTATAGACCTAAGGTGATGTTTTCCTGTGTGTATAAACCGATTCTGATACGCTGTGCTGCATTTCAATACATCGAAATTTTCACGTACTTTTGCATACCTGGCATCGTCGATGTGAGGTCTTTAGGCAGTTCAACCTCTGACTGCCATAATGGCCACAATAGACCAATCTACGACTTGCATACACCTTTCATGATATTTTTGTGTGTGTGTGTTAACCGATTCTGATACACTGGGCAGCATTTGGAGACATCGAAATTTTCACGTACTTTTACATACCTGGCATCGTCGATGTGAGGCCTTTAGGCAGTTCAACCCCTGACTGCCACAATGGCACCAATAGACCAAACTATGACTTGTATACACATTTGGTGATGTTTTCGTGTGTGTATTAACCGATTCTGATACGCTGGGCAGCATTTGGAGACATCGAAATTTTCACGTACCTTTGCATACCTGGCATCGTCGATGTGAGGCCTTTAGGCAGTTCAACCTCTGACTGCCATAATGGCCCTAATAGACCAAACTATTACTTGTATACACCTAAGGTGATGTTTTCCTGTGTGTATTAACCGATTCTGATACGCTGTGCTGCATTTCAATACATCGAAATTTTCACGTACTTTTGAATACCTGGCATCGTCGATGTGAGGTCTTTAGGCAGTTAAACCCCGGACTGCCACAATGGCACCAATAGACCAAACTATGATTTGCATACACCTTTGGCGACGTTTTCGTGTGTGTATTAACCGATTCTGATACGCTGGGCAGCATTTGGAGACATCGAAATTTTCACGTACTTTTGCATACCTGGCATCGTCGATGTGAGGCCTTTAGGCAGTTAAACCCCTGACTGCCACAATGGCACCAATAGACCAAACTATGATTTGCATACACCTTTGGCGATGTTTTCGTGTGTGTATTAACCGATTCTGATACGCTGGGCAGCATTTGGAGACATCGAAATTACTTTTGCATACCTGGCATCGTCGATGTGAGGCCTTTAGGCAGTTCAACCTCTGACTGCCATAATGGCCCTTATAGACCAAACTATGAATTGTATACACCTAAGGTGATGTTTTCGTGTGTGTATTAACCGATTCTGATACGCTGGGCTGCATTTCAGGACATCGAAATTTTCACGTACTTTTGCATACCTGGCAGCGTCGATGTGAGGCCTTTAGGCAGTTCAACCTATGACTGCCATAATGGCCCTAATAGACCAAACTATGACTTGTATACACCTAAGGTCATGTTTTCGTGTGTGTGTTAACCGATTCTGATACGCTGGGCTGCATTTCAGGACATCGAAATATTCACGTACTTTTGCATACCTGGCATCGTCGATGTGAGGTCTTTAGGCTTTTCAACCTCCGACTGCCATAATGGCCCCAATAGATCAAACTATGACTTGCATACATTTTTGGCGATGTTTTCGTGTGTGTATTAACCGATTCTGACACACTGGGCAGCATTTGGAGACATCGAAATTTTCACGTACTTTTACATACCTGGTATCGTCGATGTGAGGCTTTTTTGCAGTTCAAACTCTGACTGCCATAATGGCCCTAATAGACCAAACTACGACTTGTATACACCTAAGGTGATGTTTTCGTGTGCGTATTAACCGATTCTGATACGCTGGGCAGCATTTGGAGACATCGAAATTTTCACGTACTTTTGCATACCTGGAATCGTCGATGTGAGGCCCTTAGGCAGTTCAACCTCTGACTGCCATAATGGCCTCAACAGACCAAACTATGACTTGTATACACCTTTGGTGATGTTTTCGTGTGTGTATTAACCGATTCTGATACGCTGGGCTGCATTTCAGGACATCGAAATTTTCACGTACTTTTGCATAATTGGCATCGTCGATGTGAGGCCTTTAGGCAGTTCAACCTCTGACTGCCATAATGGCCCTAATAGACCAAACTATGACTTGTATACACCTAAGGTGATGTTTTCGTGTGTGTATTAACCGATTCTGATACGCTGGGCTGCATTTCAGGACATCGAAATTTTCACGTACTTTTACATAATTGACATCGTCGATGTGCGGTCTTTAGGCAGTTCAACCTCTGACTGCCATAATGGCCCTAATAGACCAAACTATGACTCGCATACACCTTTGGCGATGTTTTCGTGTGTGTATTAACCGATTCTGATACACTGGGCAGCATTTGGAGACATCGAAATTTTCACGTACTTTTACATACCTGGCATCGTCGATGTGAGGCTTTTGGGCAGTTCAAACTCTGACTGCCATAATGGCCCTAATAGACCAAACTATGACTTGTATACACCTAAGGTGATGTTTTCGTGTGTGTATTAACCGATTCTGATACGCCGGGCTGCATTTCAGGACATCGAAATATTCACGTACTTTTGCATACCTGGCATCGTCGATGTGAGGTCTTTAGGCTTTTCAACCTCTGACTGCCATAATGGCCCCAATAGATCAAACTATAACTTGCATACACCTTTGGCGATGTTTTCGTGTGTGTATTAACCGATTCTGACACACTGGGCAGCATTTGGAGACATCGAAATTTTCACGTACTTTTACATACCTGGTATCGTCGATGTGAGGCTTTTGGGCAGTTCAAACTCTGACTGCCATAATGGCCCTAATAGACCAAACTACGACTTGTATACACCTAAGGTGATGTTTTCGTGTGCGTATTAACCGATTCTGATACGCTGGGCTGCATTTCAGGACATCGAAATTTTCACGTACTTTTGCATAATTGGCATCGTCGATGTGAGGCCTTTAGGCAGTTCAACCTCTGACTGCCATAATGGCCCTAATAGACCAAACTATGACTTGTATACACCTAAGGTGATGTTTTCGTGTGTGTATTAACCGATTCTGATACGCTGGGCTGCATTTCAGGACATCGAAATTTTCACGTACTTTTACATAATTGACATCGTCGATGTGAGGTCTTTAGGCAGTTCAACCTCTGACTGCCATAATGGCCCCAATAGACCAAACTATGACTCGCATACACCTTTGGCGATGTTTTCGTGTGTGTATTAACCGATTCTGATACACTGGGCAGCATTTGGAGACATCGAAATTTTCACGTACTTTTACATACCTGGCATCGTCGATGTGAGGCTTTTGGGCAGTTCAAACTCTGACTGCCATAATGGCCCTAATAGACCAAACTATGACTTGTATACACCTTAGGTGATCTTTTCGTGTGTGTATTAACCGATTCTGATACGCCGGGCTGCATTTCAGGACATCGACATTTTTACGTACTTTTGCATACCTGGCATTGTCGATGTGAGGCCTTTAAGCGGTTCAACCTCTGACTGCCATAATGGCCCCAGTAGACCAAACTGTGACTCGCATACACCTTTGGCGATGTTTTCGTGTGTGTATTAACCGATTCTGATACACTGGGCAGCATTTGGAGACATCGAAATTTTCACGTACTTTTACATACCTGGCATCGTCGATGTGAGGCCTTTAGGCAGTTCAAAATCTGACTGCTATAATGGCCCCAATAGACCAAACAATGACTTGTATACACCTTTGGTGATGTTTTCGTATGTGTATTAACCGATTCTGATAGGCTGGACAGCATTTGGAGACATCGACATTTTAGGCACTTCAACCTCTGACTGCCATAATAGACTGCCCTAATAGACCAAACTATGACTTGTATACACCTAAGGTGATGTTTTCGTGTGTGTATTAACCGATTCTCATACGCTGGGCTGCATTTCAGGATATCGAAATTTTCACGTACTTTTGCATACCTGGCACCGTCGATGTGAGGCCTTTAGGCAGTTCAACCTCTGACTGCCATAATGGCCCCAATAGACCAAACTATGACTTGCATACACCTAAGGTGATGTTTTCGTGTGTGTATTAACCGATTCTGATACGCTGGGCAGCATTTGGAGACATCGAAATTACTTTTGCATACCTGGCATCGTCGATGTGAGGCCTTTAGGCAGTTCAACCTCTGACTGCCATAATGGCCCTAATAGACCAAACTATGACTTGCATACACATTTGGTGATGTTTTCGCGTGTGTATTAACCGATTCTGATACACTGGGCAGCATTTGGAGACATCGAAATTTTCACGTACTTTTACATACCTGGCATCGTCGATGTGAGGCCTTTAGGCAGTTCAACCCCTGACTGCCACAATGGCAAAAATAGACCAAACTATGACTTGCATACACCTTTGGTGATGTTTTCGTGTGTGTATTAACCGATTCTGATACGCTGGGCTGCATTTCAGTACATCGAAATTTTCACGTACTGTTGCATACCTGGCATCGTCGATAGGAGGCCTTTAGGCAGTTCAACCTCTGACTGCCATAATGGCCCTAATAGACCAAACTATGACTTGTATACACCTATGGTGATGTTTTCGTGTGTGTATTAACCGATTCTGATACGCTGGGCTGCATTTCAGGACACCGACATATTCACGTACTTTTGCATACCTGGCATCGTCGATGTGAAGCCTTTAGGCAGTTCAACCTCTGACTGCCATAATGGCCCCAATAGACCAAACCATGACTTGTATACACCTTTGGTGATGTTTTCGTGTGTGTATTAACCGATTCTCATACGCTAATAGATGGCCCTAATAGACCAAACTATTTCTTGTATAGACCTAAGGTGATGTTTTCCTGTGTGTATAAACCGATTCTGATACGCTGTGCTGCATTTCAATACATCGAAATTTTCACGTACTTTTGCATACCTGGCATCGTCGATGTGAGGCCTTTAGGCAGTTCAAAATCTGACTGCTATAATGGCCCCAATAGACCAAACAATGACTTGTATACACCTTTGGTGATGTTTTCGTATGTGTATTAACCGATTCTGATAGGCTGGACAGCATTTGGAGACATCGACATTTTAGGCACTTCAACCTCTGACTGCCATAATAGACTGCCCTAATAGACCAAACTATGACTTGTATACACCTAAGGTGATGTTTTCGTGTGTGTATTAACCGATTCTCATACGCTGGGCTGCATTTCAGGATATCGAAATTTTCACGTACTTTTGCATACCTGGCACCGTCGATGTGAGGCCTTTAGGCAGTGCAACCTCTGACTGCCATAATGGCCCCAATAGACCAAACTATGACTTGCATACACCTAAGGTGATGTTTTCGTGTGTGTATTAACCGATTCTGATACGCTGGGCAGCATTTGGAGACATCGAAATTACTTTTGCATACCTGGCATCGTCGATGTGAGGCCTTTAGGCAGTTCAACCTCTGACTGCCATAATGGCCCTAATAGACCAAACTATGACTTGCATACACATTTGGTGATGTTTTCGCGTGTGTATTAACCGATTCTGATACACTGGGCAGCATTTGGAGACATCGAAATTTTCACGTACTTTTACATACCTGGCATCGTCGATGTGAGGCCTTTAGGCAGTTCAACCCCTGACTGCCACAATGGCAAAAATAGACCAAACTATGACTTGCATACACCTTTGGTGATGTTTTCGTGTGTGTATTAACCGATTCTGATACGCTGGGCTGCATTTCAGTACATCGAAATTTTCACGTACTGTTGCATACCTGGCATCGTCGATAGGAGGCCTTTAGGCAGTTCAACCTCTGACTGCCATAATGGCCCTAATAGACCAAACTATGACTTGTATACACCTATGGTGATGTTTTCGTGTGTGTATTAACCGATTCTGATACGCTGGGCTGCATTTCAGGACACCGACATATTCACGTACTTTTGCATACCTGGCATCGTCGATGTGAAGCCTTTAGGCAGTTCAACCTCTGACTGCCATAATGGCCCCAATAGACCAAACCATGACTTGTATACACCTTTGGTGATGTTTTCGTGTGTGTATTAACCGATTCTCATACGCTAATA
Organism: Eristalis tenax; assembly: GCA_905231855.2. Classification (NCBI taxonomy): domain Eukaryota; kingdom Metazoa; phylum Arthropoda; class Insecta; order Diptera; family Syrphidae; genus Eristalis; species Eristalis tenax. Next base: position 64,067,115 of record HG993124.1, on the reverse strand, counting down.
GATGGCCCTAATAGACCAAACTATTTCTTGTATAGACCTAAGGTGATGTTTTCCTGTGTGTATAAACCGATTCTGATACGCTGTGCTGCATTTCAATACATCGAAATTTTCACGTACTTTTGCATACCTGGCATCGTCGATGTGAGGTCTTTAGGCAGTTCAACCTCTGACTGCCATAATGGCCCCAATAGACCAATCTACGACTTGCATACACCTTTGATGATGTTTTTGTGTGTGTGTGTTAACCGATTCTGATACACTGGGCAGCATTTGGAGCCATCGAAATTTTCACGTACTTTTACATACCTGGCATCGTCGATGTGAGGCCTTTAGGCAGTTCAACCCCTGACTGCCACAATGGCACCAATAGACCAAACTATGACTTGCATACACCTTTGGCGATGTTTTCGTGTGTGTATTAACCGATTCTGATACGCTGGGCTGCATATCAGGACATCGAAATTTCCACGTACTTTTGCATACCTGGCATCGTCGATGTGTGTATTAACCGATTCTGATACGCTGGGCTGCATTTCAGGACATCGACAGTTTCACGTACTTTTGCATACCTGGCATCGACGATGTGAGGCCTTTAGGCAGTTCAACCTCTGACTGCCATAATGGCCCCAATAGACCGAACTATGACTTGTATACACATTTGGTGATGTTTTCGTGTGTGTATTAACAGATTCTGATACGCTGGGCAGCATTTGGAGACATCGAAATTTTCACGTACCTTTGCATACCTGGCATCGTCGATGTGAGGCCTTTAGGCAGTTCAACCTCTGACCGCCATAATGGCCCTAATAGACCAAACTATTACTTGTATACACCTAAGGTGATGTTTTCCTGTGTGTATTAACCGATTCTGATACGCTGTGCTGCATTTCAATACATCGAAATTTTCACGTACTTTTGAATACCTGGCATCGTCGATGTGAGGTCTTTAGGCAGTTAAACCCCTGGCTGCCACAATGGCACCAATAGACCAAACTATGACTTGCATACACCTTTGGCGATGTTTTCGTGTGTGTATTAACCGATTCTGATACGCTGGGCAGCATTTGGAGACATCGAAATTTTCACGTACTTTTGCATACCTGGCATCGTCGATGTGAGGCCTTTAGGCAGTTCAACCTATGACTGCCATAATGGCCCTAATAGACCAAACAATGACTTGTATACACCTAAGGTCATGTTTTCGTGTGTGTATTAACCGATTCTGATACGCTGGGCTGCATTTGGAGACATCGAAATTTTCACGTACTTTTACATACCTGGCATCGCCGATGTGAGGCCTTTAGGCAGTTAAACCCCTGACTGCCACAATGGCACCAATAGACCAAACTATGATTTGCATACACCTTTGGCGATGTTTTCGTGTGTGTATTAACCGATTCTGATACGCTGGGCAGCATTTGGAGACATCGAAATTTTCACGTACTTTTGCATACCTGGCATCGTCGATGTGAGGCTTTTAGGCAGTTCAACCTCTGACTGCCATAATGGCCCTTATAGACCAAACTATGACTTGTATACACGTAAGGTGATGTTTTCGTGTGTGTATTAATCGATTCTGATACGCTGGGCTGCATTTCAGGACATCGAAATTTTCACGTACTTTTACATACCTGGCATCGTCGATGGGACGCCTTTAGGCAGTTCAACCTCTGACTGCCATAATGGCCCCAATAGACCAAACCATGAATTGTATACTCCTTTGGTGATGTTTTCGTGTGTGTATTAACCGATTCTGATACGCTGGGCTGCATTTCAGGACATCGAAATGTTCACGTACTTTTGAATACCTGGCAGCGTCGATGTGAGGCCTTTAGGCAGTTCAACCTATGACTGCCATAATGGCCCTAATAGACCAAACTATGACTTGTATACACCTAAGGTCATGTTTTCGTGTGTGTATTAACCGATTCTGATACGCTGGGCTGCATTTCAGGACATCGAAATATTCACGTACTTTCGCATACCTGGCATCGTCGATGTGAGGTCTTTAGGCTTTTCAACCTCTGACTGCCATAATGGCCCCAATAGATCAAACTATGACTTGCATACACCTTTGGCGATGTTTTCGTGTGTGTATTATCCGATTCTGACACACTGGGCAGCATTTGGAGACATCGAAATTTTCACGTACTTTTACATACCTGGTATCGTCGATGTGAGGCTTTTGGGCAGTTCAAACTCTGACTGCCATAATGGCCCTAATAGACCAAACTACGACTTGTATACACCTAAGGTGATGTTTTCGTGTGCGTATTAACCGATTCTGATACGCTGGGCAGCATTTGGAGACATCGAAATTTTCACGTACTTTTGCATACTTGGAATCGTCGATGTGAGGTCTTTAGGCTTTTCAACCTCTGACTGCCATAATGGCCCCAATAGATCAAACTATGACTTGCATACACCTTTGGCGATGTTTTCGTGTGTGTATTAACCGATTCTGATACGCTGGGCTGCATTTCAGGACATCGAAATTTTCACGTACTTTTGCATAATTGGCATCGTCGATGTGAGGCCTTTAGGCAGTTCAACCTCTGACTGCCATAATGGCCCTAATAGACCAAACTATGAATTGTATACTCCTTTGGTGATGTTTTCGTGTGTGTATTAACCGATTCTGATACGCTGGGCTGCATTTCAGGACATCGAAATTTTCACGTACTTTTACATAATTGACATCGTCGATGTGCGGTCTTTAGGCAGTTCAACCTCTGACTGCCATAATGGCCCTAATAGACCAAACTATGACTCGCATACACCTTTGGCGATGTTTTCGTGTGTGTATTAACCGATTCTGATACACTGGGCAGCATTTGGAGACATCGAAATTTTCACGTACTTTTACATACCTGGCATCGTCGATGTGAGGCTTTTGGGCAGTTCAAACTCTGACTGCCATAATGGCCCTAATAGACCAAACTATGACTTGTATACACCTAAGGTGATGTTTTCGTGTGTGTATTAACCGATTCTGATACGCCGGGCTGCATTTCAGGACATCGAAATATTCACGTACTTTTGCATACCTGGCATCGTCGATGTGAGGTCTTTAGGCTTTTCAACCTCTGACTGCCATAATGGCCCCAATAGATCAAACTATAACTTGCATACACCTTTGGCGATGTTTTCGTGTGTGTATTAACCGATTCTGACACACTGGGCAGCATTTGGAGACATCGAAATTTTCACGTACTTTTACATACCTGGTATCGTCGATGTGAGGCTTTTGGGCAGTTCAAACTCTGACTGCCATAATGGCCCTAATAGACCAAACTACGACTTGTATACACCTAAGGTGATGTTTTCGTGTGCGTATTAACCGATTCTGATACGCTGGGCTGCATTTCAGGACATTGAAATTTTCACGTACTTTTGCATAATTGGCATCGTCGATGTGAGGCCTTTAGGCAGTTCAACCTCTGACTGCCATAATGGCCCTAATAGACCAAACTATGACTTGTATACACCTAAGGTGATGTTTTCGTGTGTGTATTAACCGATTCTGATACGCTGGGCTGCATTTCAGGACATCGAAATTTTCACGTACTTTTACATAATTGACATCGTCGATGTGAGGTCTTTAGGCAGTTCAACCTCTGACTGCCATAATGGCCCCAATAGACCAAACTATGACTCGCATACACCTTTGGCGATATTTTCGTGTGTGTATTAACCGATTCTGATACACTGGGCAGCATTTGGAGACATCGAAATTTTCACGTACTTTTACATACCTGGCATCGTCGATGTGAGGCTTTTGGGCAGTTCAAACTCTGACTGCCATAATGGCCCTAATAGACCAAACTGTGACTTGTATACACCTAAGGTGATGTTTTCGTGTGTGTATTAACCGATTCTGATACGCCGGGCTGCATTTCAGGACATCGACATTTTTACGTACTTTTGCATACCTGGCATTGTCGATGTGAGGCCTTTAAGCGGTTCAACCTCTGACTGCCATAATGGCCCCAGTAGACCAAACTGTGACTCGCATACACCTTTGGCGATGTTTTCGTGTGTGTATTAACCGATTCTGATACACTGGGCAGCATTTGGAGACATCGAAATTTTCACGTACTTTTACATACCTGGCATCGTCGATGTGAGGCCTTTAGGCAGTTCAAAATCTGACTGCTATAATGGCCCCAATAGACCAAACAATGACTTGTATACACCTTTGGTGATGTTTTCGTATGTGTATTAACCGATTCTGATAGGCTGGACAGCATTTGGAGACATCGACATTTTAGGCACTTCAACCTCTGACTGCCATAATAGACTGCCCTAATAGACCAATCTATGACTTGTATACACCTAAGGTGATGTTTTCGTGTGTGTATTAACCGATTCTCATACGCTGGGCTGCATTTCAGGATATCAAAATTTTCACGTACTTTTGCATACCTGGCACCGTCGATGTGAGGCCTTTAGGCAGTTCAACCTCTGACTGCCATAATGGCCCCAATAGACCAAACTATGACTTGCATACACCTAAGGTGATGTTTTCGTGTGTGTATTAACCGATTCTGATACGCTGGGCAGCATTTGGAGACATCGAAATTACTTTTGCATACCTGGCATCGTCGATGTGAGGCCTTTAGGCAGTTCAACCTCTGACTGCCATAATGGCCCTAATAGACCAAACTATGACTTGCATACACATTTGGTGATGTTTTCGCGTGTGTATTAACCGATTCTGATACACTGGGCAGCATTTGGAGACATCGAAATTTTCACGTACTTTTACATACCTGGCATCGTCGATGTGAGGCCTTTAGGCAGTTCAACCCCTGACTGCCACAATGGCAAAAATAGACCAAACTATGACTTGCATACACCTTTGGTGATGTTTTCGTGTGTGTATTAACCGATTCTGATACGCTGGGCTGCATTTCAGTACATCGAAATTTTCACGTACTGTTGCATACCTGGCATCGTCGATAGGAGGCCTTTAGGCAGTTCAACCTCTGACTGCCATAATGGCCCTAATAGACCAAACTATGACTTGTATACACCTATGGTGATGTTTTCGTGTGTGTATTAACCGATTCTGATACGCTGGGCTGCATTTCAGGACACCGACATATTCACGTACTTTTGCATACCTGGCATCGTCGATGTGAAGCCTTTAGGCAGTTCAACCTCTGACTGCCATAATGGCCCCAATAGACCAAACCATGACTTGTATACACCTTTGGTGATGTTTTCGTGTGTGTATTAACCGATTCTCATACGCTAATAGATGGCCCTAATAGACCAAACTATTTCTTGTATAGACCTAAGGTGATGTTTTCCTGTGTGTATAAACCGATTCTGATACGCTGTGCTGCATTTCAATACATCGAAATTTTCACGTACTTTTGCATACCTGGCATCGTCGATGTGAGGTCTTTAGGCAGTTCAACCTCTGACTGCCATAATGGCCCCAATAGACCAATCTACGACTTGCATACACCTTTGATGATGTTTTTGTGTGTGTGTGTTAACCGATTCTGATACACTGGGCAGCATTTGGAGACATCGAAATTTTCACGTACTTTTACATACCTGGCATCGTCGATGTGAGGCCTTTAGGCAGTTCAACCCCTGACTGCCACAATGGCACCAATAGACCAAACTATGACTTGCATACACCTTTGGCGATGTTTTCGTGTGTGTATTAACCGATTCTGATACGCTGGGCTGCATATCAGGACATTGAAATTTCCACGTACTTTTGCATACCTGGCATCGTCGATGTGTGTATTAACCGATTCTGATACGCTGGGCTGCATTTCAGGACATCGACAGTTTCACGTACTTTTGCATACCTGGGATCGACGATGTGAGGCCTTTAGGCAGTTCAACCTCTGACTGCCATAATGGCCCCAATAGACCGAACTATGACTTGTATACACATTTGGTGATGTTTTCGTGTGTGTATTAACAGATTCTGATACGCTGGGCAGCATTTGGAGACATCGAAATTTTCACGTACCTTTGCATACCTGGCATCGTCGATGTGAGGCCTTTAGGCAGTTCAACCTCTGACCGCCATAATGGCCCTAATAGACCAAACTATTACTTGTATACACCTAAGGTGATGTTTTCCTGTGTGTATTAACCGATTCTGATACGCTGTGCTGCATTTCAATACATCGAAATTTTCACGTACTTTTGAATACCTGGCATCGTCGATGTGAGGTCTTTAGGCAGTTAAACCCCTGGCTGCCACAATGGCACCAATAGACCAAACTATGACTTGCATACACCTTTGGCGATGTTTTCGTGTGTGTATTAACCGATTCTGATACGCTGGGCAGCATTTGGAGACATCGAAATTTTCACGTACTTTTGCATACCTGGCATCGTCGATGTGAGGCCTTTAGGCAGTTCAACCTATGACTGCCATAATGGCCCTAATAGACCAAACAATGACTTGTATACACCTAAGGTCATGTTTTCGTGTGTGTATTAACCGATTCTGATACGCTGGGCTGCATTTGGAGACATCGAAATTTTCACGTACTTTTACATACCTGGCATCGCCGATGTGAGGCCTTTAGGCAGTTAAACCCCTGACTGCCACAATGGCACCAATAGACCAAACTATGATTTGCATACACCTTTGGCGATGTTTTCGTGTGTGTATTAACCGATTCTGATACGCTGGGCAGCATTTGGAGACATCGAAATTTTCACGTACTTTTGCATACCTGGCATCGTCGATGTGAGGCTTTTAGGCAGTTCAACCTCTGACTGCCATAATGGCCCTTATAGACCAAACTATGACTTGTATACACGTAAGGTGATGTTTTCGTGTGTGTATTAATCGATTCTGATACGCTGGGCTGCATTTCAGGACATCGAAATTTTCACGTACTTTTACATACCTGGCATCGTCGATGGGACGCCTTTAGGCAGTTCAACCTCTGACTGCCATAATGGCCCCAATAGACCAAACCATGAATTGTATACTCCTTTGGTGATGTTTTCGTGTGTGTATTAACCGATTCTGATACGCTGGGCTGCATTTCAGGACATCGAAATGTTCACGTACTTTTGAATACCTGGCAGCGTCGATGTGAGGCCTTTAGGCAGTTCAACCTATGACTGCCATAATGGCCCTAATAGACGAAACTATGACTTGTATACACCTAAGGTCATGTTTTCGTGTGTGTATTAACCGATTCTGATACGCTGGGCTGCATTTCAGGACATCGAAATATTCACGTACTTTCGCATACCTGGCATCGTCGATGTGAGGTCTTTAGGCTTTTCAACCTCTGACTGCCATAATGGCCCCAATAGATCAAACTATGACTTGCATACACCTTTGGCGATGTTTTCGTGTGTGTATTAACCGATTCTGACACACTGGGCAGCATTTGGAGACATCGAAATTTTCACGTACTTTTACATACCTGGTATCGTCGATGTGAGGCTTTTGGGCAGTTCAAACTCTGACTGCCATAATGGCCCTAATAGACCAAACTACGACTTGTATACACCTAAGGTGATGTTTTCGTGTGCGTATTAACCGATTCTGATACGCTGGGCAGCATTTGGAGACATCGAAATTTTCACGTACTTTTGCATACTTGGAATCGTCGATGTGAGGTCTTTAGGCTTTTCAACCTCTGACTGCCATAATGGCCCCAATAGATCAAACTATGACTTGCATACACCTTTGGCGATGTTTTCGTGTGTGTATTAACCGATTCTGATACGCTGGGCTGCATTTCAGGACATCGAAATTTTCACGTACTTTTGCATAATTGGCATCGTCGATCTGAGGCCTTTAGGCAGTTCAACCTCTGACTGCCATAATGGCCCTAATAGACCAAACTATGAATTGTATACTCCTTTGGTGATGTTTTCGTGTGTGTATTAACCGATTCTGATACGCTGGGCTGCATTTCAGGACATCGAAATTTTCACGTACTTTTACATAATTGACATCGTCGATGTGCGGTCTTTAGGCAGTTCAACCTCTGACTGCCATAATGGCCCTAATAGACCAAGCTATGACTCGCATACACCTTTGGCGATGTTTTCGTGTGTGTATTAACCGATTCTGATACACTGGGCAGCATTTGGAGGCATCGAAATTTTCACGTACTTCTACATACCTGGCATCGTCGATGTGAGGCTTTTGGGCAGTTCAAACTCTGACTGCCATAATGGCCCTAATAGACCAAACTATGACTTGTATACACCTAAGGTGATGTTTTCGTGTGTGTATTAACCGATTCTGATACGCCGGGCTGCATTTCAGGACATCGAAATATTCACGTACTTTTGCATACCTGGCATCGTCGATGTGAGGTCTTTAGGCTTTTCAACCTCTGACTGCCATAATGGCCCCAATAGATCAAACTATAACTTGCATACACCTTTGGCGATGTTTTCGTGTGTGTATTAACCGATTCTGACACACTGGGCAGCATTTGGAGACATCGAAATTTTCACGTACTTTTACATACCTGGTATCGTCGATGTGAGGCTTTTGGGCAGTTCAAACTCTGACTGCCATAATGGCCCTAATAGACCAAACTACGACTTGTATACACCTAAGGTGATGTTTTCGTGTGCGTATTAACCGATTCTGATACGCTGGGCTGCATTTCAGGACATCGAAATTTTCACGTACTTTTGCATAATTGGCATCGTCGATGTGAGGCCTTTAGGCAGTTCAACCTCTGACTGCCATAATGGCCCTAATAGACCAAACTATGACTTGTATACACCTAAGGTGATGTTTTCGTGTGTGTATTAACCGATTCTGATACGCTGGGCTGCATTTCAGGACATCGAAATTTTCACGTACTTTTACATAATTGACATCGTCGATGTGAGGTCTTTAGGCAGTTCAACCTCTGACTGCCATAATGGCCCCAATAGACCAAACTATGACTCGCATACACCTTTGGCGATGTTTTCGTGTGTGTATTAACCGATTCTGATACACTGGGCAGGATTTGGAGACATCGAAATTTTCACGTACTTTTACATACCTGGCATCGTCGATGTGAGGCTTTTGGGCAGTTCAAACTCTGACTGCCATAATGGCCCTAATAGACCAAACTATGACTTGTATACACCTAAGGTGATGTTTTCGTGTGTGTATTAACCGATTCTGATACGCCGGGCTGCATTTCAGGACATCGACATTTTTACGTACTTTTGCATACCTGGCATTGTCGATGTGAGGCCTTTAAGCGGTTCAACCTCTGACTGCCATAATGGCCCCAGTAGACCAAACTGTGACTCGCATACACCTTTGGCGATGTTTTCGTGTGTGTATTAACCGATTCTGATACACTGGGCAGCATTTGGAGACATCGAAATTTTCACGTACTTTTACATACCTGGCATCGTCGATGTGAGGCCTTTAGGCAGTTCAAAATCTGACTGCTATAATGGCCCCAATAGACCAAACAATGACTTGTATACACCTTTGGTGATGTTTTCGTATGTGTATTAACCGATTCTGATAGGCTGGACAGCATTTGGAGACATCGACATTTTAGGCACTTCAACCTCTGACTGCCATAATAGACTGCCCTAATAGACCAAACTATGACTTGTATACACCTAAGGTGATGTTTTCGTGTGTGTATTAACCGATTCTCATACGCTGGGCTGCATTTCAGGATATCGAAATTTTCACGTACTTTTGCATACCTGGCACCGTCGATGTGAGGCCTTTAGGCAGTTCAACCTCTGACTGCCATAATGGCCCCAATAGACCAAACTATGACTTGCATACACCTAAGGTGATGTTTTCGTGTGTGTATTAACCGATTCTGATACGCTGGGCAGCATTTGGAGACATCGAAATTACTTTTGCATACCTGGCATCGTCGATGTGAGGCCTTTAGGCAGTTCAACCTCTGACTGCCATAATGGCCCTAATAGACCAAACTATGACTTGCATACACATTTGGTGATGTTTTCGCGTGTGTATTAACCGATTCTGATACACTGGGCAGCATTTGGAGACATCGAAATTTTCACGTACTTTTACATACCTGGCATCGTCGATGTGAGGCCTTTAGGCAGTTCAACCTCTGACTGCCATAATGACCCCAATAGACCAAACTATGACTTGCATACACCTTTGGTGATGTTTTCGTGTGTGTATTAACCGATTCTGATACGCTGGGCTGCATTTCAGTACATCGAAATTTTCACGTACTGTTGCATACCTGGCATCGTCGATAGGAGGCCTTTAGGCAGTTCAACCTCTGACTGCCATAATGGCCCTAATAGACCAAACTATGACTTGTATACACCTATGGTGATGTTTTCGTGTGTGTATTAACCGATTCTGATACGCTGGGCTGCATTTCAGGACACCGACATATTCACGTACTTTTGCATACCTGGCATCGTCGATGTGAAGCCTTTAGGCAGTTCAACCTCTGACTGCCATAATGGCCCCAATAGACCAAACCATGACTTGTATACACCTTTGGTGATGTTTTCGTGTGTGTATTAACCGATTCTCATACGCTAATAGATGGCCCTAATAGACCAAACTATTTCTTGTATAGACCTAAGGTGATGTTTTCCTGTGTGTATAAACCGATTCTGATACGCTGTGCTGCATTTCAATACATCGAAATTTTCACGTACTTTTGCATACCTGGCATCGTCGATGTGAGGTCTTTAGGCAGTTCAACCTCTGACTGCCATAATGGCCCCAATAGACCAATCTACGACTTGCATACACCTTTGATGATGTTTTTGTGTGTGTGTGTTAACCGATTCTGATACACTGGGCAGCATTTGGAGACATCGAAATTTTCACGTACTTTTACATACCTGGCATCGTCGATGTGAGGCCTTTAGGCAGTTCAACCCCTGACTGCCACAATGGCACCAATAGACCAAACTATGACTTGCATACACCTTTGGCGATGTTTTCGTGTGTGTATTAACCGATTCTGATACGCTGGGCTGCATATCAGGACATCGAAATTTCCACGTACTTTTGCATACCTGGCATCGTCGATGTGTGTATTAACCGATTCTGATACGCTGGGCTGCATTTCAGGACATCGACAGTTTCACGTACTTTTGCATACCTGGCATCGACGATGTGAGGCCTTTAGGCAGTTCAACCTCTGACTGCCATAATGGCCCCAATAGACCGAACTATGACTTGTATACACATTTGGTGATGTTTTCGTGTGTGTATTAACAGATTCTGATACGCTGGGCAGCATTTGGAGACATCGAAATTTTCACGTACCTTTGCATACCTGGCATCGTCGATGTGAGGCCTTTAGGCAGTTCAACCTCTGACCGCCATAATGGCCCTAATAGACCAAACTATTACTTGTATACACCTAAGGTGATGTTTTCCTGTGTGTATTAACCGATTCTGATACGCTGTGCTGCATTTCAATACATCGAAATTTTCACGTACTTTTGAATACCTGGCATCGTCGATGTGAGGTCTTTAGGCAGTTAAACCCCTGGCTGCCACAATGGCACCAATAGACCAAACTATGACTTGCATACACCTTTGGCGATGTTTTCGTGTGTGTATTAACCGATTCTGATACGCTGGGCAGCATTTGGAGACATCGAAATTTTCACGTACTTTTGCATACCTGGCATCGTCGATGTGAGGCCTTTAGGCAGTTCAACCTATGACTGCCATAATGGCCCTAATAGACCAAACAATGACTTGTATACACCTAAGGTCATGTTTTCGTGTGTGTATTAACCGATTCTGATACGCTGGGCTGCATTTGGAGACATCGAAATTTTCACGTACTTTTACATACCTGGCATCGCCGATGTGAGGCCTTTAGGCAGTTAAACCCCTGACTGCCACAATGGCACCAATAGACCAAACTATGATTTGCATACACCTTTGGCGATGTTTTCGTGTGTGTATTAACCGATTCTGATACGCTGGGCAGCATTTGGAGACATCGAAATTTTCACGTACTTTTGCATACCTGGCATCGTCGATGTGAGGCCTTTAGGTAGTTCAACCTCTGACTGCCATAATGGCCCTTATAGACCAAACTATGACTTGTATACACGTAAGGTGATGTTTTCGTGTGTGTATTAATCGATTCTGATACGCTGGGCTGCATTTCAGGACATCGAAATTTTCACGTACTTTTACATACCTGGCATCGTCGATGGGACGCCTTTAGGCAGTTCAACCTCTGACTGCCATAATGGCCCCAATAGACCAAACCATGAATTGTATACTCCTTTGGTGATGTTTTCGTGTGTGTATTAACCGATTCTGATACGCTGGGCTGCATTTCAGGACATCGAAATGTTCACGTACTTTTGAATACCTGGCAGCGTCGATGTGAGGCCTTTAGGCAGTTCAACCTATGACTGCCATAATGGCCCTAATAGACCAAACTATGACTTGTATACACCTAAGGTCATGTTTTCGTGTGTGTATTAACCGATTCTGATACGCTGGGCTGCATTTCAGGACATCGAAATATTCACGTACTTTCGCATACCTGGCATCGTCGATGTGAGGTCTTTAGGCTTTTCAACCTCTGACTGCCATAATGGCCCCAATAGATCAAACTATGACTTGCATACACCTTTGGCGATGTTTTCGTGTGTCTATTAACCGATTCTGACACACTGGGCAGCATTTGGAGACATCGAAATTTTCACGTACTTTTACATACCTGGTATCGTCGATGTGAGGCTTTTGGGCAGTTCAAACTCTGACTGCCATAATGGCCCTAATAGACCAAACTACGACTTGTATACACCTAAGGTGATGTTTTCGTGTGCGTATTAACCGATTCTGATACGCTGGGCAGCATTTGGAGACATCGAAATTTTCACGTACTTTTGCATACTTGGAATCGTCGATGTGAGGTCTTTAGGCTTTTCAACCTCTGACTGCCATAATGGCCCCAATAGATCAAACTATGACTTGCATACACCTTTGGCGATGTTTTCGTGTGTGTATTAACCGATTCTGATACGCTGGGCTGCATTTCAGGACATCGAAATTTTCACGTACTTTTGCATAATTGGCATCGTCGATGTGAGGCCTTTAGGCAGTTCAACCTCTGACTGCCATAATGGCCCTAATAGACCAAACTATGACTTGTATACACCTAAGGTGATGTTTTCGTGTGTGTATTAACCGATTCTGATACGCTGGGCTGCATTTCAGGACATCGAAATTTTCACGTACTTTTACATAATTGACATCGTCGATGTGAGGTCTTTAGGCAGTTCAACCTCTGACTGCCATAATGGCCCCAATAGACCAAACTATGACTCGCATACACCTTTGGCGATGTTTTCGTGTGTGTATTAACCGATTCTGATACACTGGGCAGCATTTGGAGACATCGAAATTTTCACGTACTTTTACATACCTGGCATCGTCGATGTGAGGCTTTTGGGCAGTTCAAACTCTGACTGCCATAATGGCCCTAATAGACCAAACTATGACTTGTATACACCTAAGGTGATGTTTTCGTGTGTGTATTAACCGATTCTGATACGCCGGGCTGCATTTCAGGACATCGAAATTTTTACGTACTTTTGCATACCTGGCATTGTCGATGTGAGGCCTTTAGGCAGTTCAACCTCTGACTGCCATAATGGCCCCAATAGACCAAACTATGACTCGCATACACCTTTGGCGATGTTTTCGTGTGTGTATTAACCGATTCTGATACACTGGGCAGCATTTGGAGACATCGAAATTTTCACGTACTTTTACATACCTGGCATCGTCGATGTGAGGCTTTTGGGCAGTTCAAACTCTGACTGCCATAATGGCCCTAATAGACCAAACTATGACTTGTACACACCTAAGGTGATGTTTTCGTGTGTGTATTAACCGATTCTGATACGCTGGGCTGCATTTCAGGACATCGAAATTTTCACGTACTTTTACATAATTGACATCGTCGATGTGAGGTCTTTAGGCAGTTCAACCTCTGACTGCCATAATGGCCCCAATAGACCAAACTATGACTCGCATACACCTTTGGCGATGTTTTCGTGTGTGTATTAACCGATTCTGATACACTGGGCAGCATTTGGAGACATCGAAATTTTCACGTACTTTTACATACCTGGCATCGTCGATGTGTGGCTTTTGGGCAGTTCAAACTCTGACTGCCATAATGGCCCTAATAGACCAAACTATGACTTGTACACACCTAAGGTGATGTTTTCGTGTGTGTATTAACCGATTCTGATACGCTGGGCTGCATTTCAGGACATCGAAATTTTCACGTACTTTTGCATACCTGGCATAGTCGATGTGAGGCCTTTAGGCAGTTCAACCTCTGACTGCCATAATGGCCCCAATAGACCAAACCATACACCTTTGGTGATGTTTTCGTGTGTGTATTAACCGATTCTGATACGCTGGGCTGCATTTCAGGACATCGAAATTTTCACGTACTCTTGCATACTTGGCTTAGTCGATGTGAGGCCTTTAGGCAGTTCAACCTATGACTGCCATAATGGACCTAATAAACCAAACTATGACTTGTATACGCCTAAGGTGAAGTTTTTGTGTGTGTATTAACCGATTCTGATGCGCAGGGCTGCACTTCAGGACATCGAAATTTTCACGTACTTTTGCGTACCTGGCATAGTCGATGTGAGGCCTTTAGGCAGTTCAACCTCTGACTGCCATAATGGCCCCAATAGACCAAACCATGACTTGTATACACCTTTGGTGATGTTTAGGTGTGTGTATTAACCGATTCTGATACGCTGGGCTGCATTTGGAGACATCGAAATTTTCACGTACTTTTGCATACCTGGCATCGTCAATGTGAGGCCTTTAGGCAGTTCAAAATCTGACTGCTATAATGGCCCCAATAGACCAAACAATGACTTGTATACACCTTTGGTGATGTTTTCGTATGTGTATTAACCGATTCTGATAGGCTGGACAGCATTTGGAGACATCGACATTTTAGGCAGTTCAACCTCTGACTGCCATAATAGACTGCCCTAATAGACCAAACTATGACTTGTATACACCTAAGGTGATGTTTTCGTGTGTGTATTAACCGATTCTCATACGCTGGGCTGCATTTCAGGATATCGAAATTTTCACGTACTTTTGCATACCTGGCACCGTCGATGTGAGGCCTTTAGGCAGTTCAACCTCTGACTGCCATAATGGCCCCAATAGACCAAACTATGACTTGCATACACCTAAGGTGATGTTTTCGTGTGTGTATTAACCGATTCTGATACGCTGGGCAGCATTTGGAGACATCGAAATTACTTTTGCATACCTGGCATCGTCGATGTGAGGCCTTTAGGCAGTTCAACCTCTGACTGCCATAATGGTCCTAATAGACCAAACTATGACTTGCATACACATTTGGTGATGTTTTCGCGTGTGTATTAACCGATTCTGATACACTGGGCAGCATTTAGAGACATCGAAATTTTCACGTACTTTTGCATACCTGGCATCGTCGATGTGGGGCCTTTACGCAGTTCAACCTCTGACTGTCATAATGGCCCTAATAGACCAAACTATGACTTGTATACAACTTTGGTGATATTTTCGTGTGTGTATTAACCGATTCTGATACGCTGGTCTGCATTTCAGGACATCGAAATTTTCACGTACTTTTGCAAACCTGGCATCGTCGATGTGAGGCCTTTAGGCAGTTCAAAATCTGACTGCCATAATGGCCCCAATAGACCAAACAATGACTTGTATACACCTTTGGTGATGTTTTCGTATGTGTATTAACCGATTCTGATAGGCTGGACAGCATTTGGAGACATCGAAATTTTCACGTACTTTTGCGTACCTGGCATAGTCGATGTGAGGCCTTTAGGCAGTTCCATAATGACATAGTGACATAAAGACAGTGCCATAATGGCCCCAATAGACCAAACCATGACTTGTATACACCTTTGGTGATGTTTTGGTGTGTGTATTAACCGATTCTGATACGCTAGGCTGCATATGGAGACATCGAAATTTTCACGTACTTTTGCATAAATGGCATCGTCGATGTGAGGCCTTTAGGCATTTCAAAATCTGACTGCTATAATAGCCCCAATAGACCAAACAATGACTTGTATACACCTTTGGTGATGTTTTGGTATGTGTATTAACCGATTCTGATAGGCTGGACAGCATTTGGAGACATCGACATTTTAGGCAGTTCAACCTCTGACTGCCATAATGGCCCTAATAGACCAAACTATGACTTGCATACATATTTGGTGATGTTTTGGTGTGTGTATTAACCGATTCTGATACGCTAGGCTGCATATGGAGACATCGAAATTTTCACGTACTTTTGCATAAATGGCATCGTCGATGTGAGGCCTTTAGGCATTTCGAAATCTGACTGCTATAATGGCCCCAATAGACCAAACAATGACTTGTATACACCTTTGGTGATGTTTTGGTATGTGTATTAACCGATTCTGATACACTGGGCAGCATTTGGAGACATCAAAATTTTCACGTACTTTGGCATACCTGGCATCGTCGATGTGAGGCCGTTACGCAGTTCAACCTCTGACTGCAATAATGACCCTAATAGACCAAACTATGACTTGTATACACCTAAGATGATGTTTTCTTGTGTGTATTAACGGATTCTGATACGCTGGGCAGCATTTCAGGACATCGAAATTTTCACGTACTTTTGCATACCTGGCATCGTCGAGGTGAGGCCTTTAGGCAGCTCAACCTCTGACTGCCATAATGACCCTAATAGACCAAACAATGACTTGTATCCAACTTTGATGATATTTTCGTGTGTGTATTAACCGATTCTGATACGCTGGGCTGCATTTCAGGACATCGAAATTTTCACGTACTTTTGCATACCTGGCATCGTCGATGTGAGGCCTTTAGGCAGTTCAACCTCTGACTGCCATAATGGCCCTAATAGACCAAACTATGACTTGTACACACCTAAGGTGATGTTTTCGTGTGTGTATTAACCGATTCTGATACGCTGGGCTGCATTTCAGGACATCGAAATTTTCACGTGCTTTTGCATACCTGGCATAGTCGATGTGAGGCCTTTAGACAGTTCAACCTCTGACTGCCATAATGGCCCCAATAGACCAAACCATACACCTTTGGTGATGTTTTCGTGTGTGTATTAACCGATTCTGATACGCTAGGCTGCATTTCAGGACATCGAAATTTTCACGTACTCTTGCATACCTGGCTTAGTCGATGTGAGGCCTTTAGGCAGTTCAACCTATGACTGCCATAATGGACCTAATAAACCAAACTATGACTTGTATACGCCTAAGGTGAAGTTTTTGTGTGTGTATTAACCGATTCTGATGCGCAGGGCTGCACTTCAGGACATCGAAATTTTTACGTACTTTTGCGTACCTGGCATAGTCGATGTGAGGCCTTTAGGCAGTTCAACCTCTGACTGCCATAATGGCCCCAATAGACCAAACCATGACTTGTATACACCTTTGGTGATGTTTTGGTGTGTGTATTAACCGATTCT
The DNA here is from genome assembly GCA_905231855.2 of Eristalis tenax. Taxonomy (NCBI): domain Eukaryota; kingdom Metazoa; phylum Arthropoda; class Insecta; order Diptera; family Syrphidae; genus Eristalis; species Eristalis tenax. The sequence continues at coordinate 64,049,614 of HG993124.1, read as the reverse complement.
GATACGCTGGGCTGCATTTGGAGACATCGAAATTTTCACGTACTTTTGCATACCTGGCATCGTCAATGTGAGGCCTTTAGGCAGTTCAAAATCTGACTGCTATAATGGCCCCAATAGACCAAGCAATGACTTGTATACACCTTTGGTGATGTTTTCGTATGTGTATTAACCGATTCTGATAGGCTGGACAGCATTTGGAGACATCGACATTTTAGGCAGTTCAACCTCTGACTGCCATAATAGACTGCCCTAATAGACCAAACTATGACTTGTATACACCTAAGGTGATGTTTTCGTGTGTGTATTAACCGATTCTCATACGCTGGGCTGCATTTCAGGATATCGAAATTTTCACGTACTTTTGCATACCTGGCACCGTCGATGTGAGGCCTTTAGGCAGTTCAACCTCTGACTGCCATAATGGCTACAATAGACCAAACTATGACTTGCATACACCTAAGGTGATGTTTTCGTGTGTGTATTAACCGATTCTGATACGCTGGGCAGCATTTGGAGACATCGAAATTACTTTTGCATACCTGGCATCGTCGATGTGAGGCCTTTAGGCAGTTCAACCTCTGACTGCCATAATGGCCCTAATAGACCAAACTATGACTTGCATACACATTTGGTGATGTTTTCGCGTGTGTATTAACCGATTCTGATACACTGGGCAGCATTTAGAGACATCGAAATTTTCACGTACTTTTGCATACCTGGCATCGTCGATGTGGGGCCTTTACGCAGTTCAACCTCTGACTGCCATAATGGCCCTAATAGACCAAACTATGACTTGTATACAACTTTGGTGATATTTTCGTGTGTGTATTAACCGATTCTGATACGCTGGTCTGCATTTCAGGACATCGAAATTTTCACGTACTTTTGCAAACCTGGCATCGTCGATGTGAGGCCTTTAGGCAGTTCAAAATCTGACTGCCATAATGGCCCCAATAGACCAAACAATGACTTGTATACACCTTTGGTGATGTTTTCGTATGTGTATTAACCGATTCTGATAGGCTGGACAGCATTTGGAGACATCGAAATTTTCACGTACTTTTGCGTACCTGGCATAGTCGATGTGAGGCCTTTAGGCAGTTCCATAGTGACATAATGACATAAAGACAGTGCCATAATGGCCCCAATAGACCAAACCATGACTTGTATACACCTTTGGTGATGTTTTGGTGTGTGTATTAACCGATTCTGATACGCTAGGCTGCATATGGAGACATCGAAATTTTCACGTACTTTTGCATAAATGGCATCGTCGATGTGAGGCCTTTAGGCATTTCAAAATCTGACTGCTATAATAGCCCCAATAGACCAAACAATGACTTGTATACACCTTTGGTGATGTTTTGGTATGTGTATTAACCGATTCTGATAGGCTGGACAGCATTTGGAGACATCGACATTTTAGGCAGTTCAACCTCTGACTGCCATAATGGCCCTAATAGACCAAACTATGACTTGCATACATATTTGGTGATGTTTTGGTGTGTGTATTAACCGATTCTGATACGCTAGGCTGCATATGGAGACATCGAAATTTTCACGTACTTTTGCATAAATGGCATCGTCGATGTGAGGCCTTTAGGCATTTCAAAATCTGACTGCTATAATGGCCCCAATAGACCAAAAAATGACTTGTATACACCTTTGGTGATGTTTTGGTATGTGTATTAACCGATTCTGATACACTGGGCAGCATTTGGAGACATCAAAATTTTCACGTACTTTGGCATACCTGGCATCGTCGATGTGAGGCCGTTACGCAGTTCAACCTCTGACTGCAATAATGACCCTAATAGACCAAACTATGACTTGTATACACCTAAGATGATGTTTTCTTGTGTGTATTAACGGATTCTGATACGCTGGGCAGCATTTCAGGACATCGAAATTTTCACGTACTTTTGCATACCTGGCATCGTCGAGGTGAGGCCTTTAGGCAGCTCAACCTCTGACTGCCATAATGGCCCTAATAGACCAAACAATGACTTGTATACAACTTTGGTGATATTTTCGTGTGTGTATTAACCGATTCTGATACGCTGGGCTGCATTTCAGGACATCGAAATTTTCACGTACTTTTGCATACCTGGCATCGTCGATGTGAGGCCTTTAGGCAGTTCAACCTCTGACTGCCATAATGGCCCTAATAGACCAAACTATGACTTGCATACACATTTGGTGATGTTTTCGCGTGTGTATTAACCGATTCTGATACACTGGGCAGCATTTAGAGACATCGAAATTTTCACGTACTTTTGCATACCTGGCATCGTCGATGTGGGGCCTTTACGCAGTTCAAAATCTGACTGCCATAATGGCCCCAATAGACCAAACAATGACTTGTATACACCTTTGGTGATGTTTTCGTATGTGTATTAACCGATTCTGATAGGCTGGACAGCATTTGGAGACATCGAAACTTTCACGTACTTTTGCGTACCTGGCATAGTCGATGTGAGGCCTTTAGGCAGTTCCATAATGACATAATGACATAAAGACAGTGCCATAATGGCCCCAATAGACCAAACCATGACTTGTATACACCTTTGGTGATGTTTTGGTGTGTGTATTAACCGATTCTGATACGCTAGGCTGCATATGGAGACATCGAAATTTTCACGTACTTTTGCATAAATGGCATCGTCGATGTGAGGCCTTTAGGCATTTCAAAATCTGACTGCTATAATGGCCCCAATAGACCAAACAATGACTTGTATACACCTTTGGTGATGTTTTGGTATGTGTATTAACCGATTCTGATAGGCTGGACAGCATTTGGAGACATCGACATTTTAGGCAGTTCAACCTCTGACTGCAATAATGACCCTAATAGACCAAACTATGACTTGTATACACATAATTTGATGTTTTCGTGTGTGTATTAACCGATTCTGATACGCTGGGCTGCATTTCAGGACATCGAAATGTTCACGTACTTTTGCATACTTGGCATCGTCGATGTGAGGCCTTTAGGCAGTTCAACCTCTGACTGCCATAATGGCCCTAATAGACCAAACTATGACTTGTATACAACTAAGGTGAAGTTTTTGTGTGTGTATTAACCGATTCTGATGCGCAGGGCTGCATTTCAGGATATCGAAATTTTCACGTACTTTTGCGTACCTGGCATAGTCGATGTGAGGCCTTTAGGCAGTTCAACCTCTGACTGCCATAATGGCCCTAATAGACCAAACTATGACTTGTATACAACTTTGGTGATATTTTCGTGTGTGTATTAACCGATTCTGATACGCTGGTCTGCATTTCAGGACATCGAAATTTTCACGTACTTTTGCAAACCTGGCATCGTCGATGTGAGGCCTTTAGGCAGTTCAAAATCTGACTGCCATAATGGCCCCAATAGACCAAACAATGACTTGTATACACCTTTGGTGATGTTTTCGTATGTGTATTAACCGATTCTGATAGGCTGGACAGCATTTGGAGACATCGAAATTTTCCCGTACTTTTGCGTACCTGGCATAGTCGATGTGAGGCCTTTAGGCAGTTCCATAATGACATAATGACATAAAGACAGTGCCATAATGGCCCGAATAGACCAAACCATGACTTGTATACACCTTTGGTGATGTTTTGGTGTGTGTATTAACCGATTCTGATACGCTAGGCTGCATATGGAGACATCGAAATTTTCACGTACTTTTGCATAAATGGCATCGTCGATGTGAGGCCTTTAGGCATTTCAAAATCTGACTGCTATAATGGCCCCAATAGACCAAACAATGACTTGTATACACCTTTGGTGATGTTTTGGTATGTGTATTAACCGATTCTGATAGGCTGGACAGCATTTGGAGACATCGACATTTTAGGCAGTTCAACCTCTGACTGCCATAATGGCTCTAATAGACCAAACTATGACTTGCATACACATTTGGTGATGTTTTCGCGTGTGTATTAACCGATTCTGATACACTGGGCAGCATTTGGAGACATCGAAATTTTCACGTACTTTGGCATACCTGGCATCGTCGATGTGAGGCCGTTACGCAGTTCAACCTCTGACTGCAATAATGACCCTAATAGACCAAACTATGACTTGTATACACCTAAGATGATGTTTTCTTGTGTGTATTAACGGATTCTGATACGCTGGGCAGCATTTCAGGACATCGAAATTTTCACGTACTTTTGCATACCTGGCATCGTCGAGGTGAGGCCTTTAGGCAGCTCAACCTCTGACTGCCATAATGGCCCTAATAGACCAAACAATGACTTGTATACAACTTTGGTGATATTTTCGTGTGTGTATTAACCGATTCTGATACGCTGGGCTGCATTTCAGGACATCGAAATTTTCACGTACTTTTGCAAACCTGGCATCGTCGATGTGAGGCCTTTAGGCAGCTCAACCTTTGACTGCCATAATGGCCCTAATAGACCAAACTATGACTTGTATACAACTTTGGTGATGTTTTCGTGTGTGTATTAACCGATTCTGATACGCTGGGCTGCATTTCAGGACATCGAAATGTTCACGTACTTTTGCATACTTGGCATCGTCGATGTGAGGCCTTTAGGCAGTTCAACCTCTGACTGCCATAATGGCCCTAATAGACCAAACTATGACTTGTATACAACTAAGGTGAAGTTTTTGTGTGTGTATTAACCGATTCTGATGCGCAGGGCTGCATTTCAGGATATCGAAATTTTCACGTACTTTTGCGTACCTGGCATAGTCGATGTGAGGCCTTTAGGCAGTTCAACCTCTGACTGCCATAATGGCCCTAATAGACCAAACTATGACTTGTATACAACTTTGGTGATATTTTCGTGTGTGTATTAACCGATTCTGATACGCTGGTCTGCATTTCAGGACATCGAAATTTTCACGTACTTTTGCAAACCTGGCATCGTCGATGTGAGGCCTTTAGGCAGTTCAAAATCTGACTGCCATAATGGCCCCAATAGACCAAACAATGACTTGTATACACCTTTGGTGATGTTTTCGTATGTGTATTAACCGATTCTGATAGGCTGGACAGCATTTGGAGACATCGAAATTTTCCCGTACTTTTGCGTACCTGGCATAGTCGATGTGAGGCCTTTAGGCAGTTCCATAATGACATAATGACATAAAGACAGTGCCATAATGGCCCGAATAGACCAAACCATGACTTGTATACACCTTTGGTGATGTTTTGGTGTGTGTATTAACCGATTCTGATACGCTAGGCTGCATATGGAGACATCGAAATTTTCACGTACTTTTGCATAAATGGCATCGTCGATGTGAGGCCTTTAGGCATTTCAAAATCTGACTGCTATAATGGCCCCAATAGACCAAACAATGACTTGTATACACCTTTGGTGATGTTTTGGTATGTGTATTAACCGATTCTGATAGGCTGGACAGCATTTGGAGACATCGACATTTTAGGCAGTTCAACCTCTGACTGCCATAATGGCTCTAATAGACCAAACTATGACTTGCATACACATTTGGTGATGTTTTCGCGTGTGTATTAACCGATTCTGATACACTGGGCAGCATTTGGAGACATCGAAATTTTCACGTACTTTGGCATACCTGGCATCGTCGATGTGAGGCCGTTACGCAGTTCAACCTCTGACTGCAATAATGACCCTAATAGACCAAACTATGACTTGTATACACCTAAGATGATGTTTTCTTGTGTGTATTAACGGATTCTGATACGCTGGGCAGCATTTCAGGACATCGACATTTTCACGTACTTTTGCATACCTGGCATCGTCGAGGTGAGGCCTTTAGGCAGCTCAACCTCTGACTGCCATAATGGCCCTAATAGACCAAACAATGACTTGTATACAACTTTGGTGATATTTTCGTGTGTGTATTAACCGATTCTGATACGCTGGGCTGCATTTCAGGACATCGAAATTTTCACGTACTTTTGCAAACCTGGCATCGTCGATGTGAGGCCTTTAGGCAGCTCAACCTTTGACTGCCATAATGGCCCTAATAGACCAAACTATGACTTGTATACAACTTTGGTGATATTTTCGTGTGTGTATTAACCGATTCTGATACGCTGGGCTGCATTTCAGGACATCGAAATTTGCACGTACTTTTGCATACCTGGCATCGTCGATGTGAGGCCTTTAGGCAGCTCAACCTCTGACTGCCATAATGGCCCTAATAGACCAAACTATGACTTGTATACACCTAAGGTGATGTTTTCGTGTGTGTATTAACCGATTCTGATACGCTATGCTGCATTTCAGGACATCGCAATACCTGGCATCGTCGATGTGAGGCCTTTACGCAGTTCAACCTCTGACTGCAATAATGGCCCTAATAGACCAAACTATGACTTGTATACACATAAGGTGATGTTTTCGTGTGTGTATTAACCGATTCTGATACGCTGGGCTGCATTTCAGGACATCGAAATGTTCACGTACTTTTGCATACTTGGCATCGTCGATGTGAGGCCTTTAGGCAGTTCAACCTCTGACTGCCATAATGGCCCTAATAGACCAAACTATGACTTGTATACAACTAAGTTCATGTTTTCGTTTGTGTATTAACCGATTCTGATACGCTCGGCAGCATTTGGAGACATAGAAATTTTCACGTACTTTTGCATACCTGGCATCGTCGATGTGAGGCCTTTAGGCAGTTCAACCTGTGACTGCCATAATGGCCCCAATAGACCAAACTATGACTTGTATACACCTAAGGTGATGTTTTCGTTTGTGTATTAACCGATTCTGATACGCTCGGCAGCATTTGGAGACATAGAAATTTTCACGTACTTTTGCATAACTGGCATCGTCGATGTGAGGCCTTTAGGCAGTTCAACCTCTGACTGCCATAATGGCCCCAATAGACCAAACTATGACTTGCATACCCATTTGGTGATGTTTTCGCGTGTGTATTAACCGATTCTGATACACTGGGCAGCATTTGGAGACATCGAAATGTTCACGTACTTTTGCATACCTGGCATCGTCGATGTGAGGCCTTTACGCAGTTCAACCTCTGACTGCAATAATGGCCCTAATAGACCAAACTATGACTTGTATACACCTAAAATGATGTTTTCTTGTGTGTATTAACGGATTCTGATACGCTGGGCTGCATTTCAGGACATCGAAATTTTCACGTACTTTTGCATACCTGGCATCGTCGAGGTGAGGCCTTTACGCAGTTCAACCTCTGACTGCAATAATGGCCCTAATAGACCAAACTATGACTTGCACACACCTAAGGTGATGTTTTCGTGTGTGTATTAACCGATTCTGATACGCTGGGCTGCATTTCAGGACATCGAAATTTTCACGTACTTTTGCATACCTGGCATAGTCGATGTGAGGCCTTTAGGCAGTTCAACCTCTGACTGCCATAATGGCCCCAATAGACCAAACCATACACCTTTGGTGATGTTTTCGTGTGTGTATTAACCGATTCTGATACGCTGGGCTGCATTTCAGGACATCGAAATTTTCACGTACTTTTGCATACCTGGCATCGTCGATGTGAGGCCTTTAGGCAGTTCAACCTCTGACTGCCATAATGGCCCTAATAGACCAAACTATGACTTGTATACACCTAAGGTGATGTTTTCGTGTGTGTATTAACCGATTCTGATACGCTGGGCTGCATTTCAGGACATCGAAATTTTGACGTACTTTTGCATACCTGGCATCGTCGATGTGAGACCTTTAGGTAGTTCAACGTCTGGCTGCCATAATGGCCCCAATAGACCAAACTATGACTTGTATACACCTAAGGTGATGTTTTCGTGTGTGTATTAACCGATTCTGATACGCTGGGCTGCATTTCAGGACATCGAAATTTTCACGTACTTTTGCATACCTGGCATCGTCGATGTGAGGCCTTTAGGTAGTTCAACCTCTGACTGCCATAATGGCCCTAATAGACCAAACTATGACTTGTATACACCTAAGGTGATGTTTTCGTGTGTGTATTAACCGATTCTGATACGCTGGGCTGCATTTCAGGACATCGAAATGTTCACGTACTTTTGCATACTTGGCATCGTCGATGTGAGGCCTTTAGGCAGTTCAACCTCTGACTGCCATAATGGCCCTAATAGACCAAACAATGACTTGTATACAACTTTGGTGATGTTTTCGTTTGTGTATTAACCGATTCTGATACGCTCGGCAGCATTTGGAGACATAGAAATTTTCACGTACTTTTGCATACCTGGCATCGTCGATGTGAGGCCTTTAGGCAGTTCAACCTGTGACTGCCATAATGGCCCCAATAGACCAAACTATGACTTGTATACACCTAAGGTGATGTTTTCGTTTGTGTATTAACCGATTCTGATACGCTCGGCAGCATTTGGAGACATAGAAATTTTCACGTACTTTTGCATAACTGGCATCGTCGATGTGAGGCCTTTAGGCAGTTCAACCTCTGACTGCCATAATGGCCCTAATAGACCAAACTATGACTTGTATACAACTAAGTTGATGTTTTCGTTTGTGTATTAACCGATTCTGATACGCTGGGCTGCATTTCAGGACATCGAAATTTGCACGTACTTTTGCATACCTGGCATAGTTGATGTGAGGCCTTTAGGCAGTTCAACCTCTGACTGCCATAATGGCCCCAATAGACCAAACCATACACCTTTGGTGATGTTTTCGAGTGTGTATTAACCGATTCTGATACGCTGGACTGCATTTCAGGACATCGAAATTTTCACGTACTTTTGCATACCTGGCATCGTCGATGTGAGGCCTTTAGGCAGTTCAACCTATGACTGCCATAATGGACCTAATAGACCAAACTATGACTTGTATACTCCTAAGGTGATGTGTTCGTGTGTGTATTAACCGATTCTGATGCGCAGGGCTGCATTTCAGGACATCGAAATTTTCACGTACTTTTGCGTAAGTGGCATAGTCGATGTGAGGCCTTTAGGCAGTTCAACCTCTGACTGCCATAATGGCCCCAATAGACCGAACTATGACTTGTATACACATTTGGTGATGTTTTCGTGTGTGTATTAACCGATTCTCATACGCTAATAGATGCCCCTAATAGACCAAACTATTACTTGTATAGACCTAAGGTGATGTTTTCCTGTGTGTATAAACCGATTCTGATACGCTGTGCTGCGTTTCAATACATCGAAATTTTCACGTACTTTTGCATACCTGGCATCGTCGATGTGAGGTCTTTAGGCAGTTCAACCTCTGACTGCCATAATGGCCCCAATAGACCAATCTACGACTTGCATACACCTTTGATGATGTTTTTGTGTGTGTGTGTTAACCGATTCTGATACACTGGGCAGCATTTGGAGACATCGAAATTTTCACGTACTTTTACATACCTGGCATCGTCGATGTGAGGCCTTTAGGCAGTTCAACCCCTGACTGCCACAATGGCACCAATAGACCAAACTATGACTTGCATGCACCTTTGGTGATGTTTTCGTGTGTGTATTAACCGATTCTGATACGCTGGGCTGCATATCAGGACATCGAAATTTCCACGTACTTTTGCATACCTGGCATCGTCGATGTGTGTATTAACCGATTCTGATACGGTGGGCTGCATTTCAGGACATCGAAATTTTCACGTACTTTTGCATACCTGGCATCGTCGATGGGAGGCCTTTAGGCAGTTCAACCTCTGACTGCCATAATGGCCCTAATAGACCAAACTATGAATTGTATACACCTAAGGTGATGTTTTCGTGTGTGTATTAACCGATTCTGATACGCTGGGCTGCATTTCAGGACATCGACAGTTTCACGTACTTTTGCATACCTGGCATCGACGATGTGAGGCCTTTAGGCAGTTTAACCTCTGACTGCCATACTGGCCCCAATAGACCGAACTATGACTTGTATACACATTTGGTGATGTTTTCGCGTGTGTATTAACCGATTCTGATACACTGGGCAGCATTTGGAGACATCGAAATTTTCACGTACCTTTGCATACCTGGCATCGTCGATGTGAGGCCTTTAGGCAGTTCAACCTATGACTGCCATAATGGACCTAATAGACCAAACTATGACTTGTATACTCCTAAGGTGATGTGTTCGTGTGTGTATTAACCGATTCTGATGCGCAGGGCTGCATTTCAGGACATCGAAATTTTCACGTACTTTTGCGTAAGTGGCATAGTCGATGTGAGGCCTTTAGGCAGTTCAAACTCTGACTGCCATAATGGCCCCAATAGACCGAACTATGACTTGTATACACATTTGGTGATGTTTTCGTGTGTGTATTAACCGATTCTCATACGCTAATAGATGGCCCTAATAGACCAAACTATTACTTGTATAGACCTAAGGTGATGTTTTCCTGTGTGTATAAACCGATTCTGATACGCTGTGCTGCGTTTCAATACATCGAAATTTTCACGTACTTTTGCATACCTGGCATCGTCGATGTGAGGTCTTTAGGCAGTTCAACCTCTGACTGCCATAATGGCCCCAATAGACCAATCTACGACTTGCATACACCTTTGATGATGTTTTTGTGTGTGTGTGTTAACCGATTCTGATACACTGGGCAGCATTTGGAGACATCGAAATTTTCACGTACTTTTACATACCTGGCATCGTCGATGTGAGGCCTTTAGGCAGTTCAACCCCTGACTGCCACAATGGCACCAATAGACCAAACTATGACTTGCATGCACCTTTGGTGATGTTTTCGTGTGTGTATTAACCGATTCTGATACGCTGGGCTGCATATCAGGACATCGAAATTTCCACGTACTTTTGCATACCTGGCATCGTCGATGTGTGTATTAACCGATTCTGATACGGTGGGCTGCATTTCAGGACATCGAAATTTTCACGTACTTTTGCATACCTGGCATCGTCGATGGGAGGCCTTTAGGCAGTTCAACCTCTGACTGCCATAATGGCCCTAATAGACCAAACTATGAATTGTATACACCTAAGGTGATGTTTTCGTGTGTGTATTAACCGATTCTGATACGCTGGGCTGCATTTCAGGACATCGACAGTTTCACGTACTTTTGCATACCTGGCATCGACGATGTGAGGCCTTTAGGCAGTTTAACCTCTGACTGCCATAATGGCCCCAATAGACCGAACTATGACTTGTATACACATTTGGTGACGTTTTCGTGTGTGTATTAACCGATTCTGATACGCTGGGCAGCATTTGGAGACATCGAAATTTTCACGTACCTTTGCATACCTGGCATCGTCGATGTGAGGCCTTTAGGCAGTTCAACCTCTGACTGCCATAATGGACCTAATAGACCAAACTATTACTTGTATACACATAAGGTGATGTTTTCCTGTGTGTATTAACCGATTCTGATACGCTGTGCTGCATTTCAATACATCGAAATTTTCACGTACTTTTGAATACCTGGCATCGTCGATGTGAGGTCTTTAGGCAGTTAAACCCCTGGCTGCCACAATGGCACCAATAGACCAAACTATGACTTGCATACACCTTTGGCGATGTTTTCGTGTGTGTATTAACCGATTCTGATACGCTGGGCAGCATTTGGAGACATCGAAATTTTCACGTACTTTTGCATACCTGGCATCGTCGATGTGAGGCCTTTAGGCAGTTCAACCTATGACTGCCATAATGGCCCTAATAGACCAAACAATGACTTGTATACACCTTTGGTGACGTTTTCGTGTGTGTATTAACCGATTCTGATACGCTGGGCTGCATTTCAGGACATCGAAATTTGCACGTACTTTTGCATACCTGGCATAGTTGATGTGAGGCCTTTAGGCAGTTCAACCTCTGACTGCCATAATGGCCCCAATAGACCAAACCATACACCTTTGGTGATGTTTTCGAGTGTGTATTAACCGATTCTGATACGCTGGACTGCATTTCAGGACATCGAAATTTTCACGTACTTTTGCATACCTGGCATCGTCGATGTGAGGCCTTTAGGCAGTTCAACCTATGACTGCCATAATGGACCTAATAGACCAAACTATGACTTGTATACTCCTAAGGTGATGTGTTCGTGTGTGTATTAACCGATTCTGATGCGCAGGGCTGCATTTCAGGACATCGAAATTTTCACGTACTTTTGCGTAAGTGGCATAGTCGATGTGAGGCCTTTAGGCAGTTCAACCTCTGACTGCCATAATGGCCCCAATAGACCGAACTATGACTTGTATACACATTTGGTGATGTTTTCGTGTGTGTATTAACCGATTCTCATACGCTAATAGATGCCCCTAATAGACCAAACTATTACTTGTATAGACCTAAGGTGATGTTTTCCTGTGTGTATAAACCGATTCTGATACGCTGTGCTGCGTTTCAATACATCGAAATTTCCACGTACTTTTGCATACCTGGCATCGTCGATGTGAGGTCTTTAGGCAGTTCAACCTCTGACTGCCATAATGGCCCCAATAGACCAATCTACGACTTGCATACACCTTTGATGATGTTTTTGTGTGTGTGTGTTAACCGATTCTGATACACTGGGCAGCATTTGGAGACATCGAAATTTTCACGTACTTTTACATACCTGGCATCGTCGATGTGAGGCCTTTAGGCAGTTCAACCCCTGACTGCCACAATGGCACCAATAGACCAAACTATGACTTGCATGCACCTTTGGTGATGTTTTCGTGTGTGTATTAACCGATTCTGATACGCTGGGCTGCATATCAGGACATCGAAATTTCCACGTACTTTTGCATACCTGGCATCGTCGATGTGTGTATTAACCGATTCTGATACGGTGGGCTGCATTTCAGGACATCGAAATTTTCACGTACTTTTGCATACCTGGCATCGTCGATGGGAGGCCTTTAGGCAGTTCAACCTCTGACTGCCATAATGGCCCTAATAGACCAAACTATGAATTGTATACACCTAAGGTGATGTTTTCGTGTGTGTATTAACCGATTCTGATACGCTGGGCTGCATTTCAGGACATCGACAGTTTCACGTACTTTTGCATACCTGGCATCGACGATGTGAGGCCTTTAGGCAGTTTAACCTCTGACTGCCATACTGGCCCCAATAGACCGAACTATGACTTGTATACACATTTGGTGATGTTTTCGCGTGTGTATTAACCGATTCTGATACACTGGGCAGCATTTGGAGACATCGAAATTTTCACGTACCTTTGCATACCTGGCATCGTCGATGTGAGGCCTTTAGGCAGTTCAACCTATGACTGCCATAATGGACCTAATAGACCAAACTATGACTTGTATACTCCTAAGGTGATGTGTTCGTGTGTGTATTAACCGATTCTGATGCGCAGGGCTGCATTTCAGGACATCGAAATTTTCACGTACTTTTGCGTAAGTGGCATAGTCGATGTGAGGCCTTTAGGCAGTTCAAACTCTGACTGCCATAATGGCCCCAATAGACCGAACTATGACTTGTATACACATTTGGTGATGTTTTCGTGTGTGTATTAACCGATTCTCATACGCTAATAGATGGCCCTAATAGACCAAACTATTACTTGTATAGACCTAAGGTGATGTTTTCCTGTGTGTATAAACCGATTCTGATACGCTGTGCTGCGTTTCAATACATCGAAATTTTCACGTACTTTTGCATACCTGGCATCGTCGATGTGAGGTCTTTAGGCAGTTCAACCTCTGACTGCCATAATGGCCCCAATAGACCAATCTACGACTTGCATACACCTTTGATGATGTTTTTTGTGTGTGTGTGTTAACCGATTCTGATACACTGGGCAGCATTTGGAGACATCGAAATTTTCACGTACTTTTACATACCTGGCATCGTCGATGTGAGGCCTTTAGGCAGTTCAACCCCTGACTGCCACAATGGCACCAATAGACCAAACTATGACTTGCATGCACCTTTGGTGATGTTTTCGTGTGTGTATTAACCGATTCTGATACGCTGGGCTGCATATCAGGACATCGAAATTTCCACGTACTTTTGCATACCTGGCATCGTCGATGTGTGTATTAACCGATTCTGATACGGTGGGCTGCATTTCAGGACATCGAAATTTTCACGTACTTTTGCATACCTGGCATCGTCGATGGGAGGCCTTTAGGCAGTTCAACCTCTGACTGCCATAATGGCCCTAATAGACCAAACTATGAATTGTATACACCTAAGGTGATGTTTTCGTGTGTGTATTAACCGATTCTGATACGCTGGGCTGCATTTCAGGACATCGACAGTTTCACGTACTTTTGCATACCTGGCATCGACGATGTGAGGCCTTTAGGCAGTTTAACCTCTGACTGCCATAATGGCCCCAATAGACCGAACTATGACTTGTATACACATTTGGTGACGTTTTCGTGTGTGTATTAACCGATTCTGATACGCTGGGCAGCATTTGGAGACATCGAAATTTTCACGTACCTTTGCATACCTGGCATCGTCGATGTGAGGCCTTTAGGCAGTTCAACCTCTGACTGCCATAATGGACCTAATAGACCAAACTATTACTTGTATACACATAAGGTGATGTTTTCCTGTGTGTATTAACCGATTCTGATACGCTGTGCTGCATTTCAATACATCGAAATTTTCACGTACTTTTGAATACCTGGCATCGTCGATGTGAGGTCTTTAGGCAGTTAAACCCCTGGCTGCCACAATGGCACCAATAGACCAAACTATGACTTGCATACACCTTTGGCGATGTTTTCGTGTGTGTATTAACCGATTCTGATACGCTGGGCAGCATTTGGAGACATCGAAATTTTCACGTACTTTTGCATACCTGGCATCGTCGATGTGAGGCCTTTAGGCAGTTCAACCTATGACTGCCATAATGGCCCTAATAGACCAAACAATGACTTGTATACACCTTTGGCGATGTTTTCGTGTGTGTATTAACCGATTCTGATACGCTGGGCTGCATTTGGAGACATCGAAATTTTCACGTACTTTTACATACCTGGCATCGTCGATGTGAGGCCTTTAGGCAGTTCAACCTCTGACTGCCATAATGGCCCTTATAGACCAAACTATGACTTGTATACACGTAAGGTGATGTTTTCGTGTGTGTATTAATCGATTCTGATACGCTGGGCTGCATTTCAGGACATCGAAATTTTCACGTACTTTTACATACCTGGCATCGTCGATGGGACGCCTTTAGGCAGTGCAACCTCTGACTGCCATAATGGCCCCAATAGACCAAACCATGAATTGTATACTCCTTTGGTGATGTTTTCGTGTGTGTATTAAACGATTCTGATACGCTGGGCTGCATTTCAGGATATCGAAATTTTCACGTACTTTTGCATACCTGGCAGCGTCGATGTGAGGCCTTTAGGCAGTTCAACCTATGACTGAAATAATGGCCCTAATAGACCAAACTATGACTTGTATACACCTTTGCTGATGTTTTCGTGTGTGTATTAACCGATTCTGATACGCTGGGCTGCATTTCAGGACATCGAAATATTCACGTACTTTTGCATACCTGGCATCGTCGATGTGAGGTCTTTAGGCTTTTCAACCTCTGACTGCCATAATGGCCCCAATAGATCAAACTATGACTTGCATACACCTTTGGCGATGTTTTCGTGTGTGTATTAACCGATTCTGACACACTGGGCAGCATTTGGAGACATCGAAATTTTCACGTACTTTTACATACCTGGCATCGTCGATGTGAGGCTTTTGGGCAGTTCAAACTCTGACTGCCATAATGGCCCTAATAGACCAAACTACGACTTGTATACACCTAAGGTGATGTTTTCGTGTGCGTATTAACCGATTCTGATACGCTGGGCAGCATTTGGAGACATCGAAATTTTCACGTACTTTTGCATACCTGGAATCGTCGATGTGAGGCCCTTAGGCAGTTCAACCTCTGACTGCCATAATGGCCCCAACAGACCAAACTATGACTCGCATACACCTTTGGCGATGTTTTTGTGTGTGTATTAACCGATTCTGATACACTGGGCAGCATTTGGAGACATCGAAATTTTTACGTACTTTTGCATACCTGGCTTAGTCGATGTGAGGCCTTTAGGCAGTTCAACCTATGACTGCCATAATGGACCTAATAAACCAAACTATGACTTGTATAGACCTTTGCTGATGTTTTCGTTTCATGACATCGAAATTTTCACGTACTTTTGCATACCTGGAATCGTCGATGTGAGGCCCTTAGGCAGTTCAACCTCTGACTGCCATAATGGCCCCAACAGACCAAACTATGACTCGCATACACCTTTGGCGATGTTTTCGTGTGTGTATTAACCGATTCTGATACACTGGGCAGCATTTGGAGACATCGAAATTTTTACGTACTTTTGCATACCTGGCTTAGTCGATGTGAGGCCTTTAGGCAGTTCAACCTGTGACTGCCATAATGGCCCCAATAGACCAAACCATACACCTTTGGTGATGTTTTCGTGTGTGTATTAACCGATTCTGATACGCTGGGCTGCATTTCAGGACATCGAAATTTTCACGTACTCTTGCATACCTGGCTTAGTCGATGTGAGGCCTTTAGGCAGTTCAACCTATGACTGCCATAATGGACCTAATAAACCAAACTATGACTTGTATACACCTAAGGTGATGTTTTTGTGTGTGTATTAACCGATTCTGATGCGCAGGGCTGCATTTCAGGACATCGAAATTTTCACGTACTTTTGCGTACCTGGCATAGTCGATGTGAGGCCTTTAGGCAGTTCAACCTATGACTGCCATAATGGCCCCAATAGACCAAACCATGACTTGTATACACCTTTGGTGATGTTTTGGTGTGTGTATTAACCGATTCTGATACGCTGGGCTGCATTTGGAGGCATCGAAATTTTCACGTACTTTTGCATACCTGGCATCGTCGATGTGAGGCCTTTAGGCAGTTCAAAATCTGACTGCTATAATGGCCCCAATAGACCAAACAATGACTTGTATAAACCTTTGGTGATGTTTTCGTATGTGTATTAACCGATTCTGATAGGCTGGACAGCATTTGGAGACATCGACATTTTAGGCAGTTCAACCTCTGACTGCCATAATAGACTGCCCTAATAGACCAAACTATGACTTGTATACACCTAAGGTGATGTTTTCGTGTGTGTATTAACCGATTCTCATACGCAGGGCTGCATTTCAGGATATCGAAATTTTCACGTACTTTTGCATACCTGGCACCGTCGATGTGAGGCCTTTAGGCAGTTCAACCTCTGACTGCCATAATGGCCCCAATAGACCAAACTATGACTTGCATACACCTAAGGTGATGTTTTCGTGTGTGTATTAACCGATTCTGATACGCTGGGCAGCATTTGGAGACATCGAAATTACTTTTGCATACCTGGCATCGTCGATGTGAGGCCTTTAGGCAGTTCAACCTCTGACTGCCATAATGGCCCTAATAGACCAAACTATGACTTGCATACACATTTGGTGATGTTTTCGCGTGTGTATTAACCGATTCTGATACACTGGGCAGCATTTGGAGACATCGAAATTTTCACGTACTTTTGCATACCTGGCATCGTCGATGTGAGGCCTTTACGCAGTTCAACCTCTGACTGCCATAATGGCCCTAATAGACCAAACTATGACTTGTATACAACTTTGGTGATATTTTCGTGTGTGTATTAACCGATTCTGATACGCTGGGCTGCATTTCAGGAAATCGAAATTTTCACGTACTTTTGCAAACCTGGCATCGTCGATGTGAGGCCTTTAGGCAGTTCAAAATCTGACCGCTATAATGGCCCCAATAGACCAAACAATGACTTGTATACACCTTTGGTGATGTTTTCGTATGTGTATTAACCGATTCTGATAGGCTGGACAGCATTTGGAGACATCGAAATTTTCACGTACTTTTGCGTACCTGGCATAGTCGATGTGAGGCCTTTAGGCAGTTCCATAATGACATAATGACATAAAGACAGTGCCATAATGGCCCCAATAGACCAAACCATGACTTGTATACACCTTTGGTGATGTTTTGGTGTGTGTATTAACCGATTCTGATACGCTAGGCTGCATATGGAGACATCGAAATTTTCACGTACTTTTGCATACCTGGCATCGTCGATGTGAGGCCTTTAGGCAGTTCAAAATCTGACTGCTATAATGGCCCCAATAGACCAAACAATGACTTGTATACACCTTTGGTGATGTTTTCGTATGTGTATTAACCGATTCTGATAGGCTGGACAGCATTTGAAGACATCGAAATTTTCACGTACTTTTGCGTACCTGGCATAGTCGATGTGAGGCCTTTAGGCAGTTCCATAATGACATAATGACATAAAGACAGTGCCATAATGGCCCCAATAGACCAAACCATGACTTGTATACACCTTTGGTGATGTTTTGGTGTGTGTATTAACCGATTCTGATACGCTAGGCTGCATATGGAGACATCGAAATTTTCACGTACTTTTGCATACCTGGCATCGTCGATGTGAGGCCTTTAGGCAGTTCAAAATCTGACTGCTATAATGGCCCCAATAGACCAAACAATGACTTGTATACACCTTTGGTGATGTTTTCGTATGTGTATTAACCGATTCTGATAGGCTGGACAGCATTTGGAGACATCGACATTTTAGGCAGTTCAACCTCTGACTGCCATAATAGACTGAACTAATAGACCAAACTATGACTTGTATACACCTAAGGTGATGTTTTCGTGTGTGTATTAACCGATTCTCATACGCTGGGCTGCATATGGAGACATCGAAATTTTCACGTACTTTTGCATACCTGGCATCGTCGATGTGAGGCCTTTAGGCAGTTCAAAATCTGACTGCTATAATGGCCCCAATAGACCAAACAATGACTTGTATACACCTTTGGTGATGTTTTCGTATGTGTATTAACCGATTCTGATACGCTAGGCTGCATATGGAGACATCGAAATTTTCACGTACTTTTGCATACCTGGCATCGTCGATGTGAGGCCTTTAGGCAGTTCAAAATCTGACTGCTATAATGGCCCCAATAGACCAAACAATGACTTGTATACACCTTTGGTGATGTTTTCGTATGTGTATTAACCGATTCTGATAGGCTGGACAGCATTTGGAGACATCGACATTTTAGGCAGTTCAACCTCTGACTGCCATAATAGACTGCCCTAATAGACCAAACTATGACTTGTATACACCTAAGGTGATGTTTTCGTGTGTGTATTAACCGATTCTCATACGCTGGGCTGCATTTCAGGATATCGAAATTTTCACGTACTTTTGCATACCTGGCACCGTCGAGTGAGGCCTTTAGGCAGTTCAACCTCTGACTGCCATAATGGCCCCAATAGACCAAACTATGACTTGCATACACCTAAGGTGATGTTTTCGTGTGTGTATTAACCGATTCTGATACGCTGGGCAGCATTTGGAGACATCGAAATTACTTTTGCATACCTGGCATCGTCGATGTGAGGCCTTTAGGCAGTTCAACCTCTGACTGCCATAATGGCCCCAATAGACCAAACTATGACTTGCATACACCTAAGGTGATGTTTTCGTGTGTGTATTAACCGATTCTGATACACTGGGCAGCATTTGGAGACATCGAAATTTTCACGTACTTTTGCATACCTGGCATCGTCGATGTGAGGCCTTTAGGCAGTTCAAAATCTGACTGCTATAATGGCCCCAATAGACCAAACTATGACTTGTATACACCTAAGGTGATGTTTTCGTGTGTGTATTAACCGATTCTCATACGCTGGGCTGCATTTCAGGATATCGAAATTTTCACGTACTTTTGCATACCTGGCACCGTCGAGTGAGGCCTTTAGGCAGTTCAACCTCTGACTGCCATAATGGCCCCAATAGACCAAACTATGACTTGCATACACCTAAGGTGATGTTTTCGTGTGTGTATTAACCGATTCTGATACACTGGGCAGCATTTGGAGACATCGAAATTTTCACGTACTTTTGCATACCTGGCATCGTCGATGTGAGGCCTTTACGCAGTTCAACCTCTGACTGCCATAATGGCCCTAATAGACCAAACTATGACTTGTATACAACTTTGGTGATATTTTCGTGTGTGTATTAACCGATTCTGATACGCTGGGCTGCATTTCAGGACATCGAAATTTTCACGTACTTTTGCAAACCTGGCATCGTCGATGTGAGGCCTTTAGGCAGTTCAAAATCTGACCGCTATAATGGCCCCAATAAACCAAACAATGACTTGTATACACCTTTGGTGATGTTTTCGTATGTGTATTAACCGATTCTGATAGGCTGGACAGCATTTGGAGACATCGAAATTTTCACGTACTTTTGCGTACCTGGCATAGTCGATGTGAGGCCTTTAGGCAGTTCCATAATGACATAATGACATAAAGACAGTGCCATAATGGCCCCAATAGACCAAGCCATGACTTGTATACACCTTTGGTGATGTTTTGGTGTGTGTATTAACCGATTCTGATACGCTAGGCTGCATATGGAGACATCGAAATTTTCACGTACTTTTGCATACCTGGCATCGTCGATGTGAGGCCTTTAGGCAGTTCAAAATCTGACTGCTATAATGGCCCCAATAGACCAAACAATGACTTGTATACACCTTTGGTGATGTTTTCGTATGTGTATTAACCGATTCTGATAGGCTGGACAGCATTTGGAGACATCGAAATGTTCACGTACTTTTGCGTACCTGGCATAGTCGATGTGAGGCCTTTAGGCAGTTCCATAATGACATAATGACATAAAGACAGTGCCATAATGGCCCCAATAGACCAAACCATGACTTGTATACACCTTTGGTGATGTTTTGGTGTGTGTATTAACCGATTCTGATACGCTAGGCTGCATATGGAGACATCGAAATTTTCACGTACTTTTGCATACCTGGCATCGTCGATGTGAGGCCTTTAGGCAGTTCAAAATCTGACTGCTATAATGGCCCCAATAGACCAAACAATGACTTGTATACACCTTTGGTGATGTTTTCGTATGTGTATTAACCGATTCTGATAGGCTGGACAGCATTTGGAGACATCGAAATTTTCACGTACTTTTGCATACCTGGCATCGTCGATGTGAGGCCTTTAGGCAGTTCAACCTCTGACTGCCATAATGGCCCCAATAGACCAAACCATACACCTTTGGTGATGTTTTCGTGTGTGTATTAACCGATTCTGATACGCTGGGCTGCATTTCAGGACATCGAAATTTTCACGTACTCTTGCATACCTGGCTTAGTCGATGTGAGGCCTTTAGGCAGTTCAACCTATGACTGCCATAATGGACCTAATAAACCAAACTATGACTTGTATACACCTAAGGTGATGTTTTTGTGTGTGTATTAACCGATTCTGATGCGCAGGGCTGCATTTCAGGACATCGAAATTTTCACGTACTTTTGCGTACCTGGCATAGTCGATGTGAGGCCTTTAGGCAGTTCAACCTGTGACTGCCATAATGGCCCCAATAGACCAAACCATGACTTGTATACACCTTTGGTGATGTTTTGGTGTGTGTATTAACCGATTCTGATACGCTGGGCTGCATTTGGAGGCATCGAAATTTTCACGTACTTTTGCATACCTGGCATCGTCGATGTGAGGCCTTTAGGCAGTTCAAAATCTGACTGCTATAATGGCCCCAATAGACCAAACAATGACTTGTATAAACCTTTGGTGATGTTTTCGTATGTGTATTAACCGATTCTGATAGGCTGGACAGCATTTGGAGACATCGACATTTTAGGCAGTTCAACCTCTGACTGCCATAATAGACTGCCCTAATAGACCAAACTATGACTTGTATACACCTAAGGTGATGTTTTCGTGTGTGTATTAACCGATTCTCATACGCTGGGCAGCATTTGGAGACATCGAAATTTTCACGTACTTTTGCGTACCTGGCACCGTCGATGTGAGGCCTTTAGGCAGTTCAACCTCTGACTGCCATAATGGCCCCAATAGACCAAACTATGACTTGCATACACCTAAGGTGATGTTTTCGTGTGTGTATTAACCGATTCTGATACTCTGGGCAGCATTTGGAGACATCGAAATTACTTTTGCATACCTGGCATCGTCGATGTGAGGCCTTTAGGCAGTTCAACCTCTGACTGCCATAATGGCCCTAATAGACCAAACTATGACTTGCATACACATTTGGTGATGTTTTCGCGTGTGTATTAACCGATTCTGATACACTGGGCAGCATTTGGAGACATCGAAATTTTCACGTACTTTTGCATACCTGGCATCGTCGATGTGAGGCCTTTACGCAGTTCAACCTCTGACTGCCATAATGGCCCTAATAGACCAAACTATGACTTGTATACAACTTTGGTTATATTTTCGTGTGTGTATTAACCGATTCTGATACGCTGGGCTGCATTTCAGGACATCGAAATTTTCACGTACTTTTGCAAACCTGGCATCGTCGATGTGAGGCCTTTAGGCAGTTCAAAATCTGACCGCTATAATGGCTCCAATAGACCAAACAATGACTTGTATACACCTTTGGTGATGTTTTCGTATGTGTATTAACCGATTCTGATAGGCTGGACAGCATTTGGAGACATCGAAATTTTCACGTACTTTTGCGTACCTGGCATAGTCGATGTGAGGCCTTTAGGCAGTTCCATAATGACATAATGACATAAAGACAGTGCCATAATGGCCCCAATAGACCAAACCATGACTTGTATACACCTTTGGTGATGTTTTGGTGTGTGTATTAACCGATTCTGATACGCTAGGCTGCATATGGAGACATCGAAATTTTCACGTACTTTTGCATACCTGGCATCGTCGATGTGAGGCCTTTAGGCAGTTCAGAATCTGACTGCTATAATGGCCCCAATAGACCAAACAATGACTTGTATACACCTTTGGTGATGTTTTCGTATGTGTATTAACCGATTCTGATAGGCTGGGCAGCATTTGGAGACATCGAAATTTTCACGTACTTTTGCATACCTGGCATCGTCGATGTGAGGCCTTTAGGCAGTTCAACCTCTGACTGCCATAATGGCCCTTATAGACCAAACTATGACTTGTATACACGTAAGGTGATGTTTTCGTGTGTGTATTAATCGATTCTGATACGCTGGGCTGCATTTCAGGACATCGAAATTTTCACGTACTTTTACATACCTGGCATCGTCGATGGGACGCCTTTAGGCAGTTCAACCTCTGACTGTCATAATGGCCCCAATAGACCAAACCATGAATTGTATACTCCTTTGGTGATGTTTTCGTGTGTGTATTAACCGATTCTGATACGCTAGGCTGCATATGGAGACATCGAAATTTTCACGTACTTTTGCATACCTGGCAGCGTCGATGTGAGGCCTTTAGGCAGTTCAACCTATGACTGCCATAATGGCCCTAATAGACCAAACTATGACTTGTATACACCTAAGGTCATGTTTTCGTGTGTGTATTAACCGATTCTGATACGCTGGGCTGCATTTCAGGACATCGAAATTTTCACGTACTTTTGCATACCTGGCAGCGTCGATGTGAGGCCTTTAGGCAGTTCAACCTATGACTGCCATAATGGCCCTAATAGACCAAACTATGACTTGTATACACCTAAGGTCATGTTTTCGTGTGTGTATTAACCGATTCTGATACGCTGGGCTGCATTTCAGGACATCGAAATATTCACGTACTTTTGCATACCTGGCATCGTCGATGTGAGGTCTTTAGGCTTTTCAACCTCTGACTGCCATAATGGCCCCAATAGATCAAACTATGACTTGCATACACCTTTGGCTATGTTTTCGTGTGTGTATTAACCGATTCTGACACACTGGGCAGCATTTGGAGACATCGAAATTTTCACGTACTTTTACATACTTGGCATCGTCGATGTGAGGCTTTTGGGCAGTTCAAACTCTGACTGCCATAATGGCCCTAATAGACCAAACTACGACTTGTATACACCTAAGGTGATGTTTTCGTGTGCGTATTAACCGATTCTGATACGCTGGGCAGCATTTGGAGACATCGAAATTTTCACGTACTTTTGCATACCTGGAATCGTCGATGTGAGGCCCTTAGGCAGTTCAACCTCTGACTGCCATAATGGCCCCAACAGACCAAACTATGACTTGTATACACCTTTGGTGATGTTTTCGTGTGTGTATTAACCGATTCTGATACGCTGGGCTGCATTTCAGGACATCGAAATTTTCACGTACTTTTGCATAATTGGCATCGTCGATGTGAGGCCTTTAGGCAGTTCAACCTCTGACTGCCATAATGGCCCTAATAGACCAAACTATGACTTGTATACACCTAAGGTGATGTTTTCGTGTGTGTATTAACCGATTCTGATACGCTGGGCTGCATTTCAGGACATCGAAATTTTCACGTACTTTTACATAATTGACATCGTCAATGTGAGGTCTTTAGGCAGTTCAACCTCTGACTGCCATAATGGCCCCAATAGACCAAACTATGACTCGCATACACCTTTGGCGATGTTTTCGTGTGTGTATTAACCGATTCTGATACACTGGGCAGCATTTGGAGACATCGAAATTTTCACGTACTTTTGCATACCTGGCATAGTCGATGTGAGGCCTTTAGGCAGTTCAACCTCTGACTGCCATAATGGCCCCAATAGACCAAACCATACACCTTTGGTGATGTTTTCGTGTGTGTATTAACCGATTCTGATACGCTGGGCTGCATTTCAGGACATCGAAATTTTCACGTACTCCTGCATACCTGGCTTAGTCGATGTGAGGCCTTTAGGCAGTTCAACCTATGACTGCCATAATGGACCTAATAAACCAAACTATGACTTGTATACACCTAAGGTGATGTTTTTGTGTGTGCATTAACCGATTCTGATGCGCAGGGCTGCATTTCAGGACATCGAAATTTTCACGTACTTTTGCGTACCTGGCATAGTCGATGTGAGGCCTTTAGGCAGTTCAACCTGTGACTGCCATAATGGCCCCAATAGACCAAACCACGACTTGTATACACCTTTGGTGATGTTTTGGTGTGTGTATTAACCGATTCTGATACGCTGGGCTGCATTTGGAGGCATCGAAATTTTCACGTACTTTTGCATACCTGGCATCGTCGATGTGAGGCCTTTAGGCAGTTCAAAATCTGACTGCTATAATGGCCCCAATAGACCAAACAATGACTTGTATACACCTTTGGTGATGTTTTCGTATGTGTATTAACCGATTCTGATAGGCTGGACAGCATTTGGAGACATCGACATTTTAGGCAGTTCAACCTCTGACTGCCATAATAGACTGCCCTAATAGACCAAACTATGACTTGTATACACCTAAGGTGATGATTTCGTGTGTGTATTAACCGATTCTCATACGCTGGGCTGCATTTCAGGATATCGAAATTTTCACGTACTTTTGCATACCTGGCACCGTCGATGTGAGGCCTTTAGGCAGTTCAACCTCTGACTGCCATAATGGCCCCAATAGACCAAACTATGACTTGCATACACCTAAGGTGATGTTTTCGTGTGTGTATTAACCGATTCTGATACGCTGGGCAGCATTTGGAGACATCGAAATTACTTTTGCATACCTGGCATCGTCGATGTGAGGCCTTTAGGCAGTTCAACCTCTGACTGCCATAATGGCCCTAATAGACCAAACTATGACTTGCATACACATTTGGTGATGTTTTCGCGTGTGTATTAACCGATTCTGATACACTGGGCAGCATTTGGAGACATCGAAATTTTCACGTACTTTTGCATACCTGGAATCGTCGATGTGAGGCCCTTAGGCAGTTCAACCTCTGACTGCCATAATGGCCCCAACAGACCAAACTATGACTTGTATACACCTTTGGTGATGTTTTCGTGTGTGTATTAACCGATTCTGATACGCTGGGCTGCATTTCAGGACATCGAAATTTTCACGTACTTTTGCAAACCTGGCATCGTCGATGTGAGGCCTTTAGGCAGTTCAAAATCTGACTGCTATAATGGCCCCAATAGACCAAACAATGACTTGTATACACCTTTGGTGATGTTTTCGTATGTGTATTAACCGATTCTGATAGGCTGGACAGCATTTGGAGACATCGAAATTTTCACGTACTTTTGCGTACCTGGCATAGTCGATGTGAGGCCTTTAGGCAGTTCCATAATGACATAATGACATAAAGACAGTGCCATAATGGCCCCAATAGACCAAACCATGACTTGTATACACCTTTGGTGATGTTTTGGTGTGTGTATTAACCGATTCTGATACGCTAGGCTGCATATAGTGATGTTGTACCTCTCTTGTGTGGAACATTTATCATAAAAATTCGAAATAAAAGAGAGTAATAACATTAATACACTTTATTGGTCAACTCCAAACTTAAGACTAACTTAATACTAGACGCCAACAAGATTGACGTGTCTTGTCTCTTATCTTTGTCTTCTCGCTAAAGACAAGGATAGAGACCATTTCCCGTTACTGTGTGGCATGGTGGAAAGTGTTGCCATAGTAAATAATACATAGTACATGTAGTACATTTATTATATGACACCTCCCACCCGTAAGTTTTTGGTCCACCAAAAACAGAATACAATATAATTATACATAGGAGTTGAAGTTGAATATTTAATAATGATATATATGTGAAGTGTTCTTTAATTCATAATACGGCACCAAAATTTACATTTATTACAAATTAGTGAATGGTGCTTAAACTAAATATTAACAGGAACATATTTTTAAGTAGGTAACAAACGTGTTTATTATTTTATTATTAATTTGTAATTTAAGTAAAATATTAACATAAATAACTCAAATTGAAAAACAAAAACATTTTTTTAGTAACAATCATCTTCAAGATGTAATCTAATATTTTGTTATTAATTTTGTTGGTGCTTAAACTTTCTTTTTCTTTGTCTCTTATAATATTTGGTAAGTCTTTGATTGCTTGTATCTGTGATATAATTTCCATCTAGCTTATATTTTGTCAATCTTTTATACTTAGGCGTACACTTTGAAATATCTCTGTTTACTACAATATCTTCACATAAATTATAAGTGTTATCTTTGTTTTTATTTAATTTTTCTATTCTTTTGGTTTTTTGTATTTGAAATGTATGTGCTAGTTGTTCTATATCATCTTTGCTTAAGTTGTTATTTATGAAATCAATTGGTCGTAATCTGGTTGTTGAATGTATTGTCGCATTGTACATCAATATAACACTAAAAATTTGTTCGTCTATGTTATCTAAATCAGTTTTGTTTTTGCTTGCGTTAATTAGTCTCAAGTGTTCGTTAAGAGTTCCATGTAGCCTCTCAATATCAGAATTTCCTGTCTTATTAAATGCTGTTGTTTGATGAAAAGTTATGCAATTATCTTTCAAAAATTGTTCTACAACATTGTGGATAATACATGTTTCACCATCGGAAATCAATTTTTTCATTCTACCTAAATAGATTAATCGCCTTGAGGATAGATACCCAAGTTCTATCACCAAGTTTATGTATTGTAGCATGTTTCGAAAACTTATCTATCATTGTTAGATACATAACATTTCTGCGAGGATGCCAAATGTCCATGTGCACAATATCATTAAATCCTGTTGGTGATTCGGTATGTTCAAAATGAAAATTTGGAGGGTGCCTATCATATTTACCTACGTTGCACAGATCGCAATTATTGATAAATTTATGTATCAATTTAAGCATGTTAGGGTAGTAGTAGAGTAGTTTTAATTCATTGAACACTTCAGAGATCCCTCTGTGATTGTTTTTTAAGTGTTCGTTTTTTATAATTTGTAACATTTCATCTTTGTCAGTTATATCGATCAACTTCTTACACGATCTAAGTAGTTTTAAATTATTGTTACTAGCAAAATATTTCACATAAGTATTTTGAAATTTAAGAAACAACTGCGTGTTCTCACAATAGATACACATCAATCCTCTATCAATAATGAATCTTTTCATTATCTCCAACAAATCGCTACCTTCTGTTACGTAGATAAAGTTTTTGCATTTCTTGTTGACAATCTTTGTAATAAGTTTTTCCTTTGGGCCAATTTCTAAAAATATCTGGTTTTTGTAAATGTTTATTGAATTTTCAGTGATACGTATATAGTGCAAATCGTCTTCCACTGCGCTATGAATTGTTGCATCGGTGGACATGATATCATTATCATTGCCACTTAGACGTTCGTTATTATATAATTCAAAATTTGTCAAGTCGCGTTGTTCGTTTTCTTTTTGGCTTGTAATGTTATCTGGTGTGTCATTGCAAAAAAGTCTACTTAGTCCATCGGCTATATAGTTATCCTTTCCTTTTATATAATTTATATCAAAATCATACTCGTTGAGCTGCATTTTCCAGCGTTGTAGTTTCATGTTTGGAAATTTTAAACTATTGAGCCAAATAAGTGGTTTATGGTCTGTTTGAATGACAAATTTTCTACCGTACAGGTATGTATGAAAATACTTTACGGACCAAACAATTGCCAAAAGTTCTTTTTCTATTGTTGAATACCGAATTTCATGATCATTAAGTGTGCGTGACGCATAACAAACTGGTCGAGAATTTTGGCTTAAAACAGCGCCTAACGCAAAGTTTAAAGCATCGGCTGTTAAAGTGAACAATTTTGTGAAATCTGGATTTTGAAGAATTGGCTCTGAAACAAGTAATGATTTGAGTTTGATGAATGCTTCGGCATATTCGCTGTCGTTTTTCATCATAAAATTTTTATTTTTCTTTAAATATTTTACCATTGGGTAAGCAACTTTAGCGTAGTCCTTCACGAACTTACGATAATACCCAGTAATGCCCAGGAATGACTTAATTTCTTTGATGTTACGCGGAAGTGGAATGTTTTGAATGGCCATCGTTTTGAGTGGGTCAGGTTTAATGCCTCCTTCTGCAATTAAGTGACCTAGAAACTTAGTCAACTTTTCAGCGAAATTACATTTACTTATTTGTAATTTCATATTGGTCTCTCTTAAGCGTTCAAACACTTTTCTTATTGAACATAAATGCTCTTCTAATGAGGTGGAAAAAATTAAGATATCGTCCAAATATACGACGCATATTTTGTTAATGAAATCTTTAAGCACGAAGTTCATGAGGCGCTGGAAAGTGGAAGGAGAATTCTTTAGGCCGAATGGCATACGAGTGAACTCATAATGGCCATTTGCCGTGGAGAAAGCAGTCTTATATCTGTCATCAGGGTGGACTTCAATCTGATGAAATCCTTTCGCCAGATCAATTGTGGTGAAATACTGACACCTACCCAATTTGTTGAAAAGCTCATCGATGTTCGGAAGAGGAAACTTATCGTCAACCGTGTTATCGTTCAGTTTACGATAGTCAATCACAATTCTCCATTTTTGCTCTCCGGAGTTGTCAGTTTTTTTCGGAACAACCCAAATTGGAGCGTTATATGCAGAACTGCTGTTGACAACAATGCCTTGTTCAAGCATTTCGTGAATCTGTCGATCAACCTCTTCTCGGTGTATTTCAGGGTAACGATAACTCCGTGTATAGATTGGAATCTCATTTTTTGTTATGATCCTATGTTTAATGTTGCTAGTAAAGGTAAGTTTGTCTTTGTCGTTATAAAAAATGTCTTTAAAAGAATTCAACAAATATTTCATTTTTAGAATGTCAGTTTTGTTAAGGTGAGAAGCGAAATTAAAGTCCAGAACATTCAATTTTGTAATTTCATTAGTAAATAAGCTGAAAGATTCATCAGAATGACTTTGGTTGTAATAAAATTCTTCGTATGCATTTAGAAAAAGAGGTATTTTTGCATTGGGTGTTATTAGTAATCGTTCTTTATAACTTATTATTGCATACAGTGGCACTAAAATGTTGTTACCGATTATGCCATCAAAATTATTATGAAACGGATATTCCAAAAATTCAACTAAATAATTTTGTAAGTTAAATTCTTCAAACAGAGGAAACTTGCACTTCATGTTGCAGTTAATAAGTTTGTCAAACGCTTTTAGTGTTTGTGTTTTTATTTGTGTTTTCCACTTAGGTTGACAAAGACTACTGTTAATTATGCTGAACTCAGCACCAGTGTCTACAATAAATTTAAGTTTTTTAACTTTTGTGTCTATTGTTATAAAGGGTAACTGCTTAGTCCGTCCCTGTGAAAATTTTGGGTTGAATCTGTCCTATTATTAGTATGAATGTCCATTGGTGTTTCGTGATAAACTTGGTAAGATTGTCGGGTTTGCCTGGTTTGTTGGCTTGGAGTAAAAACACCACTGTAAGCTCCGCGACGGTTGTTAGAAATACTTCTATTGTTAAATGTATTTGTTTGGCGACTTTGGACGGTAAAGTCCATTGGTTCGGTGCAATTTGTATTACTATTGTTGCCTAATCTTTGTTGTGAGCTATAGTTCTGTTGCGTATTATAATTTTGTCTGTTCATGTAATTACGGTTTTGAAAATCGGTATTGTAATTTGGATTCGAAATATATTGCTGACTGTTAAAATTTTGAATTTGCGGACGTCTTTCGGTATCATTATTCTGGCGGTTAAAATGTCTACGTCTAAAATCAGAGGTTCGTGGATATTGCTCATGGTCATCGTTCGAAGTTGAGTATTGTCTATTTGTATTGGTATACGTAGAATAACCGTTAGTTAGAATGATGCTAAAGGCGTCCTCCATTGTAGAAGGATCTCTGACAACAATGATTCCTTTTACTGGTTCTGTTAAGTCTTATCAACAAGCCACTTAGTTGGTTGTAAAACTGTTCAATGGTTCCAATACAACGGCACAAGGCTATTTTGTCAAGAAGCGTCGTTATTGGAGTCGCTTCACCATGGAATCTTCTTAAAACATCTTTCAGTTCTGTCCAGGTCTCAACTTGTCCATGTTTTAACATAGTGTCTCTCGCTCCGTTAGTTAGTCTGTCTTGTACGTAACCCACTATTATTTTTTGTAAGGGTATGTCTAATGTGTTTATCATTGGAGTCAGTGCGTCTATTCTATTTATAAAATTGGGCAATTGTTTTTCCTCACCGTCAAACGGCTGAATACGTGCAATGCACTTAACAAGCAACTCAAAGACTTCCATTACAATATAATCTATTATATGAATGCGTGTATGATATATGTATATACGTACTTAAGTAACTGAACTAGTAGACTAATAATATATATAAAGGGGTTATAGTTTATAATAAAGAAACAAGATATAGTAGGAATATATAATAATGCAAAAATTAAATGAATATCGCAAACCAGCTTCAAATAGTTCAGTAGATAGACATCTTCGGATAGTCTACAAAATTCCGTATGATGAATGTACTGTTGTTGTTTGGTATGATGAAACAGATTTATGTATGTGTGTATTGCTATGTTATGTCTCACTTCAGTAAAGCAATTGTAAGCGTGGGTAACTGTTCCAAGTTTTTTTTTTGTATGACCAAGTTGGCGTCGCTTTTATAACTGTTTTCTTTTCACTTGTTATATGAAGCACACTTTTTTTTAAAATGGATTTCGTTTTTTTTTTTTTTATTTTATTTGCTCTCACTGTTTTGTTTTTAATTCAATTTCTGGTTCTGTTGAAATCTATTTTTCATTTTTAATTCTTGTTTTGACAATTGTAAATATGTAGTATATTTTATACCTTACACTTTAAACTTTTACGTAATATGTCTTAATATATTGGTTTCCACAAATTGAAGTTGTTTCACTTTCACTATTTAACATTTATTTAAATTAATTGTACGCGGCCAAAATCTTCATAGATTTTGAAAAAAAAACGGTTTTTTTTTTGCGTTTACCGACTGCGCCAGTGATGTTGTACCTCTCTTGTGTGCAACATTTATCATAAAAATTCGAAATAAAAGAGAGTAATAACATTAATACACTTTATTGGTCAACTCCAAACTTAAGACTAACTTAATACTAGACGCCAACAAGATTGACGTGTCTTGTCTCTTATCTTTGTCTTCTCGCTAAAGACAAGGATAGAGACCATTTCCCGTTACTGTGTGGCATGGTGGAAAGTGTTGCCATAGTAAATAATACATAGTACATGTAGTACATTTATTATATGACAATATGGAGACATCGAAATTTTCACGTACTTTTGCATACCTGGCATCGTCGATGTGAGGCCTTTAGGCAGTTCAAAATCTGACTGCTATAATGGCCCCAATAGACCAAACAATGACTTGTATACACCTTTGGTGATGTTTTCGCATGTGTATTAACCGATTCCGATAGGCTGGACAGCATTTGGAGACATCGACATTTTAGGCAGTTCAACCTCTGACTGCCATAATGGCCCTAATAGACCAAACTATGACTTGCATACACATTTGGTGATGTTTTCGCGTGTGTATTAACCGATTCTGATACACTGGGCAGCATTTGGAGACATCGAAATTTTCACGTACTTTTGCATACCTGGCATCGTCGATGTGAGGCCGTTACGCAGTTCAACCTCTGACTGCAATAATGACCCTAATAGACCAAACTATGACTTGTATACACCTAAGGTGATGTTTTCTTGTGTGTATTAACGGATTCTGATACGCTGGGCAGCATTTCAGGACATCGAAATGTTCACGTACTTTTGCGTACCTGGCATAGTCGATGTGAGGCCTTTAGGCAGTTCAACCTGTGACTGCCATAATGGCCCCAATAGACCAAACCATGACTTGTATACACCTAAGGTGATGTTTTCGTGTGTGTATTAACCGATTCTGATACGCTGGGCTGCATTTGGAGGCATCGAAATTTTCACGTACTTTTGCATACCTGGCATCGTCGATGTGAGGCCTTTAGGCAGTTCAACCTCTGTCTAACATAATGGCCCTAATAGACCAAACTACGACTTGTATACAACTAAGTTGATGTTTTCGAGTGTTTATTAACCGATTCTGATACGCAGGACATCGAAATTTTCACGTACTTTTGCAAACCTGGCATCGTCGATATGAGGCCTTTAGGCAGTTCAACCTCTGACTGCCATAATGGCCCCAATAGACCAAACCATACACCTTTGGTGATGTTTTCGTGTGTGTATTAACCGATTCTGATACGCTGGGCTGCATTTCAGGACATCGAAATTTTCACGTACTTTTGCATACCTGGCATCGTCGATGTGAGGCCTTTAGGCAGTTCAACCTCTGACTGCCATAATGGCCCCAAGAGACCAAACTATGACTTGCATACACATTTGGTGATGTTTTCGCGTGTGTATTAACCGATTCTGATACACTGGGCAGCATTTGGAGACATCGAAATTTTCACGTACTTTTGCATACCTGGCATCGTCGATGTGAGGCCTTTAGGCAGTTCAACCTCTGACTAACATAATGGCCCTAATAGACCAAACTACGACTTGTATACACCTAATTTGATGTTTTCGTGTGTGTATTAACCGATTCTGATACGCTGGGCTGCATTTCAGGACATCGAAATTTTCACGTACTTTTGCATACCTGGCATCGTCGATGTGAGGCCTTTACGCAGTTCAACCTCTGACTGCAATAATGGCCCTAATAGACCAAACTTTGACTTGTATACACCTAAGATGATGTTTTCTTGTGTGTATTAACGGATTCTGATACGCTGGGCTGCATTTCAGGACATCGAAATTTTCACGTACTTTTGCATACCTGGCATCGTCGAGGTGAGGCCTTTAGGCAGCTCAACCTCTGACTGCCATAATGGCCCTAATAGACCAAACTATGACTTGTACACACCTAAGGTGATGTTTTCGTGTGTGTATTAACCGATTCTGATACGCTGGGCTGCATTTCAGGACATCGAAATTTTCACGTACTTTTGCGTAAGTGGCATAGTCGATGTGAGGCCTTTAGGCAGTTCAACCTCTGACTGCCATAATGCCCCCAATAGACCAAACCATGACTTGTATACACCTTTGGTGATGTTTTCGTGTGTGTATTAACCGATTCTGATACGCTGGGCTGCATTTCAGGATATCGAAATTTTCACGTACTTTTGCGTACGTACTTTTGCGTTCGTGAAAATTTCGATATCCTGAAATGCAGCCCAGCTTATCAGAATCGGTTAATACACGGTATGCAAAAATACCTGACATCGTCGATGTGAGGCCTTTAGGCAGTTCAACCTCTGACTGCCATAATGGCCCCAATAGACCAAACTATGACTTGTATACACCTTTGGTGATGTCTTCGTATGTGTATTAACCGATTCTGATAGGCTGGACAGTATTTGGAGACATCGACATTTTAGGCAGTTCAAACTCTGACTGCCATAATGGCCCTAATAGACCAAACTATGACTTGTACACACCTAAGGTGATGTTTTCGTGTGTGTATTAACCGATTCTGATACGCTGGGCTGCATTTCAGGACATCGAAATGTTCACGTACTTTTGCGTACCTGGCATAGTCGATGTGAGGCCTTTAGGCAGTTCAACCTGTGACTGCCATAATGGCCCCAATAGACCAAACCATGACTTGTATACACCTTTGGTGATGTTTTGGTGTGTGTATTAACCGATTCTGATACGCTGGGCTGCATTTGGAGGCATCGAAATTTTCACGTACTTTTGCATACCTGGCATCGTCGATGTGAGGCCTTTAGGCAGTTCAAAATCTGACCGCTATAATGGCCCCAATAGACCAAACAATGACTTGTATACACCTTTGGTGATGTTTTCGTATGTGTATTAACCGATTCTGATAGGCTGGACAGCATTTGGAGACATCGACATTTTAGGCATTTCAACCTCTGACTGCCATAATAGACTGCCCTAATAGACCAAACAATGACTTGTATACAACTTTGGTGATATTTTCGTGTGTGTATTAACCGATTCTGATACGCTGGGCTGCATTTCAGGACATCGAAATTTTCACGTACTTTTGCAAACCTGGCATCGTCGATGTGAGGCCTTTAGGCAGCTCAACCTCTGACTGCCATAATGGCCCTAATAGACCAAACTATGACTTGTATACACCTAAGGTGATGTTTCCGTGTGTGTATTAACCGATTCTGATACGCTATGCTGCATTTCAGGACATCGCAATACCTGGCATCGTCGATGTGAGGCCTTTAGGCAGTTCAACCTCTGACTGCAATAATGGCCCTAATAGACCAAACTATGACTTGTATACACATAAGGTGATGTTTTCGTGTGTGTATTAACCGATTCTGATACGCTGGGCTGCATTTCAGGACATCGAAATGTTCACGTACTTTTGCATACTTGGCATCGTCGATGTGAGGCCTTTAGGCAGTTCAACCTCTGACTGCCATAATGGCCCTAATAGACCAAACTATGACTTGCATACACATTTGGTGATGTTTTCGCGTGTGTATTAACCGATTCTGATACACTGGGCAGCATTTGGAGACATCGAAATTTTCACGTACTTTTGCATACCTGGCATCGTCGATGTGAGGCCGTTACGCAGTTCAACCTCTGACTGCAATAATGACCCTAATAGACCAAACTATGACTTGTATACACCTAAGGTGATGTTTTCTTGTGTGTATTAACGGATTCTGATACGCTGGGCAGCATTTCAGGACATCGAAATGTTCACGTACTTTTGCGTACCTGGCATAGTCGATGTGAGGCCTTTAGGCAGTTCAACCTGTGACTGCCATAATGGCCCCAATAGACCAAACCATGACTTGTATACACCTTTGGTGATGTTTTGGTGTGTGTATTAACCGATTCTGATACGCTGGGCTGCATTTGGAGGCATCGAAATTTTCACGTACTTTTGCATACCTGGCATCGTCGATGTGAGGCCTTTAGGCAGTTCAACCTCTGTCTAACATAATGGCCCTAATAGACCAAACTACGACTTGTATACAACTAAGTTGATGTTTTCGAGTGTTTATTAACCGATTCTGATACGCAGGACATCGAAATTTTCACGTACTTTTGCAAACCTGGCATCGTCGATATGAGGCCTTTAGGCAGTTCAACCTCTGACTGCCATAATGGCCCCAATAGACCAAACCATACACCTTTGGTGATGTTTTCGTGTGTGTATTAACCGATTCTGATACGCTGGGCTGCATTTCAGGACATCGAAATTTTCACGTACTTTTGCATACCTGGCATCGTCGATGTGAGGCCTTTAGGCAGTTCAACCTCTGACTGCCATAATGGCCCCAAGAGACCAAACTATGACTTGCATACACATTTGGTGATGTTTTCGCGTGTGTATTAACCGATTCTGATACACTGGGCAGCATTTGGAGACATCGAAATTTTCACGTACTTTTGCATACCTGGCATCGTCGATGTGAGGCCTTTAGGCAGTTCAACCTCTGACTAACATAATGGCCCTAATAGACCAAACTACGACTTGTATACACCTAATTTGATGTTTTCGTGTGTGTATTAACCGATTCTGATACGCTGGGCTGCATTTCAGGACATCGACATTTTCACGTACTTTTGCATACCTGGCATCGTCGATGTGAGGCCTTTACGCAGTTCAACCTCTGACTGCAATAATGGCCCTAATAGACCAAACTTTGACTTGTATACACCTAAGATGATGTTTTCTTGTGTGTATTAACGGATTCTGATACGCTGGGCTGCATTTCAGGACATCGAAATTTTCACGTACTTTTGCATACCTGGCATCGTCGAGGTGAGGCCTTTAGGCAGCTCAACCTCTGACTGCCATAATGGCCCTAATAGACCAAACTATGACTTGTACACACCTAAGGTGATGTTTTCGTGTGTGTATTAACCGATTCTGATACGCTGGGCTGCATTTCAGGACATCGAAATTTTCACGTACTTTTGCGTAAGTGGCATAGTCGATGTGAGGCCTTTAGGCAGTTCAACCTCTGACTGCCATAATGCCCCCAATAGACCAAACCATGACTTGTATACACCTTTGGTGATGTTTTCGTGTGTGTATTAACCGATTCTGATACGCTGGGCTGCATTTCAGGATATCGAAATTTTCACGTACTTTTGCGTACGTACTTTTGCGTTCGTGAAAATTTCGATATCCTGAAATGCAGCCCAGCTTATCAGAATCGGTTAATACACGGTATGCAAAAATACCTGACATCGTCGATGTGAGGCCTTTAGGCAGTTCAACCTCTGACTGCCATAATGGCCCCAATAGACCAAACTATGACTTGTATACACCTTTGGTGATGTCTTCGTATGTGTATTAACCGATTCTGATAGGCTGGACAGTATTTGGAGACATCGACATTTTAGGCAGTTCAAACTCTGACTGCCATAATGGCCCTAATAGACCAAACTATGACTTGTACACACCTAAGGTGATGTTTTCGTGTGTGTATTAACCGATTCTGATACGCTGGGCTGCATTTCAGGACATCGAAATGTTCACGTACTTTTGCGTACCTGGCATAGTCGATGTGAGGCCTTTAGGCAGTTCAACCTGTGACTGCCATAATGGCCCCAATAGACCAAACCATGACTTGTATACACCTTTGGTGATGTTTTGGTGTGTGTATTAACCGATTCTGATACGCTGGGCTGCATTTGGAGGCATCGAAATTTTCACGTACTTTTGCATACCTGGCATCGTCGATGTGAGGCCTTTAGGCAGTTCAAAATCTGACCGCTATAATGGCCCCAATAGACCAAACAATGACTTGTATACACCTTTGGTGATGTTTTCGTATGTGTATTAACCGATTCTGATAGGCTGGACAGCATTTGGAGACATCGACATTTTAGGCATTTCAACCTCTGACTGCCATAATAGACTGCCCTAATAGACCAAACAATGACTTGTATACAACTTTGGTGATATTTTCGTGTGTGTATTAACCGATTCTGATACGCTGGGCTGCATTTCAGGACATCGAAATTTTCACGTACTTTTGCAAACCTGGCATCGTCGATGTGAGGCCTTTAGGCAGCTCAACCTCTGACTGCCATAATGGCCCTAATAGACCAAACTATGACTTGTATACACCTAAGGTGATGTTTCCGTGTGTGTATTAACCGATTCTGATACGCTATGCTGCATTTCAGGACATCGCAATACCTGGCATCGTCGATGTGAGGCCTTTAGGCAGTTCAACCTCTGACTGCAATAATGGCCCTAATAGACCAAACTATGACTTGTATACACATAAGGTGATGTTTTCGTGTGTGTATTAACCGATTCTGATACGCTGGGCTGCATTTCAGGACATCGAAATGTTCACGTACTTTTGCATACTTGGCATCGTCGATGTGAGGCCTTTAGGCAGTTCAACCTCTGACTGCCATAATGGCCCTAATAGACCAAACTATGACTTGTATACAACTAAGTTGATGTTTTCGAGTGCTTATTAACCGATTCTGATACGCTGGGCTACATTTCAGGACATCGAAATTTTCACGTACTTTTGCAAACCTGGCATCGTCGATGTGAGGCCTTTAGGCAGTTCAACCTCTGACTGCCATAATGGCCCCAATAGACCAAACCATACACCTTTGGTGATGTTTTCGTGTGTGTATTAACCGATTCTGATACGCTGGGCTGCATTTCAGGACATCGAAATTTTCACGTACTTTTGCATACCTGGCATCGTCGATGTGAGGCCTTTAGGCAGTTCAACCTATGACTGCCATAATGGACCTAATAGACCAAACTATGACTTGTATACACCTAAGGTGATGTTTTCGTGTGTGTATTAACCGATTCTGATACGCTGGGCTGCATTTCAGGACATCGAAATTTTCACGTACTTTTGCATACCGGGCATCGTCGATGTGAGGCCTTTAGGCAGTTCAACCTCTGACTGCCATAATGGCCCCAAGAGACCAAACTATGACTTCCATACACATTTGGTTATGTTTTCGCGTGTGTATTAACCGATTCTGATACACTGGGCAGCATTTGGAGACATCGAAATTTTCACGTACTTTTGCATACCTGGCATCGTCGATGTGAGGCCTTTAGGCAGTTCAACCTCTGTCTAACATAATGGCCCTAATAGACCAAACTACGACTTGTATACACCTAAGGTGATGTTTTCGTGTGTGTATTAACCGATTCTGATACGCTGGGCTGCATTTCAGGACATCGAAATTTTCACGTACTTTTGCAAACCTGGCATCGTCGATGTGAGGCCTTTAGGCAGCTCAACCTCTGACTGCCATAATGGCCCTAATAGACCAAACTATGACTTGTATACACCTAAGGTGATGTTTTCGTGTGTTTATTAACCGATTCTGATACGCTATGCTGCATTTCAGGACATCGCAATACCTGGCATCGTCGATGTGAGGCCTTTAGGCAGTTCAACCTCTGACTGCCATAATGGCCCCAATAGACCAAACCATACACCTTTGGTGATGTTTTCGTGTGTGTATTAACCGATTCTGATACGCTGGGCTGCATTTCAGGACATCGAAATTTTCACGTACTTTTGCATACCTGGCATCGTCGATGTGAGGCCTTTAGGCAGTTCAACCTCTGACTGCCATAATGGCCCCAAGAGACCAAACTATGACTTGCATACACATTTGGTGATGTTTTCGCGTGTGTATTAACCGATTCTGATACACTGGGCAGCATTTGGAGACATCGAAATTTTCACGTACTTTTGCATACCTGGCATCGTCGATGTGAGGCCTTTAGGCAGTTCAACCTCTGACTAACATAATGGCCCTAATAGACCAAACTACGACTTGTATACACCTAATTTGATGTTTTCGTGTGTGTATTAACCGATTCTGATACGCTGGGCTGCATTTCAGGACATCGAAATTTTCACGTACTTTTGCATACCTGGCATCGTCGATGTGAGGCCTTTACGCAGTTCAACCTCTGACTGCAATAATGGCCCTAATAGACCAAACTTTGACTTGTATACACCTAAGATGATGTTTTCTTGTGTGTATTAACGGATTCTGATACGCTGGGCTGCATTTCAGGACATCGAAATTTTCACGTACTTTTGCATACCTGGCATCGTCGAGGTGAGGCCTTTAGGCAGCTCAACCTCTGACTGCCATAATGGCCCTAATAGACCAAACTATGACTTGTACACACCTAAGGTGATGTTTTCGTGTGTGTATTAACCGATTCTGATACGCTGGGCTGCATTTCAGGACATCGAAATTTTCACGTACTTTTGCGTAAGTGGCATAGTCGATGTGAGGCCTTTAGGCAGTTCAACCTCTGACTGCCATAATGCCCCCAATAGACCAAACCATGACTTGTATACACCTTTGGTGATGTTTTCGTGTGTGTATTAACCGATTCTGATACGCTGGGCTGCATTTCAGGATATCGAAATTTTCACGTACTTTTGCGTACGTACTTTTGCGTTCGTGAAAATTTCGATATCCTGAAATGCAGCCCAGCTTATCAGAATCGGTTAATACACGGTATGCAAAAATACCTGACATCGTCGATGTGAGGCCTTTAGGCAGTTCAACCTCTGACTGCCATAATGGCCCCAATAGACCAAACTATGACTTGTATACACCTTTGGTGATGTCTTCGTATGTGTATTAACCGATTCTGATAGGCTGGACAGTATTTGGAGACATCGACATTTTAGGCAGTTCAAACTCTGACTGCCATAATGGCCCTAATAGACCAAACTATGACTTGTACACACCTAAGGTGATGTTTTCGTGTGTGTATTAACCGATTCTGATACGCTGGGCTGCATTTCAGGACATCGAAATGTTCACGTACTTTTGCGTACCTGGCATAGTCGATGTGAGGCCTTTAGGCAGTTCAACCTGTGACTGCCATAATGGCCCCAATAGACCAAACCATGACTTGTATACACCTTTGGTGATGTTTTGGTGTGTGTATTAACCGATTTTGATACGCTGGGCTGCATTTGGAGGCATCGAAATTTTCACGTACTTTTGCATACCTGGCATCGTCGATGTGAGGCCTTTAGGCAGTTCAAAATCTGACCGCTATAATGGCCCCAATAGACCAAACAATGACTTGTATACACCTTTGGTGATGTTTTCGTATGTGTATTAACCGATTCTGATAGGCTGGACAGCATTTGGAGACATCGACATTTTAGGCATTTCAACCTCTGACTGCCATAATAGACTACCCTAATAGACCAAACAATGACTTGTATACAACTTTGGTGATATTTTCGTGTGTGTATTAACCGATTCTGATACGCTGGGCTGCATTTCAGGACATCGAAATTTTCACGTACTTTTGCAAACCTGGCATCGTCGATGTGAGGCCTTTAGGCAGCTCAACCTCTGACTGCCATAATGGCCCTAATAGACCAAACTATGACTTGTATACACCTAAGGTGATGTTTCCGTGTGTGTATTAACCGATTCTGATACGCTATGCTGCATTTCAGGACATCGCAATACCTGGCATCGTCGATGTGAGGCCTTTAGGCAGTTCAACCTCTGACTGCAATAATGGCCCTAATAGACTAAACTATGACTTGTACACACATAAGGTGATGTTTTCGTGTGTGTATTAACCGATTCTGATACGCTGGGCTGCATTTCAGGACATCGAAATGTTCACGTACTTTTGCATACTTGGCATCGTCGATGTGAGGCCTTTAGGCAGTTCAACCTCTGACTGCCATAATGGCCCTAATAGACCAAACTATGACTTGTATACAACTAAGTTGATGTTTTCGAGTGCTTATTAACCGATTCTGATACGCTGGGCTACATTTCAGGACATCGAAATTTTCACGTACTTTTGCAAACCTGGCATCGTCGATGTGAGGCCTTTAGGCAGTTCAACCTCTGACTGCCATAATGGCCCCAATAGACCAAACCATACACCTTTGGTGATGTTTTCGTGTGTGTATTAACCGATTCTGATACGCTGGGCTGCATTTCAGGACATCGAAATTTTCACGTACTTTTGCATACCTGGCATCGTCGATGTGAGGCCTTTAGGCAGTTCAACCTATGACTGCCATAATGGACCTAATAGACCAAACTATGACTTGTATACACCTAAGGTGATGTTTTCGTGTGTGTATTAACCGATTCTGATACGCTGGGCTGCATTTCAGGACATCGAAATTTTCACGTACTTTTGCATACCGGGCATCGTCGATGTGAGGCCTTTAGGCAGTTCAACCTCTGACTGCCATAATGGCCCCAAGAGACCAAACTATGACTTCCATACACATTTGGTTATGTTTTCGCGTGTGTATTAACCGATTCTGATACACTGGGCAGCATTTGGAGACATCGAAATTTTCACGTACTTTTGCATACCTGGCATCGTCGATGTGAGGCCTTTAGGCAGTTCAACCTCTGTCTAACATAATGGCCCTAATAGACCAAACTACGACTTGTATACACCTAAGGTGATGTTTTCGTGTGTGTATTAACCGATTCTGATACGCTGGGCTGCATTTCAGGACATCGAAATTTTCACGTACTTTTGCAAACCTGGCATCGTCGATGTGAGGCCTTTAGGCAGCTCAACCTCTGACTGCCATAATGGCCCTAATAGACCAAACTATGACTTGTATACACCTAAGGTGATGTTTTCGTGTGTGTATTAACCGATTCTGATACGCTATGCTGCATTTCAGGACATCGCAATACCTGGCATCGTCGATGTGAGGCCTTTAGGCAGTTCAACCTCTGTCTAACATAATGGCCCTAATAGACCAAACTACGACTTGTATACAACTAAGTTGATGTTTTCGAGTGTTTATTAACCGATTCTGATACGCAGGACATCGAAATTTTCACGTACTTTTGCAAACATGGCATCGTCGATATGAGGCCTTTAGGCAGTTCAACCTCTGACTGCCATAATGGCCCCAATAGACCAAACCATACACCTTTGGTGATGTTTTCGTGTGTGTATTAACCGATTCTGATACGCTGGGCTGCATTTCAGGACATCGAAATTTTCACGTACTTTTGCATACCTGGCATCGTCGATGTGAGGCCTTTAGGCAGTTCAACCTCTGACTGCCATAATGGCCCCAAGAGACCAAACTATGACTTGCATACACATTTGGTGATGTTTTCGCGTGTGTATTAACCGATTCTGATACACTGGGCAGCATTTGGAGACATCGAAATTTTCACGTACTTTTGCATACCTGGCATCGTCGATGTGAGGCCTTTAGGCAGTTCAACCTCTGACTAACATAATGGCCCTAATAGACCAAACTACGACTTGTATACACCTAATTTGATGTTTTCGTGTGTGTATTAACCGATTCTGATACGCTGGGCTGCATTTCAGGACATCGAAATTTTCACGTACTTTTGCATACCTGGCATCGTCGATGTGAGGCCTTTTCGCAGTTCAACCTCTGACTGCAATAATGGCCCTAATAGACCAAACTTTGACTTGTATACACCTAAGATGATGTTTTCTTGTGTGTATTAACGGATTCTGATACGCTGGGCTGCATTTCAGGACATCGAAATTTTCACGTACTTTTGCATACCTGGCATCGTCGAGGTGAGGCCTTTAGGCAGCTCAACCTCTGACTGCCATAATGGCCCTAATAGACCAAACTATGACTTGTACACACCTAAGGTGATGTTTTCGTGTGTGTATTAACCGATTCTGATACGCTGGGCTGCATTTCAGGATATCGAAATTTTCACGTACTTTTGCGTACGTACTTTTGCGTTCGTGAAAATTTCGATATCCTGAAATGCAGCCCAGCTTATCAGAATCGGTTAATACACGGTATGCAAAAATACCTGACATCGTCGATGTGAGGCCTTTAGGCAGTTCAACCTCTGACTGCCATAATGGCCCCAATAGACCAAACTATGACTTGTATACACCTTTGGTGATGTCTTC
Source organism: Eristalis tenax (assembly GCA_905231855.2). Taxonomy (NCBI): domain Eukaryota; kingdom Metazoa; phylum Arthropoda; class Insecta; order Diptera; family Syrphidae; genus Eristalis; species Eristalis tenax. Next base: position 64,005,941 of record HG993124.1, on the reverse strand, counting down.
GTATGTGTATTAACCGATTCTGATAGGCTGGACAGTATTTGGAGACATCGACATTTTAGGCAGTTCAAACTCTGACTGCCATAATGGCCCTAATAGACCAAACTATGACTTGTACACACCTAAGGTGATGTTTTCGTGTGTGTATTAACCGATTCTGATACGCTGGGCTGCATTTCAGGACATCGAAATTTTCACGTACTTTTGCATACCTGGCATAGTCGATATGAGGCCTTTAGGCAGTTCAACCTCTGACTGCCATAATGGCCCCAATAGACCAAACTATGACTTGTATACACCTTTGGTGATGTTTTCGTATGTGTATTAACCGATTCTGATAGGCTGGACAGTATTTGGAGACATCGACATTTTAGGCAGTTCAAACTCTGACTGCCATAATGGCCCTAATAGACCAAACTATGACTTGTATACTCCTAAGGTGATGTGTTCGTGTGTGTATTAATCGATTCTGATGCGCAGGGCTGCATTTCAGGACATCGAAATTTTCACGTACTTTTGCATACCTGGCATCGTCGATGTGAGGCCTTTAGGCAGTTCAACCTCTGACTGCCATAATGGCCCCAAGAGACCAAACTATGACTTGCATACACATTTGGTGATGTTTTCGCGTGTGTATTAACCGATTCTGATACACTGGGCAGCATTTGGAGACATCGAAATTTTCACGTACTTTTGCATACCTGGCATGCATGTAATGTCGATGTGAGGCCTTTAGGCAGTTCAACCTCTGACTAACATAATGGCCCTAATAGACCAAACTACGACTTGTATACACGTAAGGTGATGTTTTCGTGTGTGTATTAACGGATTCTGATACGCTGGGCTGCATTTCAGGACATCGAAATTTTCACGTACTTTTGCATACCTGACATCGTCGATGTGAGGCCTTTACGCAGTTCAACCTCTGACTGCAATAATGGCCCTAATAGACCAAACTTTGACTTGTATACACCTAAGATGATGGTTTCTTGTGTGTATTAACGGATTCTGGTACGCTGGGCTGCATTTCAGGACATCGAAATTTTCACGTACTTTTGCATACCTGGCATCGTCGAGGTGAGGCCTTTAGGCAGCTCAACCTCTGACTGCCATAATGGCCCTAATAGACCAAACTATGACTTGTACACACCTAAGGTGATGTTTTCGTGTGTGTATTAACCGATTCTGATACGCTGGGCTGCATTTCAGGACATCGAAATTTTCACGTACTTTTGCATACCTGGCATCGTCGATGTGAGGCCATCGATAATAGACCAAGCTATGACTTGTATACACCTTTGGTGATGTTTTCGTATGTGTATTGACCGATTCTGATAGGCTGGACAGTATTTGGAGACATCGACATTTTAGGCAGTTCAAACTCTGACTGCCATAATGGCCCTAATAGACCAAACTATGACTTGTACACACCTAAGGTGATGTTTTCGTGTGTGTATTAACCGATTTTGATACGCTGGGCTGCATTTCAGGACATCGAAATTTTCACGTACTTTTGCATACCTGGCATCGTCGATGTGAGGCCTTTAGGCAGTTCAACCTATGACTGCCATAATGGACCTAATTGACCAAACTATGACTTGTATACTACTAAGGTGATGTTTTCGTGTGTATTAACCGATTCTGATACGCTGGGCTGCATTTCAGGACATCGAAATTTTCACGTACTTTTGCATACCTGGCATCGTCGATGTGAGGCCTTTAGGCAGTTCAACCTCTGACTGCCATAATGGCCCCAATAGACCAAACAATACTTACACGTACGCAAAAGTACGTGAAAATTTCGATATCCTGAAATGCAGCCCAGCTTATCAGAATCGGTTAATACACGGTATGCAAAAATACCTGACATCGTCGATGTGAGGCCTTTAGGCAGTTCAACCTCTGACTGCCATAATGGCCCCAATAGACCAAACTATGACTTGTATATACCTTTGGTGATGTTTTCGTATGTGTATTAACCGATTCTGATAGGCTGGACAGTATTTGGAGACATCGACATTTTAGGCAGTTCAAACTCTGACTGCCATAATGGCCCTAATAGACCAAACTATGACTTGTACACACCTAAGGTGATGTTTTCGTGTGTGTATTAACCGATTCTGATACGCTGGGCTGCATTTAAGGACATCGAAATTTTCACGTACTTTTGCATACCTGGCATAGTCGATGTGAGGCCTTTAGGCAGTTCAACCTCTGACTGCCATAATGGCCCCAATAGACCAAACTATGACTTGTATACACCTTTGGTGATGTTTTCGTATGTGTATTAACCGATTCTGATAGGCTGGACAGTATTTGGAGACATCGACATTTTAGGCAGTTCAAACTCTGACTGCCATAATGGCCCTAATAGACCAAACTATGACTTGTATACTCCTAATCGATTCTGATGCGCAGGGCTGCATTTCAGGACATCGAAATTTTCACGTACTTTTGCATACCTGGCATCGTCGATGTGAGGCCTTTAGGCAGTTCAACCTCTGACTGCCATAATGGCCCCAAGAGACCAAACTATGACTTGCATACACATTTGGTGATGTTTTCGCGTGTGTATTAACCGATTCTGATACACTGGGCAGCATTTGGAGACATCGAAATTTTCACGTACTTTTGCATACCTGGCATCGTCGATGTGAGGCCTTTAGGCAGTTCAACCTCTGACTAACATAATGGCCCTAATAGACCAAACTACGACTTGTATACACGTAAGGTGATGTTTTCGTGTGTGTATTAACCGATTCTGATACGCTGGGCTGCATTTCAGGACATCGAAATTTTCACGTACTTTTGCATACCTGGCATCGTCGATGTGAGGCCTTTACGCAGTTCAACCTCTGACTGCAATAATGGCCCTAATAGACCAAACTTTGACTTGTATACACCTAAGATGATGGTTTCTTGTGTGTATTAACGGATTCTGATACGCTGGGCTGCATTTCAGGACATCGAAATTTTCACGTACTTTTGCATACCTGGCATCGTCGAGGTGAGGCCTTTAGGCAGCTCAACCTCTGACTGCCATAATGGCCCTAATAGACCAAACTATGACTTGTACACACCTAAGGTGATGTTTTCGTGTGTGTATTAACCGATTCTGATACGCTGGGCTGCATTTCAGGACATCGAAATTTTCACGTACTTTTGCATACCTGGCATCGTCGATGTGAGGCCATCGATAATAGACCAAACTATGACTTGTATACACCTTTGGTGATGTTTTCGTATGTGTATTAACCGATTCTGATAGGCTGGACAGTATTTGGAGACATCGACATTTTAGGCAGTTCAAACTCTGACTGCCATAATGGCCCTAATAGACCAAACTACGACTTGTATACACCTAAGGTGATGTTTTCGTGTGTGTATTAACCGATTCTGATACGCTGGGCTGCATTTCAGGACATCGAAATTTTCACGTACTTTTGCATACCTGGCATCGTCGATGTGAGGCCTTTACGCAATTCAAGCTCTGACTGCAATAATGGCCCTAATAGACCAAACTTTGACTTGTATACACCTAAGATGATGTTTTCTTGTGTATATTAACGGATTCTGATACGCTGGGCTGCATTTCAGGACATCGAAATTTTCACGTACTTTTGCATACCTGGCATCGTCGAGGTGAGGCCTTTAGGCAGCTCAACCTCTGACTGCCATAATGGCCCTAATAGACCAAACTATGACTTGTACACACCTAAGGTGATGTTTTCGTGTGTGTATTAACCGATTCTGATACGCTGGGCTGCATTTCAGGACATCGAAATTTTCACGTACTTTTGCATACCTGACATCGTCGATGTGAGGCCTTTAGGCAGTTCAACCTCTGACTGCCATAATGGCCCCAATAGACCAAACCATACACCTTTGGTGATGTTTTCGAGTGTGTATTAACCGATTCTGATACGCTGGGCTGCATTTCAGGACATCGAAATTTTCACGTACTTTTGCATACCTGGCATCGTCGATGTGAGGCCTTTAGGCAGTTCAACCTATGACTGCCATAATGGACCCAATAGACCAAACTATGACTTGTATACTCCTAAGGTGATGTGTTCGTGTGTGTATTAAACGATTCTGATGCGCAGGGCTGCATTTCAGGACATCGAAATTTTCACGTAATTTTGCGTAAGTGGCATAGTCGATGTGAGGCCTTTAGGCAGTTCAACCTCTGACTGCCATAATGCCCCCAATAGACCAAACCATGACTTGTATACACCTTTGGTGATGTTTTCGTGTGTGTATTAACCGATTCTGATACGCTGGTCGATATCCTGAAATGCAGCCCAGCTTATCAGAATCGGTTAATACACGGTATGCAAAAATACCTGACATCGTCGATGTGAGGCCTTTAGGCAGTTCAACCTCTGACTGCCATAATGGCCCCAATAGACCAAACTATGACTTGTATACAGCTTTGGTGATGTTTTCGTATGTGTATTAACCGATTCTGATAGGCTGGACAGTATTTGGAGACATCGATATTTTAGGCAGTTCAAACTCTGACTGCCATAATGGCCCTAATAGACCAAACTATGACTTGTACACACCTAAGGTGATGTTTTCGTGTGTGTATTAACCGATTCTGATACGCTGGGCTGCATTTCAGGACATCGCAATTTTCACGTACTTTTGCATACCTGGCATAGTCGATGTGAGGCCTTTAGGCAGTTCAACCTCTGACTGCCATAATGGCCCCAATAGACCAAACCATACACCTTTGGTGATGTTTTCGAGTGTGTATTAACCGATTCTGATACGCTGGGATGCATTTCAGGACATCGAAATTTTCACGTACTTTTGCATACCTGGCATCGTCGATGTGAGGCCTTTAGGCAGTTCAACCTATGACTGCCATAATGGACCTAATAGACCAAACTATGACTTGTATACTCCTAAGGTGATGTGTTCGTGTGTGTATTAACCGATTCTGATGCGCAGGGCTGCATTTCAGGACATCGAAATTTTCACGTACTTTTGAGTAAGTGGCATAGTCGATGTGAGGCCTTTAGGCAGTTCAACCTCTGACTGCCATAATGCCCCCAATAGACCAAACCATGACTTGTATACACCTTTGGTGATGTTTTCGTGTGTGTATTAACCGATTCTGATACGCTGGGCTGCATTTCAGGATATCGAAATTTTCACGTACTTTTGCATACCTGACATCGTCGATGTGAGGCCGTTAGGCAGTTCAACCTCTGACTGCCATAATGGCCCCAATAGACCAAACTATGACTTGTATACACCTTTGGTGATGTTTTCGTATGTGTATTAACCGATTCTGATAGGCTGGACAGTATTTGGAGGCATCGACATTTTAGCCAGTTCAAACTCTGACTGCCATAATGGCCCTAATAGACCAAACTATGACTTGTACACACCTAAGGTAATGTTTTCGTGTGTGTATTAACCGATTCTGATACGCTGGGCTGCATTTCAGGACATCGACATTTTCACGTACTTTTGCATACCTGGCATAGTCGATGTGAGGCCTTTAGGCAGTTCAACATCTGACTGCCATTATGGCCCCAATAGACCAAACCATACACCTTTGGTGATGTGTTCGTGTGTGTATTAACCGATTCTGATGCGCAGGGCTGCATTTCAGGACATCGAAATTTTCACGTACTTTTGCGTAAGTGGCATAGTCGATGTGAGGCCTTTAGGCAGTTCCATGACTTGTATACACCTTTGGTGATGTTTTCGTGTGTGTATTAACCGATTCTGATACGCTGGGCTGCATTTCAGGATACCGAAATTTTCACGTACTTTTGCATACCTGGCATCGTCGATGTGAGGCCTTTAGGCAGTTCAACCTCTGACTGCCCTAATGGCCCCAATAGACCAAACTATGACTTGTATACACCTTTGGTGATGTTTTCGTATTTGTATTAACCGATTCTGATAGGCTGGACAGCATTTGGAGACATCGACATTTTAGGCAGTTAAAACTCTGACTGCCATAATGGCCCTAATAGACCAAACTATGACTTGTATACACCTAAGGTGATGTTTTCGTGTGTGTATTAACCGATTCTGATACGCTGGGCTGCATTTCAGGATATCGAAATTTTCACGTACTTTTGCATACCTGACATCGTCGATGTGAGGCCGTTAGGCAGTTCAACCTCTGACTGCCATAATGGCCCCAATAGACCAAACTATGACTTGTATACACCTTTGGTGATGTTTTCGTATGTGTATTAACCGATTCTGATAGGCTGGACAGTATTTGGAGGCATCGACATTTTAGCCAGTTCAAACTCTGACTGCCATAATGGCCCTAATAGACCAAACTATGACTTGTACACACCTAAGGTAATGTTTTCGTGTGTGTATTAACCGATTCTGATACGCTGGGCTGCATTTCAGGACATCGACATTTTCACGTACTTTTGCATACCTGGCATAGTCGATGTGAGGCCTTTAGGCAGTTCAACATCTGACTGCCATTATGGCCCCAATAGACCAAACCATACACCTTTGGTGATGTGTTCGTGTGTGTATTAACCGATTCTGATGCGCAGGGCTGCATTTCAGGACATCGAAATTTTCACGTACTTTTGCGTAAGTGGCATAGTCGATGTGAGGCCTTTAGGCAGTTCCATGACTTGTATACACCTTTGGTGATGTTTTCGTGTGTGTATTAACCGATTCTGATACGCTGGGCTGCATTTCAGGATACCGAAATTTTCACGTACTTTTGCATACCTGGCATCGTCGATGTGAGGCCTTTAGGCAGTTCAACCTCTGACTGCCCTAATGGCCCCAATAGACCAAACTATGACTTGTATACACCTTTGGTGATGTTTTCGTATTTGTATTAACCGATTCTGATAGGCTGGACAGCATTTGGAGACATCGACATTTTAGGCAGTTAAAACTCTGACTGCCATAATGGCCCTAATAGACCAAACTATGACTTGTATACACCTAAGGTGATGTTTTCGTGTGTGTATTAACCGATTCTCATACGCTGGGCTGCATTTCAGGATATCGAAATTTTCACGTACTTTTGCATACATGGCACCGTCGATGTGAGGCCTTTAAGCAGTTCAACCTATGACTGCCATAATGGTCCCAATAGACCAAATAATACACCTTTGGTGATGTTTTCGTGTGTGTATTAACCGATTCTGATACACTGGGCTGCATTTCAGGATATCGAAATTTTCACGTACTTTTGCATACCTGGCATCGTCGATGTGAGGCCTTTAGGCAGTTCAACCTCTGACTGCCATAATGGCCCCAATAGACCAAACTATGACTTGTATACACCTTTGGTGATGTTTTCGTATGTGTATTAACCGATTCTGATAGGCTGGACAGCATTTGGAGACATCGACATTTTAGGCAGTTCAAACTCTGACTGCCATAATGGCCCTAATAGACCAAACTATGACTTGTATACACCTAAGGTGATGTTTTCGTGTGTGTATTAACCGATTCTCATACGCTGGGCTGCATTTCAAGATATCGAAATTTTCACGTACTTTTGCATACCTGGCACCGTCGATGTGAGGCCTTTAGGCAGTTCAACCTCTGACTGCCATAATGGCCCCAATAAACCAAACTATGACTTGCATACACCTAAGGTGATGTTTTCGTGTGTGTATTAACCGATTCTGATACGCTGGGCAGCATTTGGAGACATCGAAATTTTCACGTACTTTTGCATACCTGGCATCGTCGATGGGAGGCCTTTAGGCAGTTCAACCTCTGACTGCCATAATGGCCCTAATAGACCAAACTATGACTTGTATACAACTAAGTTGATGTTTTCGAGTGCTTACTAACCGATTCTGATACGCTGGGCTACATTTCAGGACATCGAAATTTGCACGTACTTTTGCATACCTGGCATCGTCGATGTGAGGCCTTTAGGCAGTTCAACCTCTGACTGCCATAATGCCCCCAATAGACCAAACCAAGACTTGTATACACCTTTGGTGATGTTTTCATGTGTGTATTAACCGATTCTGATACGCTGTTCTGCATTTCAGGATATCGAAATTTTCACGTACTTTTGCATACCTGGCATCGTCGATGTGAGGCCTTTAGGCAGTTCAACCTCTGACTGCCATAATGGCCCCAATAGACCAAACTATGACTTGTATACATCTTTGGTAATGTTTTCGTATGTGTATTAACCGATTCTGATAGGCTGGACAGCATTTGGAGACATCGATATTTTAGGCAGTTCAAACTCTGACTGCCATAATGGCCCTAATAGACCAAACTATGACTTGTATACACCTAAGGTGATGTTTTCGTGTGTGTATTAACCGATTCTCATACGCTGGGCTGCATTTCAGGATATCGAAATTTTCACGTACTTTTGCATACCTGGCACCGTCGATGTGCGGCCTTTATGCAGTTCAACCTCTGACTGCCATAATGGCCCCAATAGACCAAACTATGACTTGCATACACCTAAGGTGATGTTTTCGTGTGTGTATTAACCGATTCTGATACGCTGGGCAGCATTTGGAGACATCGAAATTTGCACGTACTTTTGCAAACCTGGCATCGTCGATGTGAGGCCTTTAGGCAGTTCAACCTCTGACTGCCATAATGGCCCTAATAGACCAAACTATGACTTGTATACACCTAAGGTGATGTTTTCGTTTGTGTATTAACCGATTCTGATACGCTGGGCAGCATTTGGAGACATCGAAATTTTCACGTACTTTTGCATAACTGGAATCGTCGATGTGAGGCCTTTAGGCAGTTCAACCTCTGACTGCCATAATGGCCCCAATAGACCAAACTATGACTTGCATACACATTTGGTGATGTTTTCGCGTGTGTATTAACCGATTCTGATACACTGGGCAGCATTTGGAGACATCGAAATTTTCACGTACTTTTGCATACCTGGCATCGTCGATGTGAGGCCCTTACGCAGTTCAACCTCTGACTGCAATAATGGCCCTAATAGACCAAACTATGACTTGTATACACCTAAGATGATGTTTTCTTGTGTGTATTAACGGATTCTGATACGCTGGGCTGCATTTCAGGACATCGGAATTTTCACGTACTTTTGCATACCTGGCATCGTCGAGGTGAGGCCTTTAGGCAGCTCAACCTCTGACTGCCATAATGGCCCTAACAGACCAAACTATGACTTGTATACACCTAAGGTGGTGTTTTCGTGTGTGTATTAACCGATTCTGATACGCTGGGCTGCACTTCAGAACATCGACATTTTTACGTACTTTTGCATACCTGGCATCGTCGATGTGAGGCCTTTACGCAGTTCAACCTCTGACTGCCATAATGGCCCTAATAGACCAAACTATGACTTGTATACAACTTTGGTGATATTTTCGTGTGTGTATTAACCGATTCTGATACGCTGGGCTGCATTTCAGGACATCGAAATTCTCACGTACTTTTGCATACCTGGCATCGTCGATGTGAGGCCTTTAGGCAGCTCAACCTCTGACTGCCATAATGGCCCTAATAGACCAAACTATGACTTGTATACACCTAAGGTGATGTTTTCGTGTGTGTATTAACCGATTCTGATACACTGGGCTGCATTTCAGGACATCGCAATACCTGGCATCGTCGATGTGAGGCCTTTACGCAGTTCAACCTCTGACTGCCATAATGGCCCTAATAGACCAAACTATGACTTGTATACACCTAAGGTGATGTTTTCGTTTGTGTTTTAACCGATTCTGATACGCTGGGCAGCATTTGGAGACATCGAAATTTTCACGTACTTTTGCATAACTGGCATCGTCGATGTGAGGCCTTTAGGCAGTTCAACCTCTGACTGCCATAATGGCCCCAATAGACCAAACTATGACTTGCATACACATTTGGTGATGTTTTCGCGTGTGTATTAACTGATTCTGATACACTGGGCAGCATTTGGAGACATCGAAATTTTCACGTACTTTTGCATACCTGGCATCGTCGATGTGAGGCCGCAGTTCAACCTCTGACTGCAATAATGGCCCTAATAGACCAAACTATGACTTGTATACACCTAAGATGATGTTTTCTTGTGTGTATTAACGGATTCTGATACGCTGGGCTGCATTTCAGGACATCGAAATTTTCACGTACTTTTGCATACCTGGCATCGTCGAGGTGAGGCCTTTAGGCAGCTCAACCTCTGACTGCCATAATGGCCCTAATAGACCAAACTATGACTTGTATACACCTAAGGTGGTGTTTTCGTGTGTGTATTAACCGATTCTGATACGCTGCGCTGCACTTCAGGACATCGAAATTTTCACGTACTTTTGCATACCTGGCATCGTCGATGTGAGGCCTTTACGCAGTTCAACCTCTGACTGCCATAATGGCCCTAATAGACCAAACTATGACTTGTATACAACTTTGGTGATATTTTCGTGTGTGTATTAACCGATTCTGATACGCTGGGCTGCATTTCAGGACATCGAAATTTTCACGTACTTTTGCATACCTGGCATAGTCGATGTGAGGCCTTTAGGCAGTTCAACCTCTGACTGCCATAATGGCCCTAATAGACCAAACTATGACTTGTATACACCTAAGGTGACGTTTACGTGTGTGTATTAACCGATTCTGATACGCTGGGCTGCATTTCAGGACATCGCAATACCTGGCATCGTCGATGTGAGGCCTCTACGCTGTTCAACCTCTGACTGCAATAATGGCCCTAATAGACCAAACTATGACTTGTATACACATAAGGTGATGTTTTCGTGTGTGTATTAACCGATTCTGATACGCTGGGCTGCATTTCAGGACATCGAAAGGTTCACGTACTTTTGCATACCTGGCATCGTCGATGTGAGGTCTTTAGGCAGTTCAACCTCTGACTGCCATAATGACCCTAATAGACCAAACAATGACTTGTATACAACTAAGTTGATGTTTTCGAGCGTTTATTAACCGATTCTGATACGCTGGGCTACATTTCAGGACATCGAAATTTTCACGTACTTTTGCAAACCTGACATCGTCGATGTGAGGCCTTTAGGCAGTTCAACCTCTGACTGCCATAATGGCCCTAATAGACCAAACTATGACTTGTATACACCTAAGGTGATGTTTTCGTTTGTGTATTAACCGATTCTGATACGCTGGGCAGCATTTGGAGACATCGAAATTTTCACGTACTTTTGCATAACTGGCATCGTCGATGTGAGGCCTTTAGGCAGTTCAACCTCTGACTGTCATAATGGCCCCAATAGACCAAACTATGACTTGCATACACATTTGGTGATGTTTTCGCGTGTGTATTAACCGATTCTGATACACTGGGCAGCATTTGGAGACATCGAAATTTTCACGTACTTTTGCATAACTGGCATCGTCGATGTGAGGCCTTTAGGCAGTTCAACCTCTGATTGCCATAATGGCCCCAATAGACCAAACTATGACTTGTATACACCTAAGATGATGTTTTCTTGTGTGTATTAACGGATTCTGATACGCTGGGCTGCATTTCAGGACATCGAAATTTTCACGTACTTTTGCATACCTGGCATCGTCGAGGTGAGGCCTTTAGGCAGCTCAACCTCTGACTGCCATAATGGCCCTAATAGACCAAACTATCACTTGTACACACCTAAGGTGATGTTTTCGTGTGTGTATTAACCGATTCTGATACGCAGGGCTGCATTTCAGGACATCGAAATTTTCACGTACTTTTGCATACCTGGCATAGTCGATGTGAGGTCTTTAGGCAGTTCAACCTCTGACTGCCATAATGGTCCCAATAGACCAAACCATACACCTTTGGTGATGTTTTCGTGTGTGTATTAACCGATTCTGATACGCTGGGCTGCATTTCAGGACATCGAAATTTTCACGTACTTTTGCATACCTGGCATCGTCGATGTGAGGCCTTTAGGCAGTTCAACCTATGACTGCCATAATGGACCTAATAGACCAAACTATGACTTGTATACTCCTAAGGTGATGTGTTCGTGTGTGTATTATGCGATTCTGATGCGCAGGGCTGCATTTCAGGACATCGAAATTTTCACGTACTTTTGCGTAAGTGGCATAGTCGATCTGAGGCCTTTAGGCAGTTCAACCTCTGACTGCCATAATGCCCCCAATAGACCAAACCATGACTTGTATACACCTTTGGTGATGTTTTCGTGTGTGTATTAACCGATTCTGATACACTGGGCTGCATTTCAGGATATCGAAATTTTCACGTACTTTTGCATACCTGGCATCGTCGATGTGAGGCCTTTAGGCAGTTCAACCTCTGACTGCCATAATGGCCCCAATAGACCAAACTATGACTTGTATACACCTTTGGTGATGTTTTCGTGTGTGTATTAACCGATTCTGATAGGCTGGACAGCATTTGGAGACATCGACATTTTAGGCAGTTCAAACTCTGACTGCCATAATGGCCCTAATAGACCAAACTATGACTTGTATACACCTAAGGTGATGTTTTCGTGTGTGTATTAACCGATTCTCATACGCTGGGCTGCATTTCAGGATATCGAAATTTTCACGTACTTTTGCATACCTGGCACCGTCGATGTGAGGCCTTTAGGCAGTTCAACCTCTGACTGCCATAATGGCCCCAATAGACCAAACTATGACTTGCATACACCTAAGGTGATGTTTTCGTGTGTGTATTAACCGATTCTGATACGCTGGGCAGCATTTGGAGACATCGAAATTTTCACGTACTTTTGCATAACTGGCATCGTCGATGTGAGGCCTTTAGGCAGTTCAACCTCTGACTGCCATAATGGCCCCAATAGACCAAACTATGACTTGCATACACATTTGGTGATGTTTTCGCGTGTGTATTAACCGATTCTGATACACTGGGCAGCATTTGGAGACATCGAAATTTTCACGTACTTTTGCATAACTGGCATCGTCGATGTGAGGCTTGTGTGTATTAACGGATTCTGATACGCTGGGCTGCATTTCAGGACATCGAAATTTTCACGTACTTTTGCATACCTGGCATCGTCGAGGTGAGGCCTTTAGGCAGCTCAACCTCTGACTGCCATAATGGCCCTAATAGACCAAACTATGACTTGTACACACCTAAGGTGATGTTTTCGTGTGTGTATTAACCGATTCTGATACGCTGGGCTGCATTTCAGGACATCGAAATTTCCACGTACTTTTGCATACCTGGCATAGTCGATGTGAGGTCTTTAGGCAGTTCAACCTCTGACTGCCATAATGGTCCCAATAGACCAAACCATACACCTTTGGTGATGTTTTCGTGTGTGTATTAACCGATTCTGATACGCTGGGCTGCATTTCAGGACATCGAAGTTTTCACGTACTTTTGCATACCTGGCATCGTCGATGTGAGGCCTTTAGGCAGTTCAACCTATGACTGCCATAATGGACCTAATAGACCAAACTATGACTTGTATACTCCTAAGGTGATGTGTTCGTGTGTGTATTATGCGATTCTGATGCGCAGGGCTGCATTTCAGGACATCGAAATTTTCACGTACTTTTGCGTAAGTGGCATAGTCGATCTGAGGCCTTTAGGCAGTTCAACCTCTGACTGCCATAATGGCCCTAATAGACCAAACTATGACTTGTATACACCTAAGGTGATGTTTTCGTGTGTGTATTAACCGATTCTCATACGCTGGGCTGCATTTCAGGATATCGAAATTTTCACGTACTTTTGCATACCTGGCACCGTCGATGTGAGGCCATTAGGCAGTTCAACCTCTGACTGCCATAATGGCCCCAATAGACCAAACTATGACTTGCATACACCTAAGGTGATGTTTTCGTATGTGTATTAACCGATTCTGATACGCTGGGCAGCATTTGGAGACATCGACATTTTCACGTACTTTTGCATACCTGGCATCGTCGATGTGAGGCCTTTAGGCAGTTCAACCTCTGACTGCCATAATGGCCCCAATAGACCAAACTATGACTTGTATACACCTTTGGTGATGTTTTCGTATGTGTATTAACCGATTCTGATAGGCTGGACAGCATTTGGAGACATCGACATTTTAGGCAGTTCAAACTCTGACTGCCATAATGGCCCTAATAGACCAAACTATGACTTGTATACACCTAAGGTGATGTTTTCGTGTGTGTATTAACCGATTCTCATACGCTGGGCTGCATTTCAGGATATTGAAATTTTCACGTACTTTTGCATACCTGGCACCGTCGATGTGAGGCCATTAGGCAGTTCAAACTCTGACTGCCATAATGGCCCTAATAGACCAAACTATGACTTGTATACACCTAAGGTGATGTTTTCGTGTGTGTATTAACCGATTCTCATACGCTGGGCTGCATTTCAGGATATCGAAATTTTCACGTACTTTTGCATACCTGGCACCGTCGATGTGAGGCCATTAGGCAGTTCAACCTCTGACTGCCATAATGGCCCCAATAGACCAAACTATGACTTGCATACACCTAAGGTGATGTTTTCGTGTGTGTATTAACCGATTCTGATACGCTGGGCAGCATTTGGAGACATCGACATTTTCACGTACTTTTGATTACCTGGCATCGTCGATGGGAGGCCTTTAGGCAGTTCAACCTCTGACTGCCATAATGGCCCTAATAGACCAAACTATGACTTGTGTACACCTAAGGTGATGTTTTCGTGTGTGTATTAACCGATTCTGATACGCTGGGCAGCATTTGGAGACATCGAAATTTTCACGTACTTTTGCATAACTGGCATCGTCGATGTGAGACCTTTAGGCAGTTCAACCTCTGACTGCCATAATGGCCCCAATAGACCAAACTATGACTTGCATACACATTTGGTGATGTTTTCGCGTGTGTATTAACCGATTCTGATACACTGGGCAGCATTTGGAGACATCGAAATTTTCACGTACTTTTGCATAACTGGCATCGTCGATGTGAGGCTTGTGTGTATTAACGGATTCTGATACGCTGGGCTGCATTTCAGGACATCGAAATTTTCACGTACTTTTGCATACCTGGCATCGTCGAGGTGAGGCCTTTAGGCAGCTCAACCTCTGACTGCCATAATGGCCCTAATAGACCAAACTATGACTTGTACACACCTAAGGTGATGTTTTCGTGTGTGTATTAACCGATTCTGATACGCTGGGCTGCATTTCAGGACATCGAAATTTTCACGTACTTTTGCATACCTGGCATAGTCGATGTGAGGTCTTTAGGCAGTTCAACCTCTGACTGCCATAATGGTCCCAATAGACCATACCATACACCTTTGGTGATGTTTTCGTGTGTGTATTAACCGATTCTGATACGCTGGGCTGCATTTCAGGACATCGAAATTTTCACGTACTTTTGCATACCTGGCATCGTCGATGTGAGGCCTTTAGGCAGTTCAACCTATGACTGCCATAATGGACCTAATAGACCAAACTATGACTTGTATACTCCTAAGGTGATGTGTTCGTGTGTGTATTATGCGATTCTGATGCGCAGGGCTGCATTTCAGGACATCGAAATTTTCACGTACTTTTGCGCAAGTGGCATAGTCTATCTGAGGCCTTTAGGCAGTTCAACCTCTGACTGCCATAATGCCCCCAATAGACCAAACCATGACTTGTATACACCTTTGGTGATGTTTTCGTGTGTGTATTAACCGATTCTGATACACTGGGCTGCATTTCAGGATATCGAAATTTTCACGTACTTTTGCATACCTGGCATCGTCGAGGTGAGGCCTTTAGGCAGCTCAACCTCTGACTGCCATAATGGCCCTAATAGACCAAACTATGACTTGTACACACCTAAGGTGATGTTTTCGTGTGTGTATTAACCGATTCTGATACGCTGGGCTGCATTTCAGGACATCGAAATTTTCACGTACTTTTGCATACCTGGCATAGTCGATGTGAGGTCTTTAGGCAGTTCAACCTCTGACTGCCATAATGGTCCCAATAGACCAAACCATACACCTTTGGTGATGTTTTCGTGTGTGTATTAACCGATTCTGATACGCTGGGCTGCATTTCAGGACATCGAAATTTTCACGTACTTTTGCATACCTGGCATCGTCGATGTGAGGCCTTTAGGCAGTTCAACCTATGACTGCCATAATGGACCTAATAGACCAAACTATGACTTGTATACTCCTAAGGTGATGTGTTCGTGTGTGTATTATGCGATTCTGATGCGCAGGGCTGCATTTCAGGACATCGAAATTTTCACGTACTTTTGCGTAAGTGGCATAGTCGATCTGAGGCCTTTAGGCAGTTCAACCTCTGACTGCCATAATGCCCCCAATAGACCAAACCATGACTTGTATACACCTTTGGTGATGTTTTCGTGTGTGTATTAACCGATTCTGATACACTGGGCTGCATTTCAGGATATCGAAATTTTCACGTACTTTTGCATACCTGGCATCGTCGATGTGAGGCCTTTAGGCAGTTCAACCTCTGACTGCCATAATGGCCCCAATAGACCAAACTATGACTTGTATACACCTTTGGTGATGTTTTCGTATGTGTATTAACCGATTCTGATAGGCTGGACAGCATTTGGAGACATCGACATTTTAGGCAGTTCAAACTCTGACTGCCATAATGGCCCTAATAGACCAAACTATGACTTGTATACACCTAAGGTGATGTTTTCGTGTGTGTATTAACCGATTCTCATACCCTGGGCTGCATTTCAGGATATCGAAATTTTCACGTACTTTTGCATACCTGGCACCGTCGATGTGAGGCCTTTAGGCAGTTCAACCTCTGACTGCCATAATGGCCCCAATAGACCAAACTATGACTTGCATACACCTAAGGTGATGTTTTCGTGTGTGTATTAACCGATTCTGATACGCTGGGCAGCATTTGGAGACATCGACATTTTCACGTACTTTTGATTACCTGGCATCGTCGATGGGAGGCCTTTAGGCAGTTCAACCTCTGACTGCCATAATGGCCCTAATAGACCAAACTATGACTTGTATACACCTAAGGTGATGTTTTCGTTTGTGTATTAACCGATTCTGATACGCTGGGCAGCATTTGGAGACATCGAAATTTTCACGTACTTTTGCATAACTGGCATCGTCGATGTGAGACCTTTAGGCAGTTCAACCTCTGACTGCCATAATGGCCCCAATAGACCAAACTATGACTTGCATACACATTTGGTGATGTTTTCGCGTGTGTATTAACCGATTCTGATACACTGGGCAGCATTTGGAGACATCGAAATTTTCACGTACTTTTGCATAACTGGCATCGTCGATGTGAGGCTTGTGTGTATTAACGGATTCTGATACGCTGGGCTGCATTTCAGGACATCGAAATTTTCACGTACTTTTGCATACCTGGCATAGTCGATGTGAGGTCTTTAGGCAGTTCAACCTCTGACTGCCATAATGGTCCCAATAGACCAAACCATACACCTTTGGTGATGTTTTCGTGTGTGTATTAACCGATTCTGATACGCTGGGCTGCATTTCAGGACATCGAAATTTTCACGTACTTTTGCATACCTGGCATCGTCGATGTGAGGCCTTTAGGCAGTTCAACCTATGACTGCCATAATGGACCTAATAGACCAAACTATGACTTGTATACTCCTAAGGTGATGTGTTCGTGTGTGTATTAACCGATTCTGATGCGCAGGGCTGCATTTCAGGACATCGAAATTTTCACGTACTTTTGCGTAAGTGGCATAGTCGATCTGAGGCCTTTAGGCAGTTCAACCTCTGACTGCCATAATGCCCCAATAGACCAAACCATGACTTGTATACACCTTTGGTGATGTTTTCGTGTGTGTAATAACCGATTCTGATACACTGGGCTGCATTTCAGGATATCGAAATTTTCACGTACTTTTGCATACCTGGCATCGTCGATGTGAGGCCCTTAGTCAGTTCAACCTCTGACTGCCATAATGGCCCCAATAGACCAAACTATGACTTGTATACACCTTTGGTGATGTTTTCGTATGTGTATTAACCGATTCTGATAGGCTGGACAGCATTTGGAGACATCGACATTTTAGGCAGTTCAAACTCTGACTGCCATAATGGCCCTAATAGACCAAACTATGACTTGTATACACCTAAGGTGATGTTTTCGTTTGTGTATTAACCGATTCTGATACGCTGGGCAGCATTTGGAGACATCGAAATTTTCACGTACTTTTGCATAACTGGCATCGTCGATGTGATGCCTTTAGGCAGTTCAACCTATGACTGCCATAATGGACCTAATAGACCAAACTATGACTTGTACACACCTAAGGTGATGTTTTCGTGTGTGTATTAACCGATTCTGATACGCTGGGCTGCATTTCAGGACATCGAAATTTTCACGTACTTTTGCATACCTGGCATAGTCGATGTGAGGTCTTTAGGCAGTTCAACCTCTGACTGCCATAATGGTCCCAATAGACCAAACCATACACCTTTGGTGATGTTTTCGTGTGTGTATTAACCGATTCTGATACGCTGGGCTGCATTTCAGGACATCGAAATTTTCACGTACTTTTGCATACCTGGCATCGTCGATGTGAGGCCTTTAGG
This sequence comes from Eristalis tenax, assembly GCA_905231855.2. Lineage (NCBI taxonomy): Eukaryota > Metazoa > Arthropoda > Insecta > Diptera > Syrphidae > Eristalis > Eristalis tenax. The sequence goes on along the minus strand of HG993124.1, from coordinate 63,987,439 downwards.
CAGTTCAACCTATGACTGCCATAATGGACCTAATAGACCAAACTATGACTTGTATACACCTTTGGTGATGTTTTCGTATGTGTATTAACCGATTCTGATAGGCTGGACAGCATTTGGAGACATCGACATTTTAGGCAGTTCAAACTCTGACTGCCATAATGGCCCTAATAGACCAAACTATGACTTGTACACACCTAAGGTGATGTTTTCGTGTGTGTATTAACCGATTCTGATACGCTGGGCTGCATTTCAGGACATCGAAATTTTCACGTACTTTTGCATAACTGGCACCGTCGATGTGAGGCCTTTAGGCAGTTCAACCTCTGACTGCCATAATGGCCCCAATAGACCAAACTATGACTTGCATACACCTAAGGTGATGTTTTCGTGTGTGTATTAACCGATTCTGATACGCTGGGCAGCATTTGGAGACATCGAAATTTTCACGTACTTTTGCATAACTGGCATCGTCGATGTGAGGCCTTTAGGCAGTTCAACCTCTGACTGCCATAATGGCCCCAATAGACCAAACTATGACTTGCATACACATTTGGTGATGTTTTCGCGTGTGTATTAACCGATTCTGATACACTGGGCAGCATTTGGAGACATCGAAATTTTCACGTACTTTTGCATACCTGGCATCGTCGAGGTGAGGCCTTTAGGCAGTTCAACCTCTGACTGCCATAATGGCCCTAATAGACCAAACTATGACTTGTACACACCTAAGGTGATGTTTTCGTGTGTGTATTAACCGATTCTGATACGCTGGGCTGCATTTCAGGACATCGAAATTTTCACGTACTTTTGCATACCTGGCATAGTCGATGTGAGGTCTTTAGGCAGTTCAACCTCTGACTGCCATAATGGTCCCAATAGACCAAACCATACACCTTTGGTGATGTTTTCGTGTGTGTATTAACCGATTCTGATACGCTGGGCTGCATTTCAGGACATCGAAATTTTCACGTACTTTTGCATACCTGGCATCGTCGATGTGAGGCCTTTAGGCAGTTCAACCTATGACTGCCATAATGGACCTAATAGACCAAACTATGACTTGTATACTCCTAAGGTGATGTGTTCGTGTGTGTATTATGCGATTCTGATGCGCAGGGCTGCATTTCAGGACATCGAAATTTTCACGTACTTTTGCGTAAGTGGCATAGTCGATCTGAGGCCTTTAGGCAGTTCAACCTCTGACTGCCATAATGCCCCCAATAGACCAAACCATGACTTGTATACACCTTTGGTGATGTTTTCGTGTGTGTATTAACCGATTCTGATACACTGGGCTGCATTTCAGGCTGCATTTCAGGATATCGAAATTTTCACGTACTTTTGCATACCTGGCATCGTCGATGTGAGGCCTTTAGGCAGTTCAACCTCTGACTGCCATAATGGCCCCAATAGACCAAACTATGACTTGTATACACCTTTGGTGATGTTTTCGTATGTGTATTAACCGATTCTGATAGGCTGGACAGCATTTGGAGACATCGACATTTTAGGCAGTTCAAACTCTGACTGCCATAATGGCCCTAATAGACCAAACTATGACTTGTATACACCTAAGGTGATGTTTTCGTGTGTGTATTAACCGATTCTCATACGCTGGGCTGCATTTCAGGATATCGAAATTTTCACGTACTTTTGCATACCTGGCATCGTCGATGTGAGGCCATTAGGCAGTTCAACCTCTGACTGCCATAATGGCCCCAATAGACCAAACTATGACTTGCATACACCTAAGGTGATGTTTTCGTGTGTGTATTAACCGATTCTGATACGCTGGGCAGCATTTGGAGACATCGACATTTTCACGTACTTTTGCATACCTGGCATCGTCGATGTGAGGCCTTTAGGCAGTTCAACCTCTGACTGCCATAATGGCCCCAATAGACCAAACTATGACTTGCATACACATTTGGTGATGTTTTCGCGTGTGTATTAACCGATTCTGATAGGCTGGACAGCATTTGGAGACATCGACATTTTAGGCAGTTCAAACTCTGACTGCCATAATGGCCCTAATAGACCAAACTATGACTTGTATACACCTAAGGTGATGTTTTCGTGTGTGTATTAACCGATTCTCATACGCTGGGCTGCATTTCAGGATATCGAAATTTTCACGTACTTTTGCATACCTGGCACCGTCGATGTGAGGCCATTAGGCAGTTCAAACTCTGACTGCCATAATGGCCCTAATAGACCAAACTATGACTTGTATACACCTAAGGTGATGTTTTCGTGTGTGTATTAACCGATTCTCATACGCTGGGCTGCATTTCAGGATATCGAAATTTTCACGTACTTTTGCATACCTGGCACCGTCGATGTGAGGCCATTAGGCAGTTCAACCTCTGACTGCCATAATGGCCCCAATAGACCAAACTATGACTTGCATACACCTAAGGTGATGTTTTCGTGTGTGTATTAACCGATTCTGATACGCTGGGCAGCATTTGGAGACATCGACATTTTCACGTACTTTTGATTACCTGGCATCGTCGATGGGAGGCCTTTAGGCAGTTCAACCTCTGACTGCCATAATGGCCCTAATAGACCAAACTATGACTTGTGTACACCTAAGGTGATGTTTTCGTTTGTGTATTAACCGATTCTGATACGCTGGGCAGCATTTGGAGACATCGAAATTTTCACGTACTTTTGCATAACTGGCATCGTCGATGTGAGACCTTTAGGCAGTTCAACCTCTGACTGCCATAATGGCCCCAATAGACCAAACTATGACTTGCATACACATTTGGTGATGTTTTCGCGTGTGTATTAACCGATTCTGATACACTGGGCAGCATTTGGAGACATCGAAATTTTCACGTACTTTTGCATAACTGGCATCGTCGATGTGAGGCTTGTGTGTATTAACGGATTCTGATACGCTGGGCTGCATTTCAGGACATCGAAATTTTCACGTACTTTTGCATACCTGGCATCGTCGAGGTGAGGCCTTTAGGCAGCTCAACCTCTGACTGCCATAATGGCCCTAATAGACCAAACTATGACTTGCATACACCTAAGGTGATGTTTTCGTGTGTGTATTAACCGATTCTGATACGCTGGGCAGCATTTGGAGACATCGACATTTTCACGTACTTTTGCATACCTGGCATCGTCGATGTGAGGCCTTTAGGCAGTTCAACCTATGACTGCCATAATGGACCTAATAGACCAAACTATGACTTGTATACACCTTTGGTGATGTTTTCGTATGTGTATTAACCGATTCTGATAGGCTGGACAGCATTTGGAGACATCGACATTTTAGGCAGTTCAAACTCTGACTGCCATAATGGCCCTAATAGACCAAACTATGACTTGTACACACCTAAGGTGATGTTTTCGTGTGTGTATTAACCGATTCTGATACGCTGGGCTGCATTTCAGGACATCGAAATTTTCACGTACTTTTGCATACCTGGCACCGTCGATGTGAGGCCTTTAGGCAGTTCAACCTCTGACTGCCATAATGGCCCCAATAGACCAAACTATGACTTGCATACACCTGAGGTGATGTTTTCGTGTGTGTATTAACCGATTCTGATACGCTGGGCAGCATTTGGAGACATCGAAATTTTCACGTACTTTTGCATAACTGGCATCGTCGATGTGAGGCCTTTAGGCAGTTCAACCTCTGACTGCCATAATGGCCCCAATAGACCAAACTATGACTTGCATACACATTTGGTGATGTTTTCGCGTGTGTATTAACCGATTCTGATACACTGGGCAGCATTTGGAGACATCGAAATTTTCACGTACTTTTGCATACCTGGCATCGTCGAGGTGAGGCCTTTAGGCAGCTCAAACTCTGACTGCCATAATGGCCCTAATAGACCAAACTATGACTTGTACACACCTAAGGTGATGTTTTCGTGTGTGTATTAACCGATTCTGATACGCTGGGCTGCATTTCAGGACATCGAAATTTTCACGTACTTTTGCATACCTGGCATAGTCGATGTGAGGTCTTTAGGCAGTTCAACCTCTGACTGCCATAATGGTCCCAATAGACCAAACCATACACCTTTGGTGATGTTTTCGTGTGTGTATTAACCGATTCTGATACGCTGGGCTGCATTTCAGGACATCGAAATTTTCACGTACTTTTGCATACCTGGCATCGTCGATGTGAGGCCTTTAGGCAGTTCAACCTATGACTGCCATAATGGACCTAATAGACCAAACTATGACTTGTATACTCCTAAGGTGATGTGTTCGTGTGTGTATTATGCGATTCTGATGCGCAGGGCTGCATTTCAGGACATCGAAATTTTCACGTACTTTTGCGTAAGTGGCATAGTCGATCTGAGGCCTTTAGGCAGTTCAACCTCTGACTGCCATAATGCCCCCAATAGACCAAACCATGACTTGTATACACCTTTGGTGATGTTTTCGTGTGTGTATTAACCGATTCTGATACACTGGGCTGCATTTCAGGCTGCATTTCAGGATATCGAAATTTTCACGTACTTTTGCATACCTGGCATCGTCGATGTGAGGCCTTAAGGCAGTTCAACCTCTGACTGCCATAATGGCCCCAATAGACCAAACTATGACTTGTATACACCTTTGGTGATGTTTTCGTATGTGTATTAACCGATTCTGATAGGCTGGACAGCATTTGGAGACATCGACATTTTAGGCAGTTCAAACTCTGACTGCCATAATGGCCCTAATAGACCAAACTATGACTTGTATACACCTAAGGTGATGTTTTCGTGTGTGTATTAACCGATTCTCATACGCTGGGCTGCATTTCAGGATATCGAAATTTTCACGTACTTTTGCATACCTGGCACCGTCGATGTGAGGCCATTAGGCAGTTCAACCTCTGACTGCCATAATGGCCCCAATAGACCAAACTATGACTTGCATACACCTAAGGTGATGTTTTCGTGTGTGTATTAACCGATTCTGATACGCTGGGCAGCATTTGGAGACATCGACATTTTCACGTACTTTTGCATACCTGGCATCGTCGATGTGAGGCCTTTAGGCAGTTCAACCTCTGACTGCCATAATGGCCCCAATAGACCAAACTATGACTTGCATACACATTTGGTGATGTTTTCGCGTGTGTATTAACCGATTCTGATAGGCTGGACAGCATTTGGAGACATCGACATTTTAGGCAGTTCAAACTCTGACTGCCATAATGGCCCTAATAGACCAAACTATGACTTGTATACACCTAAGGTGATGTTTTCGTGTGTGTATTAACCGATTCTCATACGCTGGGCTGCATTTCAGGATATCGAAATTTTCACGTACTTTTGCATACCTGGCACCGTCGATGTGAGGCCATTAGGCAGTTCAAACTCTGACTGCCATAATGGCCCTAATAGACCAAACTATGACTTGTATACACCTAAGGTGATGTTTTCGTGTGTGTATTAACCGATTCTCATACGCTGGGCTGCATTTCAGGATATCGAAATTTTCACGTACTTTTGCATACCTGGCACCGTCGATGTGAGGCCATTAGGCAGTTCAACCTCTGACTGCCATAATGGCCCCAATAGACCAAACTATGACTTGCATACACCTAAGGTGATGTTTTCGTGTGTGTATTAACCGATTCTGATACGCTGGGCAGCATTTGGAGACATCGACATTTTCACGTACTTTTGATTACCTGGCATCGTCGATGGGAGGCCTTTAGGCAGTTCAACCTCTGACTGCCATAATGGCCCTAATAGACCAAACTATGACTTGTGTACACCTAAGGTGATGTTTTCGTTTGTGTATTAACCGATTCTGATACGCTGGGCAGCATTTGGAGACATCGAAATTTTCACGTACTTTTGCATAACTGGCATCGTCGATGTGAGACCTTTAGGCAGTTCAACCTCTGACTGCCATAATGGCCCCAATAGACCAAACTATGACTTGCATACACATTTGGTGATGTTTTCGCGTGTGTATTAACCGATTCTGATACACTGGGCAGCATTTGGAGACATCGAAATTTTCACGTACTTTTGCATAACTGGCATCGTCGATGTGAGGCTTGTGTGTATTAACGGATTCTGATACGCTGGGCTGCATTTCAGGACATCGAAATTTTCACGTACTTTTGCATACCTGGCATCGTCGAGGTGAGGCCTTTAGGCAGCTCAACCTCTGACTGCCATAATGGCCCTAATAGACCAAACTATGACTTGTACACACCTAAGGTGATGTTTTCGTGTGTGTATTAACCGATTCTGATACGCTGGGCTGCATTTCAGGACATCGAAATTTTCACGTACTTTTGCATACCTGGCATAGTCGATGTGAGGTCTTTAGGCAGTTCAACCTCTGACTGCCATAATGGTCCCAATAGACCAAACCATACACCTTTGGTGATGTTTTCGTGTGTGTATTAACCGATTCTGATACGCTGGGCTGCATTTCAGGACATCGAAATTTTCACGTACTTTTGCATACCTGGCATCGTCGATGTGAGGCCTTTAGGCAGTTCAACCTATGACTGCCATAATGGACCTAATAGACCAAACTATGACTTGTATACTCCTAAGGTGATGTGTTCGTGTGTGTATTATGCGATTCTGATGCGCAGGGCTGCATTTCAGGACATCGAAATTTTCACGTACTTTTGCGTAAGTGGCATAGTCGATCTGAGGCCTTTAGGCAGTTCAACCTCTGACTGCCATAATGCCCCCAATAGACCAAACCATGACTTGTATACACCTTTGGTGATGTTTTCGTGTGTGTATTAACCGATTCTGATACACTGGGCTGCATTTCAGGATATCGAAATTTTCACGTACTTTTGCATACCTGGCATCGTCGATGTGAGGCCTTTAGGCAGTTCAACCTCTGACTGCCATAATGGCCCCAATAGACCAAACTATGACTTGTATACACCTTTGGTGATGTTTTCGTGTGTGTATTAACCGATTCTGATAGGCTGGACAGCATTTGGAGACATCGACATTTTAGGCAGTTCAAACTCTGACTGCCATAATGGCCCTAATAGACCAAACTATGACTTGTATACACCTAAGGTGATGTTTTCGTGTGTGTATTAACCGATTCTCATACGCTGGGCTGCATTTCAGGATATCGAAATTTTCACGTACTTTTGCATACCTGGCACCGTCGATGTGAGGCCTTTAGGCAGTTCAACCTCTGACTGCCATAATGGCCCCAATAGACCAAACTATGACTTGCATACACCTAAGGTGATGTTTTCGTGTGTGTATTAACCGATTCTGATACGCTGGGCAGCATTTGGAGACATCGAAATTTTCACGTACTTTTGCATAACTGGCATCGTCGATGTGAGGCCTTTAGGCAGTTCAACCTCTGACTGCCATATACTGGGCCTATACACTGGGCTGCATTTCAGGACATCGAAATTTTCACGTACTTTTGCATACCTGGCATCGTCGATGTGAGGCCTTTAGGCAGTTCAACCTCTGACTGCCATAATGGCCCCAATAGACCAAACTATGACTTGTATACACCTTTGGTGATGTTTTCGTATGTGTATTAACCGATTCTGATAGGCTGGACAGCATTTGGAGACATCGACATTTTAGGCAGTTCAAACTCTGACTGCCATAATGGCCCTAATAGACCAAACTATGACTTGTATACACCTAAGGTGATGTTTTCGTGTGTGTATTAACCGATTCTCATACGCTGGGCTGCATTTCAGGATATCGAAATTTTCACGTACTTTTGCATACCTGGCACCGTCGATGTGAGGCCATTAGGCAGTTCAACCTCTGACTGCCATAATGGCCCCAATAGACCAAACTATGACTTGCATACACCTAAGGTGATGTTTTCGTGTGTGTATTAACCGATTCTGATACGCTGGGCAGCATTTGGAGACATCGACATTTTCACGTACTTTTGCATACCTGGCATCGTCGATGTGAGGCCTTTAGGCAGTTCAACCTCTGACTGCCATAATGGCCCCAATAGACCAAACTATGACTTGTATACACCTTTGGTGATGTTTTCGTATGTGTATTAACCGATTCTGATAGGCTGGACAGCATTTGGAGACATCGACATTTTAGGCAGTTCAAACTCTGACTGCCATAATGGCCCTAATAGACCAAACTATGACTTGTATACACCTAAGGTGATGTTTTCGTGTGTGTATTAACCGATTCTCATACGCTGGGCTGCATTTCAGGATATCGAAATTTTCACGTACTTTTGCATACCTGGCACCGTCGATGTGAGGCCATTAGGCAGTTCAAACTCTGACTGCCATAATGGCCCTAATAGACCAAACTATGACTTGTATACACCTAAGGTGATGTTTTCGTGTGTGTATTAACCGATTCTCATACGCTGGGCTGCATTTCAGGATATCGAAATTTTCACGTACTTTTGCATACCTGGCACCGTCGATGTGAGGCCATTAGGCAGTTCAACCTCTGACTGCCATAATGGCCCCAATAGACCAAACTATGACTTGCATACACCTAAGGTGATGTTTTCGTGTGTGTATTAACCGATTCTGATACGCTGGGCAGCATTTGGAGACATCGACATTTTCACGTACTTTTGATTACCTGGCATCGTCGATGGGAGGCCTTTAGGCAGTTCAACCTCTGACTGCCATAATGGCCCTAATAGACCAAACTATGACTTGTGTACACCTAAGGTGATGTTTTCGTTTGTGTATTAACCGATTCTGATACGCTGGGCAGCATTTGGAGACATCGAAATTTTCACGTACTTTTGCATAACTGGCATCGTCGATGTGAGACCTTTAGGCAGTTCAACCTCTGACTGCCATAATGGCCCCAATAGACCAAACTATGACTTGCATACACATTTGGTAATGTTTTCGCGTGTGTATTAACCGATTCTGATACACTGGGCAGCATTTGGAGACATCGAAATTTTCACGTACTTTTGCATAACTGGCATCGTCGATGTGAGGCTTGTGTGTATTAACGGATTCTGATACGCTGGGCTGCATTTCAGGACATCGAAATTTTCACGTACTTTTGCATACCTGGCATCGTCGAGGTGAGGCCTTTAGGCAGCTCAACCTCTGACTGCCATAATGGCCCTAATAGACCAAACTATGACTTGTACACACCTAAGGTGATGTTTTCGTGTGTGTATTAACCGATTCTGATACGCTGGGCTGCATTTCAGGACATCGAAATTTTCACGTACTTTTGCATACCTGGCATAGTCGATGTGAGGTCTTTAGGCAGTTCAACCTCTGACTGCCATAATGGTCCCAATAGACCAAACCATACACCTTTGGTGATGTTTTCGTGTGTGTATTAACCGATTCTGATACACTGGGCTGCATTTCAGGACATCGAAATTTTCACGTACTTTTGCATACCTGGCATCGTCGATGTGAGGCCTTTAGGCAGTTCAACCTATGACTGCCATAATGGACCTAATAGACCAAACTATGACTTGTATACTCCTAAGGTGATGTGTTCGTGTGTGTATTATGCGATTCTGATGCGCAGGGCTGCATTTCAGGACATCGAAATTTTCACGTACTTTTGCATACCTGGCATAGTCGATGTGAGGTCTTTAGGCAGTTCAACCTCTGACTGCCATAATGCCCCCAATAGACCAAACCATGACTTGTATACACCTTTGGTGATGTTTTCGTGTGTGTATTAACCGGTTCTGATACACTGGGCTGCATTTCAGGATATCGAAATTTTCACGTACTTTTGCATACCTGGCATCGTCGAGGTGAGGCCTTTAGGCAGCTCAACCTCTGACTGCCATAATGGCCCTAATAGACCAAACTATGACTTGTACACACCTAAGGTGATGTTTTCGTGTGTGTATTAACCGATTCTGATACGCTGGGCTGCATTTCAGGACATCGAAATTTTCACGTACTTTTGCATACCTGGCATAGTCGATGTGAGGTCTTTAGGCAGTTCAACCTCTGACTGCCATAATGGTCCCAATAGACCAAACCATACACCTTTGGTGATGTTTTCGTGTGTGTATTAACCGATTCTGATACGCTGGGCTGCATTTCAGGACATCGAAATTTTCACGTACTTTTGCATACCTGGCATCGTCGATGTGAGGCCTTTAGGCAGTTTAACCTATGACTGCCATAATGGCCCTAATAGACCAAACTACGACTTGCATACACCTTTGGTGATGTTTTCGTGTGTGTATTAACCGATTCTGATACGCTGGGCAGCATTTGGAGACATCGACATTTTCACGTACTTTTGATTACCTGGCATCGTCGATGGGAGGCCTTTAGGCAGTTCAACCTCTGACTGCCATAATGGCCCTAATAGACCAAACTATGACTTGTGTACACCTAAGGTGATGTTTTCGTTTGTGTATTAACCGATTCTGATACGCTGGGCAGCATTTGGAGACATCGAAATTTTCACGTACTTTTGCATAACTGGCATCGTCGATGTGAGACCTTTAGGCAGTTCAACCTCTGACTGCCATAATGGCCCCAATAGACCAAACTATGACTTGCATACACATTTGGTGATGTTTTCGCGTGTGTATTAACCGATTCTGATACACTGGGCAGCATTTGGAGACATCGAAATTTTCACGTACTTTTGCATAACTGGCATCGTCGATGTGAGGCTTGTGTGTATTAACGGATTCTGATACGCTGGGCTGCATTTCAGGACATCGAAATTTTCACGTACTTTTGCATACCTGGCATCGTCGAGGTGAGGCCTTTAGGCAGCTCAACCTCTGACTGCCATAATGGCCCTAATAGACCAAACTATGACTTGTACACACCTAAGGTGATGTTTTCGTGTGTGTATTAACCGATTCTGATACGCTGGGCTGCATTTCAGGACATCGAAATTTTCACGTACTTTTGCATACCTGGCATAGTCGATGTGAGGTCTTTAGGAAGTTCAACCTCTGACTGCCATAATGGTCCCAATAGACCAAACCATACACCTTTGGTGATGTTTTCGTGTGTGTATTAACCGATTCTGATACACTGGGCTGCATTTCAGGACATCGAAATTTTCACGTACTTTTGCATACCTGGCATCGTCGATGTGAGGCCTTTAGGCAGTTCAACCTATGACTGCCATAATGGACCTAATAGACCAAACTATGACTTGTATACTCCTAAGGTGATGTGTTCGTGTGTGTATTATGCGATTCTGATGCGCAGGGCTGCATTTCAGGACATCGAAATTTTCACGTACTTTTGCATACCTGGCGTCGTCGATGTGAGGCCTTTAGGCAGTTCAACCTCTGACTGCCATAATGGCCCTAACAGACCAAATTATGACTTGTATACACCTTTGGTGATGTTTTCGTGTGTGTATTTACCGATTCTGATACGCTGGGCTGCATTTCGGGACATCGAAATTTTCACGTACTTTTGCATACCTGGCATCGTCGATGTGAGGCCTTTAGGCAGTTCAACCTATGACTGCCATAATGGACCTAATAGACCAAACTATGACTTGTATACTCCTAAGGTGATGTGTTCGTGTGTGTATTAACCGATTCTGATGCGCAGGGCTGCATTTCAGGACATCGAAATTTTCACGTACTTTTGCGTAAGTGGCATAGTCGATCTGAGGCCTTTAAGCAGTTCAACCTCTGACTGCCATAATGCCCCAATAGACCAAACCATGACTTGTATACACCTTTGGTGATGTTTTCGTGTGTGTATTAACCGATTCTGATACACTGGGCTGCATTTCAGGATATCGAAATTTTCACGTACTTTTGCATACCTGGCATCGTCGATGTGAGGCCCTTAGTCAGTTCAACCTCTGACTGCCATAATGGCCCCAATAGACCAAACTATGACTTGTATACACCTTTGGTGATGTTTTCGTATGTGTATTAACCGATTCTGATAGGCTGGACAGCATTTGGAGACATCGACATTTTAGGCAGTTCAAACTCTGACTGCCATAATGGCCCTAATAGACCAAACTATGACTTGTATACACCTAAGGTGATGTTTTCGTTTGTGTATTAACCGATTCTGATACGCTGGGCAGCATTTGGAGACATCGAAATTTTCACGTACTTTTGCATAACTGGCATCGTCGATGTGAGGCCTTTAGGCAGTTCAACCTATGACTGCCATAATGGACCTAATAGACCAAACTATGACTTGTACACACCTAAGGTGATGTTTTCGTGTGTGTATTAACCGATTCTGATACGCTGGGCTGCATTTCAGGACATCGAAATTTTCACGTACTTTTGCATACCTGGCATAGTCGATGTGAGGTCTTTAGGCAGTTCAACCTCTGACTGCCATAATGGTCCCAATAGACCAAACCATACACCTTTGGTGATGTTTTCGTGTGTGTATTAACCGATTCTGATACGCTGGGCTGCATTTCAGGACATCGAAATTTTCACGTACTTTTGCATACCTGGCATCGTCGATGTGAGGCCTTTAGGCAGTTCAACCTATGACTGCCATAATGGACCTAATAGACCAAACTATGACTTGTATACTCCTAAGGTGATGTGTTCGTGTGTGTATTAACCGATTCTGATGCGCAGGGCTGCATTTCAGGACATCGAAATTTTCACGTACTTTTGCGTAAGTGGCATAGTCGATCTGAGGCCTTTAGGCAGTTCAACCTCTGACTGCCATAATGCCCCAATAGACCAAACCATGACTTGTATACACATTTGGTGATGTTTTCGTGTGTGTATTAACCGATTCTGATACACTGGGCTGCATTTCAGGATATCGAAATTTTCACGTACTTTTGCATACCTGGCATCGTCGATGTGAGGCCTTTAGGCAGTTCAACCTCTGACTGCCATAATGGCCCCAATAGACCAAACTATGACTTGTATACACCTTTGGTGATGTTTTCGTATGTGTATTAACCGATTCTGATAGGCTGGACAGCATTTGGAGACATCGACATTTTAGGCAGTTCAAACTCTGACTGCCATAATGGCCCTAATAGACCAAACTATGACTTGTATACACCTAAGGTGATGTTTTCGTGTGTGTATTAACCGATTCTCATACGCTGGGCTGCATTTCAGGATATCGAAATTTTCACGTACTTTTGCATACCTGGCACCGTCGATGTGAGGCCTTTAGGCAGTTCAACCTCTGACTGCCATAATGGCCCCAATAGACCAAACTATGACTTGCATACACCTAAGGTGATGTTTTCGTGTGTGTATTAACCGATTCTGATACGCTGGGCAGCATTTGGAGACATCGACATTTTCACGTACTTTTGATTACCTGGCATCGTCGATGGGAGGCCTTTAGGCAGTTCAACCTCTGACTGCCATAATGGCCCTAATAGACCAAACTATGACTTGTATACACCTAAGGTGATGTTTTCGTTTGTGTATTAACCGATTCTGATACGCTGGGCAGCATTTGGAGACATCGAAATTTTCACGTACTTTTGCATAACTGGCATCGTCGATGTGAGGCCTTTAGGCAGCTCAACCTCTGACTGCCATACTGGCCCTAATAGACCAAACTATGACTAGTATACACCTAAGGTGATGTTTTCGTGAGTGTATTAACCGATTCTGATAAGCTGGGCTGCATTGGCCCTAATAGACGAAACTATGACTTGAATACACCTAAGGTGATGTTTTCGTGCGTATATTAACCGATTCTGATACGCTGGGCTGCATTTCAGGACATCGAAATTTTCACGTACTTTTGCATACCTGGCATCGTCGATGTGAGGCCTTTAGGCAGTTCAACCTCTCACTGCCATAATGGCTCTAATAGACCAAACTATGACTTGTATACACCTAAGGTGATGTTTTCGTGTGTGTATTAACCGATTCTGATACGCTGGCCTGCATTTCAGGACATCGAAATTTCCACGTACTTTTGCATACCTGGCATCGTCGATGTGAGGCCTTTAGGCAGTTCAACCTCTGACTGCCATAATGGCCCTAATTGACCAAACTATGACTTGTATACACCTAAGGTGATGTTTTCGTGTGTGTATTAACCGATTCTGATACGCTGGGCTGCATTCCAGGACATGGAAATTTTCACGTACTTTTGCATACCTGGCGTCGTCGATGTGAGGCCTTTAGGCAGTTCAACCTCTGACTGCCATAATGGCCCTAACAGACCAAATTATGACTTGTATACACCTTTGGTGATGTTTTCGTGTGTGTATTTACCGATTCTGATACGCTGGGCTGCATTTCGGGACATCGAAATTTTCACGTACTTTTGCATACCTGGCATCGTCGATGTGAGGCCTTTAGGTAGTTCAACCTCTGACTGCCATAATGGCCCTAATAGACCAAACTATGACTTGTATACACCTAAGGTGATGTTTTCGTGTGTGTATTAACCGATTCTCATACGCTGGGCTGCATTTCAGGATATCGAAATTTTCACGTACTTTTGCATACCTGGCATAGTCGATGTGAGGTCTTTAGGCAGTTCAACCTCTGACTGCCATAATGGTCCCAATAGACCAAACCATACACCTTTGGTGATGTTTTCGTGTGTGTATTAACCGATTCTGATACGCTGGGCTGCATTTCAGGACATCGAAATTTTCACGTACTTTTGCATACCTGGCATCGTCGATGTGAGGCCTTTAGGCAGTTCAACCTATGACTGCCATAATGGACCTAATAGACCAAACTATGACTTGTATACACCTAAGGTGATGTTTTCGTGTGTGTATTAACCGATTCTCATACGCTGGGCTGCATTTCAGGATATCGAAATTTTCACGTACTTTTGCATACCTGGCACCGTCGATGGGAGGCCTTTAGGCAGTTCAACCTCTGACTGCCATAATGGCCCTAATAGACCAAACTATGACTTGTATACACCTAAGGTGATGTTTTCGTTTGTGTATTAATCGATTCTGATACGCTGGGCAGCATTTGGAGACATCGACATTTTCACGTACTTTTGCATAACTGGCATCGTCGATGTGAGACCTTTAGGCAGTTCAACCTCTGACTGCCATAATGGCCCTAATAGACCAAACTATGACTTGTATACACCTAAGGTGATGTTTTCGTTTGTGTATTAACCGATTCTGATACGCTGGGCAGCATTTGGAGACATCGAAATTTTCACGTACTTTTGCATAACTGGCATCGTCGATGTGAGACCTTTAGGCAGTTCAACCTCTGACTGCCATAATGGCCCCAATAGACCAAACTATGACTTGCATACACATTTGGTGATGTTTTCGCGTGTGTATTAACCGATTCTGATACACTGGGCAGCATTTGGAGACATCGAAATTTTCACGTACTTTTGCATAACTGGCATCGTCGATGTGAGGCTTGTGTGTATTAACGGATTCTGATACGCTGGGCTGCATTTCAGGACATCGAAATTTTCACGTACTTTTGCATACCTGGCATAGTCGATGTGAGGTCTTTAGGCAGTTCAACCTCTGACTGCCATAATGGTCCCAATAGACCAAACCATACACCTTTGGTGATGTTTTCGTGTGTGTATTAACCGATTCTGATACGCTGGGCTGCATTTCAGGACATCGAAATTTTCACGTACTTTTGCATACCTGGCATCGTCGATGTGAGGCCTTTAGGCAGTTCAACCTATGACTGCCATAATGGACCTAATAGACCAAACTATGACTTGTATACTCCTAAGGTGATGTGTTCGTGTGTGTATTAACCGATTCTGATGCGCAGGGCTGCATTTCAGGACATCGAAATTTTCACGTACTTTTGCGTAAGTGGCATAGTCGATCTGAGGCCTTTAAGCAGTTCAACCTCTGACTGCCATAATGCCCCAATAGACCAAACCATGACTTGTATACACCTTTGGTGATGTTTTCGTGTGTGTATTAACCGATTCTGATACACTGGGCTGCATTTCAGGATATCGAAATTTTCACGTACTTTTGCATACCTGGCATCGTCGATGTGAGGCCCTTAGTCAGTTCAACCTCTGACTGCCATAATGGCCCCAATAGACCAAACTATGACTTGTATACACCTTTGGTGATGTTTTCGTATGTGTATTAACCGATTCTGATAGGCTGGACAGCATTTGGAGACATCGACATTTTAGGCAGTTCAAACTCTGACTGCCATAATGGCCCTAATAGACCAAACTATGACTTGTATACACCTAAGGTGATGTTTTCGTTTGTGTATTAACCGATTCTGATACGCTGGGCAGCATTTGGAGACATCGAAATTTTCACGTACTTTTGCATAACTGGCATCGTCGATGTGAGGCCTTTAGGCAGTTCAACCTATGACTGCCATAATGGACCTAATAGACCAAACTATGACTTGTACACACCTAAGGTGATGTTTTCGTGTGTGTATTAACCGATTCTGATACGCTGGGCTGCATTTCAGGACATCGAAATTTTCACGTACTTTTGCATACCTGGCATAGTCGATGTGAGGTCTTTAGGCAGTTCAACCTCTGACTGCCATAATGGTCCCAATAGACCAAACCATACACCTTTGGTGATGTTTTCGTGTGTGTATTAACCGATTCTGATACGCTGGGCTGCATTTCAGGACATCGAAATTTTCACGTACTTTTGCTTACCTGGCATCGTCGATGTGAGGCCTTTAGGCAGTTCAACCTATGACTGCCATAATGGACCTAATAGACCAAACTATGACTTGTATACTCCTAAGGTGATGTGTTCGTGTGTGTATTAACCGATTCTGATGCGCAGGGCTGCATTTCAGGACATCGAAATTTTCACGTACTTTTGCGTAAGTGGCATAGTCGATCTGAGGCCTTTAGGCAGTTCAACCTCTGACTGCCATAATGCCCCAATAGACCAAACCATGACTTGTATACACATTTGGTGATGTTTTCGTGTGTGTATTAACCGATTCTGATACACTGGGCTGCATTTCAGGATATCGAAATTTTCACGTACTTTTGCATACCTGGCATCGTCGATGTGAGGCCTTTAGGCAGTTCAACCTCTGACTGCCATAATGGCCCCAATAGACCAAACTATGACTTGTATACACCTTTGGTGATGTTTTCGTATGTGTATTAACCGATTCTGATAGGCTGGACAGCATTTGGAGACATCGACATTTTAGGCAGTTCAAACTCTGACTGCCATAATGGCCCTAATAGACCAAACTATGACTTGTATACACCTAAGGTGATGTTTTCGTGTGTGTATTAACCGATTCTCATACGCTGGGCTGCATTTCAGGATATCGAAATTTTCACGTACTTTTGCATACCTGGCACCGTCGATGTGAGGCCTTTAGGCAGTTCAACCTCTGACTGCCATAATGGCCCCAATAGACCAAACTATGACTTGCATACACCTAAGGTGATGTTTTCGTGTGTGTATTAACCGATTCTGATACGCTGGGCAGCATTTGGAGACATCGACATTTTCACGTACTTTTGATTACCTGGCATCGTCGATGGGAGGCCTTTAGGCAGTTCAACCTCTGACTGCCATAATGGCCCTAATAGACCAAACTATGACTTGTATACACCTAAGGTGATGTTTTCGTTTGTGTATTAACCGATTCTGATACGCTGGGCAGCATTTGGAGACATCGAAATTTTCACGTACTTTTGCATACCTGGCATCGTCGATGTGAGGCCTTTAGGCAGTTCAACCTATGACTGCCATAATGGACCCAATAGACCAAACTATGACTTGTATACTCCTAAGGTGATGTGTTCGTGTGTGTATTAACCGATTCTGATGCGCAGGGCTGCATTTCAGGACATCGAAATTTTCACGTACTTTTGCGTAAGTGGCATAGTCGATCTGAGGCCTTTAGGCAGTTCAACCTCTGACTGCCATAATGCCCCAATAGACCAAACCATGACTTGTATACACATTTGGTGATGTTTTCGTGTGTGTATTAACCGATTCTGATACACTGGGCTGCATTTCAGGATATCGAAATTTTCACGTACTTTTGCATACCTGGCATCGTCGATGTGAGGCCTTTAGGCAGTTCAACCTCTGACTGCCATAATGGCCCCAATAGACCAAACTATGACTTGTATACACCTTTGGTGATGTTTTCGTATGTGTATTAACCGATTCTGATAGGCTGGACAGCATTTGGAGACATCGACATTTTAGGCAGTTCAAACTCTGACTGCCATAATGGCCCTAATAGACCAAACTATGACTTGTATACACCTAAGGTGATGTTTTCGTGTGTGTATTAACCGATTCTCATACGCTGGGCTGCATTTCAGGATATCGAAATTTTCACGTACTTTTGCATACCTGGCACCGTCGATGTGAGGCCTTTAGGCAGTTCAACCTCTGACTGCCATAATGGCCCCAATAGACCAAACTATGACTTGCATACACCTAAGGTGATGTTTTCGTGTGTGTATTAACCGATTCTGATACGCTGGGCTGCATTTCAGGACATCGACATTTTCACGTACTTTTGATTACCTGGCATCGTCGATGGGAGGCCTTTAGGCAGTTCAACCTCTGACTGCCATAATGGCCCTAATAGACCAAACTATGACTTGTATACACCTAAGGTGATGTTTTCGTTTGTGTATTAACCGATTCTGATACGCTGGGCAGCATTTGGAGACATCGAAATTTTCACGTACTTTTGCATAACTGGCATCGTCGATGTGAGGCCTTTAGGCAGCTCAACCTCTGACTGCCATACTGGCCCTAATAGACCAAACTATGACTAGTATACACCTAAGGTGATGTTTTCGTGAGTGTATTAACCGATTCTGATAAGCTGGGCTGCATTGGCCCTAATAGACGAAACTATGACTTGAATACACCTAAGGTGATGTTTTCGTGCGTATATTAACCGATTCTGATACGCTGGGCTGCATTTCAGGACATCGAAATTTTCACGTACTTTTGCATACCTGGCATCGTCGATGTGAGGCCTTTAGGCAGTTCAACCTCTCACTGCCATAATGGCCCTAATAGACCAAACTATGACTTGTATACACCTAAGGATACGCTGGGCTGCATTCCAGGACATGGAAATTTTCACGTACTTTTGCATACCTGGCGTCGTCGATGTGAGGCCTTTAGGCAGTTCAACCTCTGACTGCCATAATGGCCCTAACAGACCAAATTATGACTTGTATACACCTTTGGTGATGTTTTCGTGTGTGTATTTACCGATTCTGATACGCTGGGCTGCATTTCGGGACATCGAAATTTTCACGTACTTTTGCATACCTGGCATCGTCGATGTGAGGCCTTTAGGTAGTTCAACCTCTGACTGCCATAATGGCCCTAATAGACCAAACTATGACTTGTATACACCTAAGGTGATGTTTTCGTGTGTGTATTAACCGATTCTCATACGCTGGGCTGCATTTCAGGATATCGAAATTTTCACGTACTTTTGCATACCTGGCACCGTCGATGGGAGGCCTTTAGGCAGTTCAACCTCTGACTGCCATAATGGCCCTAATAGACCAAACTATGACTTGTATACACCTAAGGTGATGTTTTCGTTTGTGTATTAATCGATTCTGATACGCTGGGCAGCATTTGGAGACATCGACATTTTCACGTACTTTTGATTACCTGGCATCGTCGATGGGAGGCCTTTAGGCAGTTCAACCTCTGACTGCCATAATGGCCCTAATAGACCAAACTATGACTTGTACACACCTAAGGTGATGTTTTCGTGTGTGTATTAACCGGTTCTGATACACTGGGCTGCATTTCAGGATATCGAAATTTTCACGTACTTTTGCATACCTGGCATCGTCGAGGTGAGGCCTTTAGGCAGCTCAACCTCTGACTGCCATAATGGCCCTAATAGACCAAACTATGACTTGTACACACCTAAGGTGATGTTTTCGTGTGTGTATTAACCGATTCTGATACGCTGGGCTGCATTTCAGGACATCGAAATTTTCACGTACTTTTGCATACCTGGCATAGTCGATGTGAGGTCTTTAGGCAGTTCAACCTCTGACTGCCATAATGGTCCCAATAGACCAAACCATACACCTTTGGTGATGTTTTCGTGTGTGTATTAACCGATTCTGATACGCTGGGCTGCATTTCAGGACATCGAAATTTTCACGTACTTTTGCATACCTGGCATCGTCGATGTGAGGCCTTTAGGCAGTTCAACCTATGACTGCCATAATGGACCTAATAGACCAAACTATGACTTGTATACTCCTAAGGTGATGTGTTCGTGTGTGTATTATGCGATTCTGATGCGCAGGGCTGCATTTCAGGACATCGAAATTTTCACGTACTTTTGCGTAAGTGGCATAGTCGATCTGAGGCCT
Source organism: Eristalis tenax (assembly GCA_905231855.2). NCBI lineage: Eukaryota > Metazoa > Arthropoda > Insecta > Diptera > Syrphidae > Eristalis > Eristalis tenax. The sequence goes on along the minus strand of HG993124.1, from coordinate 63,967,200 downwards.
TTAGGCAGTTCAACCTCTGACTGCCATAATGCCCCCAATAGACCAAACCATGACTTGTATACACCTTTGGTGATGTTTTCGTGTGTGTATTAACCGATTCTGATACACTGGGCTGCATTTCAGGATATCGAAATTTTCACGTACTTTTGCATACCTGGCATCGTCGATGTGAGGCCTTTAGGCAGTTCAACCTCTGACTGCCATAATGGCCCCAATAGACCAAACTATGACTTGTATACACCTTTGGTGATGTTTTCGTATGTGTATTAACCGATTCTGATAGGCTGGACAGCATTTGGAGACATCGACATTTTAGGCAGTTCAAACTCTTAATGCCATAATGGCCCTAATAGACCAAACTATGACTTGTATACACCTAAGGTGATGTTTTCGTGTGTGTATTAACCGATTCTCATACCCTGGGCTGCATTTCAGGATATTAAAATTTTCACGTACTTTTGCATACCTGGCACCGTCGATGTGAGGCCTTTAGGCAGTTCAACCTCTGACTGCCATAATGGCCCCAATAGACCAAACTATGACTTGCATACACCTAAGGTGATGTTTTCGTGTGTGTATTAACCGATTCTGATACGCTGGGCAGCATTTGGAGACATCGACATTTTCACGTACTTTTGATTACCTGGCATCGTCGATGGGAGGCCTTTAGGCAGTTCAACCTCTGACTGCCATAATGGCCCTAATAGACCAAACTATGACTTGTATACACCTAAGGTGATGTTTTCGTTTGTGTATTAACCGATTCTGATACGCTGGGCAGCATTTGGAGACATCGAAATTTTCACGTACTTTTGCATAACTGGCATCGTCGATGTGAGACCTTTAGGCAGTTCAACCTCTGACTGCCATAATGGCCCCAATAGACCAAACTATGACTTGCATACACATTTGGTGATGTTTTCGCGTGTGTATTAACCGATTCTGATACACTGGGCAGCATTTGGAGACATCGAAATTTTCACGTACTTTTGCATAACTGGCATCGTCGATGTGAGGCTTGTGTGTATTAACGGATTCTGATACGCTGGGCTGCAGTTCAGGACATCGAAATTTTCACGTACTTTTGCATACCTGGCATAGTCGATGTGAGGTCTTTAGGCAGTTCAACCTCTGACTGCCATAATGGTCCCAATAGACCAAACCATACACCTTTGGTGATGTTTTCGTGTGTGTATTAACCGATTCTGATACGCTGGGCTGCATTTCAGGACATCGAAATTTTCACGTACTTTTGCATACCTGGCATCGTCGATGTGAGGCCTTTAGGCAGTTCAACCTATGACTGCCATAATGGACCTAATAGACCAAACTATGACTTGTATACTCCTAAGGTGATGTGTTCGTGTGTGTATTAACCGATTCTGATGCGCAGGGCTGCATTTCAGGACATCGAAATTTTCACGTACTTTTGCGTAAGTGGCATAGTCGATCTGAGGCCTTTAAGCAGTTCAACCTCTGACTGCCATAATGCCCCAATAGACCAAACCATGACTTGTATACACCTTTGGTGATGTTTTCGTGTGTGTATTAACCGATTCTGATACACTGGGCTGCATTTCAGGATATCGAAATTTTCACGTACTTTTGCATACCTGGCATCGTCGATGTGAGGCCCTTAGTCAGTTCAACCTCTGACTGCCATAATGGCCCCAATAGACCAAACTATGACTTGTATACACCTTTGGTGATGTTTTCGTATGTGTATTAACCGATTCTGATAGGCTGGACAGCATTTGGAGACATCGACATTTTAGGCAGTTCAAACTCTGACTGCCATAATGGCCCTAATAGACCAAACTATGACTTGTATACACCTAAGGTGATGTTTTCGTTTGTGTATTAACCGATTCTGATACGCTGGGCAGCATTTGGAGACATCGAAATTTTCACGTACTTTTGCATAACTGGCATCGTCGATGTGAGGCCTTTAGGCAGTTCAACCTATGACTGCCATAATGGACCTAATAGACCAAACTATGACTTGTACACACCTAAGGTGATGTTTTCGTGTGTGTATTAACCGATTCTGATACGCTGGGCTGCATTTCAGGACATCGAAATTTTCACGTACTTTTGCATACCTGGCATAGTCGATGTGAGGTCTTTAGGCAGTTCAACCTCTGACTGCCATAATGGTCCCAATAGACCAAACCATACACCTTTGGTGATGTTTTCGTGTGTGTATTAACCGATTCTGATACACTGGGCTGCATTTCAGGATATCGAAATTTTCACGTACTTTTGCATACCTGGCATCGTCGATGTGAGGCCTTTAGGCAGTTCAACCTCTGACTGCCATAATGGCCCCAATAGACCAAACTATGACTTGTATACACCTTTGGTGATGTTTTCGTATGTGTATTAACCGATTCTGATAGGCTGGACAGCATTTGGAGACATCGACATTTTAGGCAGTTCAAACTCTGACTGCCATAATGGCCCTAATAGACCAAACTATGACTTGTATACACCTAAGGTGATGTTTTCGTGTGTGTATTAACCGATTCTCATACGCTGGGCTGCATTTCAGGATATCGAAATTTTCACGTACTTTTGCATACCTGGCACCGTCGATGTGAGGCCTTTAGGCAGTTCAACCTCTGACTGCCATAATGGCCCCAATAGACCAAACTATGACTTGCATACACCTAAGGTGATGTTTTCGTGTGTGTATTAACCGATTCTGATACGCTGGGCAGCATTTCAGGACATCGAAATTTTCACGTACTTTTGCGTAAGTGGCATAGTCGATCTGAGGCCTTTAGGCAGTTCAACCTCTGACTGCCATAATGCCCCAATAGACCAAACCATGACTTGTATACACATTTGGTGATGTTTTCGTGTGTGTATTAACCGATTCTGATACACTGGGCTGCATTTCAGGATATCGAAATTTTCACGTACTTTTGCATACCTGGCATCGTCGATGTGAGGCCTTTAGGCAGTTCAACCTCTGACTGCCATAATGGCCCCAATAGACCAAACTATGACTTGTATACACCTTTGGTGATGTTTTCGTATGTGTATTAACCGATTCTGATAGGCTGGACAGCATTTGGAGACATCGACATTTTAGGCAGTTCAAACTCTGACTGCCATAATGGCCCTAATAGACCAAACTATGACTTGTATACACCTAAGGTGATGTTTTCGTGTGTGTATTAACCGATTCTCATACGCTGGGCTGCATTTCAGGATATCGAAATTTTCACGTACTTTTGCATACCTGGCACCGTCGATGTGAGGCCTTTAGGCAGTTCAACCTCTGACTGCCATAATGGCCCCAATAGACCAAACTATGACTTGCATACACCTAAGGTGATGTTTTCGTGTGTGTATTAACCGATTCTGATACGCTGGGCAGCATTTGGAGACATCGACATTTTCACGTACTTTTGATTACCTGGCATCGTCGATGGGAGGCCTTTAGGCAGTTCAACCTCTGACTGCCATAATGGCCCTAATAGACCAAACTATGACTTGTATACACCTAAGGTGATGTTTTCGTTTGTGTATTAACCGATTCTGATACGCTGGGCAGCATTTGGAGACATCGAAATTTTCACGTACTTTTGCATAACTGGCATCGTCGATGTGAGGCCTTTAGGCAGCTCAACCTCTGACTGCCATACTGGCCCTAATAGACCAAACTATGACTAGTATACACCTAAGGTGATGTTTTCGTGAGTGTATTAACCGATTCTGATAAGCTGGGCTGCATTGGCCCTAATAGACGAAACTATGACTTGAATACACCTAAGGTGATGTTTTCGTGCGTATATTAACCGATTCTGATACGCTGGGCTGCATTTCAGGACATCGAAATTTTCACGTACTTTTGCATACCTGGCATCGTCGATGTGAGGCCTTTAGGCAGTTCAACCTCTCACTGCCATAATGGCCCTAATAGACCAAACTATGACTTGTATACACCTAAGGTGATGTTTTCGTGTGTGTATTAACCGATTCTGATACGCTGGCCTGCATTTCAGGACATCGAAATTTCCACGTACTTTTGCATACCTGGCATCGTCGATGTGAGGCCTTTAGGCAGTTCAACCTCTGACTGCCATAATGGCCCTAATTGACCAAACTATGACTTGTATACACCTAAGGTGATGTTTTCGTGTGTGTATTAACCGATTCTGATACGCTGGGCTGCATTCCAGGACATGGAAATTTTCACGTACTTTTGCATACCTGGCGTCGTCGATGTGAGGCCTTTAGGCAGTTCAACCTCTGACTGCCATAATGGCCCTAACAGACCAAATTATGACTTGTATACACCTTTGGTGATGTTTTCGTGTGTGTATTTACCGATTCTGATACGCTGGGCTGCATTTCGGGACATCGAAATTTTCACGTACTTTTGCATACCTGGCATCGTCGATGTGAGGCCTTTAGGTAGTTCAACCTCTGACTGCCATAATGGCCCTAATAGACCAAACTATGACTTGTATACACCTAAGGTGATGTTTTCGTGTGTGTATTAACCGATTCTCATACGCTGGGCTGCATTTCAGGATATCGAAATTTTCACGTACTTTTGCATACCTGGCACCGTCGATGGGAGGCCTTTAGGCAGTTCAACCTCTGACTGCCATAATGGCCCTAATAGACCAAACTATGACTTGTATACACCTAAGGTGATGTTTTCGTTTGTGTATTAATCGATTCTGATACGCTGGGCAGCATTTGGAGACATCGACATTTTCACGTACTTTTGATTACCTGGCATCGTCGATGGGAGGCCTTTAGGCAGTTCAACCTCTGACTGCCATAATGGCCCTAATAGACCAAACTATGACTTGTATACACCTAAGGTGATGTTTTCGTTTGTGTATTAATCGATTCTGATACGCTGGGCAGCATTTGGAGACATCGACATTTTCACGTACTTTTGATTACCTGGCATCGTCGATGTGAGGCCTTTAGGCAGCTCAACCTCTGACTGCCATACTGGCCCTAATAGACCAAACTATGACTAGTATACACCTAAGGTGATGTTTTCGTGAGTGTATTAACCGATTCTGATAAGCTGGGCTGCATTGGCCCTAATAGACGAAACTATGACTTGAATACACCTAAGGTGATGTTTTCGTGCGTATATTAACCGATTCTGATACGCTGGGCTGCATTTCAGGACATCGAAATTTTCACGTACTTTTGCATACCTGGCATCGTCGATGTGAAGCCTTTAGGCAGTTCAACCTCTGACTGCCATAATGGCCCTAATAGACCAAACTATGACTTGTATACACCTAAGGTGATGTTTTCGTGTGTGTATTAACCGATTCTGATACGCTGGCCTGCATTTCAGGACATCGAAATTTCCACGTACTTTTGCATACCTGGCATCGTCGATGTGAGGCCTTTAGGCAGTTCAACCTCTGACTGCCATAATGGCCCTAATTGACCAAACTATGACTTGTATACACCTAAGGTGATGTTTTCGTGTGTGTATTAACCGATTCTCATACGCTGGGCTGCATTTCAGGATATCGAAATTTTCACGTACTTTTGCATACCTGGCATCGTCGATGTGAAGCCTTTAGGCAGTTCAACCTCTGACTGCCATAATGGCCCTAATTGACCAAACTATGACTTGTATACACCTAAGGTGATGTTTTCGTGTGTGTATTAACCGATTCTCATACGCTGGGCTGCATTTCAGGATATCGAAATTTTCACGTACTTTTGCATACCTGGCACCGTCGATGTGAGGCCTTTAGGCAGTTCAACCTCTGACTGCCATAATGACCCCAATAGACCAAACTATGACTTGTATACACCTTTGGTGATGTTTTCGTGTGTGTATTAACCGATTCTGATACGCTGGGCAGCATTTGGAGACATCGAAATTTTCACGTACTTTTGCATACCTGGAATCGTCGATGTGAGGCCTTTGGGCAGTTCAACCTCTGACTGCCATAATGGCCCTAATAGACCAAACTATGACTTGTATACACCTCTGCTGATGTTTTCGTGTGTGTATTAACCGATTCTGATACGCTGGGCTGCATTTCAGGATATCGAAATTTTCACGTACTTTTGCATACCTGGCATCGTCGATGTGAAGCCTTTAGGCAGTTCAACCTCTGACTGCCATAATGGCCCTAATTGACCAAACTATGACTTGTATACACCTAAGGTGATGTTTTCGTGTGTGTATTAACCGATTCTCATACGCTGGGCTGCATTTCAGGATATCGAAATTTTCACGTACTTTTGCATACCTGGCACCGTCGATGTGAGGCCTTTAGGCAGTTCAACCTCTGACTGCCATAATGACCCCAATAGACCAAACTATGACTTGTATACACCTTTGGTGATGTTTTCGTGTGTGTATTAACCGATTCTGATACGCTGGGCAGCATTTGGAGACATCGACATTTTCACGTACTTTTGATTACCTGGCATCGTCGATGGGAGGCCTTTAGGCAGTTCAACCTCTGACTGCCATAATGGCCCTAATAGACCAAACTATGACTTGTATACACCTAAGGTGATGTTTTCGTTTGTGTATTAACCGATTCTGATACGCTGGGCAGCATTTGGAGACATCGAAATTTTCACGTACTTTTGCATAACTGGCATCGTCGATGTGAGACCTTTAGGCAGTTCAACCTCTGACTGCCATAATGGCCCCAATAGACCAAACTATGACTTGCATACACATTTGGTGATGTTTTCGCGTGTGTATTAACCGATTCTGATACACTGGGCAGCATTTGGAGACATCGAAATTTTCACGTACTTTTGCATAACTGGCATCGTCGATGTGAGGCTTGTGTGTATTAACGGATTCTGATACGCTGGGCTGCATTTCAGGACATCGAAATTTTCACGTACTTTTGCATACCTGGCATAGTCGATGTGAGGTCTTTAGGCAGTTCAACCTCTGACTGCCATAATGGTCCCAATAGACCAAACCATACACCTTTGGTGATGTTTTCGTGTGTGTATTAACCGATTCTGATACGCTGGGCTGCATTTCAGGACATCGAAATTTTCACGTACTTTTGCATACCTGGCATCGTCGATGTGAGGCCTTTAGGCAGTTCAACCTATGACTGCCATAATGGACCTAATAGACCAAACTATGACTTGTATACTCCTAAGGTGATGTGTTCGTGTGTGTATTAACCGATTCTGATGCGCAGGGCTGCATTTCAGGACATCGAAATTTTCACGTACTTTTGCGTAAGTGGCATAGTCGATCTGAGGCCTTTAGGCAGTTCAACCTCTGACTGCCATAATGCCCCAATAGACCAAACCATGACTTGTATACACCTTTGGTGATGTTTTCGTGTGTGTATTAACCGATTCTGATACACTGGGCTGCATTTCAGGATATCGAAATTTTCACGTACTTTTGCATACCTGGCATCGTCGATGTGAGGCCCTTAGTCAGTTCAACCTCTGACTGCCATAATGGCCCCAATAGACCAAACTATGACTTGTATACACCTTTGGTGATGTTTTCGTATGTGTATTAACCGATTCTGATAGGCTGGACAGCATTTGGAGACATCGACATTTTAGGCAGTTCAAACTCTGACTGCCATAATGGCCCTAATAGACCAAACTATGACTTGTATACACCTAAGGTGATGTTTTCGTTTGTGTATTAACCGATTCTGATACGCTGGGCAGCATTTGGAGACATCGAAATTTTCACGTACTTTTGCATAACTGGCATCGTCGATGTGAGGCCTTTAGGCAGTTCAACCTATGACTGCCATAATGGACCTAATAGACCAAACTATGACTTGTACACACCTAAGGTGATGTTTTCGTGTGTGTATTAACCGATTCTGATACGCTGGGCTGCATTTCAGGACATCGAAATTTTCACGTACTTTTGCATACCTGGCATAGTCGATGTGAGGTCTTTAGGCAGTTCAACCTCTGACTGCCATAATGGTCCCAATAGACCAAACCATACACCTTTGGTGATGTTTTCGTGTGTGTATTAACCGATTCCGATACGCTGGGCTGCATTTCAGGACATCGAAATTTTCACGTACTTTTGCATACCTGGCATCGTCGATGTGAGGCCTTTAGGCAGTTCAACCTATGACTGCCATAATGGACCTAATAGACCAAACTATGACCTGTATACTCCTAAGGTGATGTGTTCGTGTGTGTATTAACCGATTCTGATGCGCAGGGCTGCATTTCAGGACATCGAAATTTTCACGTACTTTTGCGTAAGTGGCATAGTCGATCTGAGGCCTTTAGGCAGTTCAACCTCTGACTGCCATAATGGCCCTAATTGACCAAACTATGACTTGTATACACCTAAGGTGATGTTTTCGTGTGTGTATTAACCGATTCTGATACGCTGGGCTGCATTCCAGGACATCGAAATTTTCACGTATTTTTTCATACCTGGCATCGTCGATGTGAGGCCTTTAGGCAGTTCAACCTCTGAGTGCCATAATGGCCCTACTAGACCAAACTATGACTTGCGTACACCTAATGTGATGTTTTCGTGTGTGTATTTACCGATTCTGATACGCTGGGCTGCATTTCGGGACATCGAAATCTTCACGTACTTTTGTATACCTGGCATCGTCGATGTGAGGCCTTTAGGCAGTTCAACCTCTGACTGCCATAATGGCCCCAATAGACCAAACTATGACTTGCATACACCTAAGGTGATGTTTTCGTGTGTGTATTAACCGATTCTGATACGCTGGGCAGCATTTGGAGACATCGACATTTTCACGTACTTTTGATTACCTGGCATCGTCGATGTGAGGCCTTTAGGCAGTTCAACCTCTGACTGCCATAATGGCCCTAATAGACCAAACTATGACTTGTATACACCTAAGGTGATGTTTTCGTTTGTGTATTAACCGATTCTGATACGCTGGGCAGCATTTGGAGACATCGAAATTTTCACGTACTTTTGCATAACTGGCATCGTCGATGTGAGACCTTTAGGCAGTTCAACCTCTGACTGCCATAATGGCCCCAATAGACCAAACTATGACTTGCATACACATTTGGTGATGTTTTCGCGTGTGTATTAACCGATTCTGATACACTGGGCAGCATTTGGAGACATCGAAATTTTCACGTACTTTTGCATAACTGGCATCGTCGATGTGAGGCTTGTGTGTATTAACGGATTCTGATACGCTGGGCTGCATTTCAGGACATCGAAATTTTCACGTACTTTTGCATACCTGGCATAGTCGATGTGAGGTCTTTAGGCAGTTCAACCTCTGACTGCCATAATGGTCCCAATAGACCAAACCATACACCTTTGGTGATGTTTTCGTGTGTGTATTAACCGATTCTGATACGCTGGGCTGCATTTCAGGACATCGAAATTTTCACGTACTTTTGCATACCTGGCATCGTCGATGTGAGGCCCTTAGTCAGTTCAACCTCTGACTGCCATAATGGCCCTAATAGACCAAACTATGACTTGTATACACCTAAGGTGATGTTTTCGTTTGTGTATTAACCGATTCTGATACGCTGGGCAGCATTTGGAGACATCGAAATTTTCACGTACTTTTGCATAACTGGCATCGTCGATGTGAGGCCTTTAGGCAGTTCAACCTATGACTGCCATAATGGACCTAATAGACCAAACTATGACTTGTACACACCTAAGGTGATGTTTTCGTGTGTGTATTAACCGATTCTGATACGCTGGGCTGCATTTCAGGACATCGAAATTTTCACGTACTTTTGCATACCTGGCATAGTCGATGTGAGGTCTTTAGGCAGTTCAACCTCTGACTGCCATAATGGTCCCAATAGACCAAACCATACACCTTTGGTGATGTTTTCGTGTGTGTATTAACCGATTCCGATACGCTGGGCTGCATTTCAGGACATCGAAATTTTCACGTACTTTTGCATACCTGGCATCGTCGATGTGAGGCCTTTAGGCAGTTCAACCTATGACTGCCATAATGGACCTAATAGACCAAACTATGACCTGTATACTCCTAAGGTGATGTGTTCGTGTGTGTATTAACCGATTCTGATGCGCAGGGCTGCATTTCAGGACATCGAAATTTTCACGTACTTTTGCGTAAGTGGCATAGTCGATCTGAGGCCTTTAGGCAGTTCAACCTCTGACTGCCATAATGGCCCTAATTGACCAAACTATGACTTGTATACACCTAAGGTGATGTTTTCGTGTGTGTATTAACCGATTCTGATACGCTGGGCTGCATTCCAGGACATCGAAATTTTCACGTATTTTTTCATACCTGGCATCGTCGATGTGAGGCCTTTAGGCAGTTCAACCTCTGAGTGCCATAATGGCCCTACTAGACCAAACTATGACTTGCGTACACCTAATGTGATGTTTTCGTGTGTGTATTTACCGATTCTGATACGCTGGGCTGCATTTCGGGACATCGAAATCTTCACGTACTTTTGTATACCTGGCATCGTCGATGTGAGGCCTTTAGGCAGTTCAACCTCTGACTGCCATAATGGCCCCAATAGACCAAACTATGACTTGCATACACCTAAGGTGATGTTTTCGTGTGTGTATTAACCGATTCTGATACGCTGGGCAGCATTTGGAGACATCGACATTTTCACGTACTTTTGATTACCTGGCATCGTCGATGGGAGGCCTTTAGGCAGTTCAACCTCTGACTGCCATAATGGCCCTAATAGACCAAACTATGACTTGTATACACCTAAGGTGATGTTTTCGTTTGTGTATTAACCGATTCTGATACGCTGGGCAGCATTTGGAGACATCGAAATTTTCACGTACTTTTGCATAACTGGCATCGTCGATGTGAGGCCTTTAGGCAGCTCAACCTCTGACTGCCATACTGGCCCTAATAGACCAAACTATGACTAGTATACACCTAAGGTGATGTTTTCGTGTGTGTATTAACCGATTCTCATACGCTGGGCTGCATTTCAGGATATCGAAATTTTCACGTACTTTTGCATACCTGGCACCGTCGATGTGAGGTCTTTAGGCAGTTCAACCTCTGACTGCCATAATGGTCCCAATAGACCAAACCATACACCTTTGGTGATGTTTTCGTGTGTGTATTAACCGATTCTGATACGCTGGGCTGCATTTCAGGACATCGAAATTTTCACGTACTTTTGCATACCTGGCATCGTCGATGTGAGGCCTTTAGGCAGTTCAACCTATGACTGCCATAATGGACCTAATAGACCAAACTATGACTTGTATACTCCTAAGGTGATGTGTTCGTGTGTGTATTAACCGATTCTGATGCGCAGGGCTGCATTTCAGGACATCGAAATTTTCACGTACTTTTGCGTAAGTGGCATAGTCGATCTGAGGCCTTTAGGCAGTTCAACCTCTGACTGCCATAATGCCCCAATAGACCAAACCATGACTTGTATACACCTTTGGTGATGTTTTCGTGTGTGTATTAACCGATTCTGATACACTGGGCTGCATTTCAGGATATCGAAATTTTCACGTACTTTTGCATACCTGGCATCGTCGATGTGAGGCCCTTAGTCAGTTCAACCTCTGACTGCCATAATGGCCCCAATAGACCAAACTATGACTTGTATACACCTTTGGTGATGTTTTCGTATGTGTATTAACCGATTCTGATAGGCTGGACAGCATTTGGAGACATCGACATTTTAGGCAGTTCAAACTCTGACTGCCATAATGGCCCTAATAGACCAAACTATGACTTGTATACACCTAAGGTGATGTTTTCGTTTGTGTATTAACCGATTCTGATACGCTGGGCAGCATTTGGAGACATCGAAATTTTCACGTACTTTTGCATAACTGGCATCGTCGATGTGAGGCCTTTAGGCAGTTCAACCTATGACTGCCATAATGGACCTAATAGACCAAACTATGACTTGTACACACCTAAGGTGATGTTTTCGTGTGTGTATTAACCGATTCTGATACGCTGGGCTGCATTTCAGGACATCGAAATTTTCACGTACTTTTGCATACCTGGCATAGTCGATGTGAGGTCTTTAGGCAGTTCAACCTCTGACTGCCATAATGGTCCCAATAGACCAAACCATACACCTTTGGTGATGTTTTCGTGTGTGTATTAACCGATTCCGATACGCTGGGCTGCATTTCAGGACATCGAAATTTTCACGTACTTTTGCATACCTGGCATCGTCGATGTGAGGCCTTTAGGCAGTTCAACCTATGACTGCCATAATGGACCTAATAGACCAAACTATGACCTGTATACTCCTAAGGTGATGTGTTCGTGTGTGTATTAACCGATTCTGATGCGCAGGGCTGCATTTCAGGACATCGAAATTTTCACGTACTTTTGCGTAAGTGGCATAGTCGATCTGAGGCCTTTAGGCAGTTCAACCTCTGACTGCCATAATGGCCCTAATTGACCAAACTATGACTTGTATACACCTAAGGTGATGTTTTCGTGTGTGTATTAACCGATTCTGATACGCTGGGCTGCATTCCAGGACATCGAAATTTTCACGTATTTTTTCATACCTGGCATCGTCGATGTGAGGCCTTTAGGCAGTTCAACCTCTGAGTGCCATAATGGCCCTACTAGACCAAACTATGACTTGCGTACACCTAATGTGATGTTTTCGTGTGTGTATTTACCGATTCTGATACGCTGGGCTGCATTTCGGGACATCGAAATCTTCACGTACTTTTGTATACCTGGCATCGTCGATGTGAGGCCTTTAGGCAGTTCAACCTCTGACTGCCATAATGGCCCCAATAGACCAAACTATGACTTGCATACACCTAAGGTGATGTTTTCGTGTGTGTATTAACCGATTCTGATACGCTGGGCAGCATTTGGAGACATCGACATTTTCACGTACTTTTGATTACCTGGCATCGTCGATGGGAGGCCTTTAGGCAGTTCAACCTCTGACTGCCATAATGGCCCTAATAGACCAAACTATGACTTGTATACACCTAAGGTGATGTTTTCGTTTGTGTATTAACCGATTCTGATACGCTGGGCAGCATTTGGAGACATCGAAATTTTCACGTACTTTTGCATAACTGGCATCGTCGATGTGAGGCCTTTAGGCAGCTCAACCTCTGACTGCCATACTGGCCCTAATAGACCAAACTATGACTAGTATACACCTAAGGTGATGTTTTCGTGAGTGTATTAACCGATTCTGATAAGCTGGGCTGCATTGGCCCTAATAGACGAAACTATGACTTGAATACACCTAAGGTGATGTTTTCGTGCGTATATTAACCGATTCTGATACGCTGGGCTGCATTTCAGGACATCGAAATTTTCACGTACTTTTGCATACCTGGCATCGTCGATGTGAGGCCTTTAGGCAGTTCAACCTCTGACTGCCATAATGGCCCTAATAGACCAAACTATGACTTGTATACACCTAAGGTGATGTTTTCGTGTGTGTATTAACCGATTCTGATACGCTGGCCTGCATTTCAGGACATCGAAATTTCCACGTACTTTTGCATACCTGGCATCGTCGATGTGAGGCCTTTAGGCAGTTCAACCTCTGACTGCCATAATGGTCCCAATAGACCAAACCATACACCTTTGGTGATGTTTTCGTGTGTGTATTAACTGATTCTGATACGCTGGGCTGCATTTCAGGACATCGAAATTTTCACGTACTTTTGCATACCTGGCATAGTCGATGTGAGGTCTTTAGGCAGTTCAACCTCTGACTGCCATAATGGTCCCAATAGACCAAACCATACACCTTTGGTGATGTTTTCGTGTGTGTATTAACCGATTCTGATACGCTGGGCTGCATTTCAGGACATCGAAATTTTCACGTACTTTTGCATACCTGGCATCGTCGATGTGAGGCCTTTAGGCAGTTCAACCTATGACTGCCATAATGGACCTAATAGACCAAACTATGACTTGTATACTCCTAAGGTGATGTGTTCGTGTGTGTATTAACCGATTCTGATGCGCAGGGCTGCATTTCAGGACATCGAAATTTTCACGTACTTTTGCGTAAGTGGCATAGTCGATCTGAGGCCTTTAGGCAGTTCAACCTCTGACTGCCATAATGCCCCAATAGACCAAACCATGACTTGTATACACCTTTGGTGATGTTTTCGTGTGTGTATTAACCGATTCTGATACACTGGGCTGCATTTCAGGATATCGAAATTTTCACGTACTTTTGCATACCTGCCATCGTCGATGTGAGGCCCTTAGTCAGTTCAACCTCTGACTGCCATAATGGACCTAATAGACCAAACTATGACTTGTATACTCCTAAGGTGATGTGTTCGTGTGTGTATTAACCGATTCTGATGCGCAGGGCTGCATTTCAGGACATCGAAATTTTCACGTACTTTTGCGTAAGTGGCATAGTCGATCTGAGGCCTTTAGGCAGTTCAACCTCTGACTGCCATAATGCCCCAATAGACCAAACCATGACTTGTATACACATTTGGTGATGTTTTCGTGTGTGTATTAACCGATTCTGATACACTGGGCTGCATTTCAGGATATCGAAATTTTCACGTACTTTTGCATACCTGGCATCGTCGATGTGAGGCCTTTAGGCAGTTCAACCTCTGACTGCCATAATGGCCCCAATAGACGAAACTATGACTTGTATACACCTTTGGTGATGTTTTCGTATGTGTATTAACCGATTCTGATAGGCTGGACAGCATTTGGAGACATCTACATTTTAGGCAGTTCAAACTCTGACTGCCATAATGGCCCTAATAGACCAAACTATGACTTGTATACACCTAAGGTGATGTTTTCGTGTGTGTATTAACCGATTCTCATACGCTGGGCTGCATTTCAGGATATCGAAATTTTCACGTACTTTTGCATACCTGGCACCGTCGATGTGAGGCCTTTAGGCAGTTCAACCTCTGACTGCCATAATGACCCCAATAGACCAAACTGTGACTTGTATACACCTTTGGTGATGTTTTCGTGTGTGTATTAACCGATTCTGATACGCTGGGCAGCATTTGGAGACATCGAAATTTTCACGTACTTTTGCATACCTGGAATCGTCGATGTGAGGCCTTTGGGCAGTTCAACCTCTGACTGCCATAATGGCCCTAATAGACCAAACTATGACTTGTATACACCTCTGCTGATGTTTTCGTGTGTGTATTAACCGATTCTGATACGCTGGGCTGCATTTCAGGACATCGAAATTTTCACGTACTTTTGCATACCTGGCATCGTCGATGTGAGGCCATTAGGTAGTTCAACCTCTGACTGCCATAATGGCCCTAATAGACCAAACTATGACTTGTATACACCTAAGGTCATGCTTTCGTGTGTGTATTAACCGATTCTGATACGCTGAGCTGCATTTCAGGACATCGAAATTTTCACGTACTTTCGCATACCTGGCATCGTCGATGTGAGGCCTTTAGGCAGTTCAACCTCTGACTGCCATAATGACCCCAATAGAACAAACTATGACTTGTATACACCTTTGGTGATGTTTTCGTGTGTGTATTAACCGATTCTGATACGCTGGGCAGCATTTGGAGACATCGAAATTTTCACGTTCTTTCGCATACCTGGCATCGTCGATGTGAGGCCTTTAGGCAGTTCAACCTCTGACTGCCATAATGGCCCTAATAGACCAAACTATGACTTGTATACACCTTTGCTGATGTTTTCGTGTGTGTATTAACCGATTCTGATACGCTGGGCTGCATTTCAGGACATCGAAATTTTCACGTAGTTTTGCATACTTGGAATCGTCGATGTGAGCCCTTTGGGCAGTTCAACCTCTGACTGCCATAATGGCCCTAATAGACCAAACTATGACTTGTATACACCTTTGGTGATGTTTTCGTGTGTGTATTAACCGATTCTGATACGCTGGGCTGCATTTCAGGACATCGAAATTTTCACGTACTTTTGCATACCTGGCATCGTCGATGTGAGGCCTTTAGGTAGTTCAACCTCTGACTGCCATAATGGCCCTAATAGACCAAACTATGACTAGTATACACCTAAGGTCATGCTTTCGTGAGTGTATTATCCGATCCTGATACGCTGGGCTGCATTCCAGGACATCGAAATTTTCACGTACCTTTGCATACCTGGCATTGTCGATGTGAGTCCTTTAGACAGTTCAACCTCTGACTGCCATAATGGCCCTAATTGACCAAACTATGACTTGTATACACCTAAGGTGATGTTTTCGTGTGTGTATTAACCGATTCTGATACGCTGGGCTGCATTTCAGGACATCGAAATTTTCACGTACTTTTGCATACCTGGCATCGTCGATGTGAGGCCTTTAGGCAGTTCAACCTCTGACTGCCATAATGGCCCTAATAGACCAAACTATGACTTGTATACACCTAAGGTGATGTTTTCGTGTGTGTATTAACCGATTCTGATACGCTGGCCTGCATTTCAGGACATCGAAATTTCCACGTACTTTTGCATACCTGGCATCGTCGATGTGAGGCCTTTAGGCAGTTCAACCTCTGACTGCCATAATGGCCCTAATTGACCAAACTATGACTTGTATACACCTAAGGTGATGTTTTCGTGTGTGTATTAACCGATTCTGATACGCTGGGCTGCATTCCAGGACATCGAAATTTTCACGTATTTTTTCATACCTGGCATCGTCGATGTGAGGCCTTTAGGCAGTTCAACCTCTGAGTGCCATAATGGTCCTACTAGACCAAACTATGACTTGCGTACACCTAATGTGATGTTTTCGTGTGTGTATTTACCGATTCTGATACGCTGGGCTGCATTTCGGGACATCGAAATCTTCACGTACTTTTGTATACCTGGCATCGTCGATGTGAGGCCTTTAGGCAGTTCAACCTCTGACTGCCATAATGGCCCCAATAGACCAAACTATGACTTGCATACACCTAAGGTGATGTTTTCGTGTGTGTATTAACCGATTCTGATACGCTGGGCAGCATTTGGAGACATCGACATTTTCACGTACTTTTGATTACCTGGCATCGTCGATGGGAGGCCTTTAGGCAGTTCAACCTCTGACTGCCATAATGGCCCTAATAGACCAAACTATGACTTGTATACACCTAAGGTGATGTTTTCGTTTGTGTATTAACCGATTCTGATACGCTGGGCAGCATTTGGAGACATCGAAATTTTCACGTACTTTTGCATAACTGGCATCGTCGATGTGAGGCCTTTAGGCAGCTCAACCTCTGACTGCCATACTGGCCCTAATAGACCAAACTATGACTAGTATACACCTAAGGTGATGTTTTCGTGAGTGTATTAACCGATTCTGATAAGCTGGGCTGCATTGGCCCTAATAGACGAAACTATGACTTGAATACACCTAAGGTGATGTTTTCGTGCGTATATTAACCGATTCTGATACGCTGGGCTGCATTTCAGGACATCGAAATTTTCACGTACTTTTGCATACCTGGCATCGTCGATGTGAGGCCTTTAGGCAGTTCAACCTCTGACTGCCATAATGGCCCTAATAGACCAAACTATGACTTGTATACACCTAAGGTGATGTTTTCGTGTGTGTATTAACCGATTCTGATACGCTGGCCTGCATTTCAGGACATCGAAATTTCCACGTACTTTTGCATACCTGGCATCGTCGATGTGAGGCCTTTAGGCAGTTCAACCTCTGACTGCCATAATGGTCCCAATAGACCAAACCATACACCTTTGGTGATGTTTTCGTGTGTGTATTAACTGATTCTGATACGCTGGGCTGCATTTCAGGACATCGAAATTTTCACGTACTTTTGCATACCTGGCATAGTCGATGTGAGGTCTTTAGGCAGTTCAACCTCTGACTGCCATAATGGTCCCAATAGACCAAACCATACACCTTTGGTGATGTTTTCGTGTGTGTATTAACTGATTCTGATACGCTGGGCTGCATTTCAGGACATCGAAATTTTCACGTACTTTTGCATGCCTGGCATAGTCGATGTGAGGCCTTTAGGCAGTTCAACCTATGACTGCCATAATGGACCTAATAGACCAAACTATGACTTGTATACTCCTAAGGTGATGTGTTCGTGTGTGTATTAACCGATTCTGATGCGCAGGGCTGCATTTCAGGACATCGAAATTTTCACGTACTTTTGCGTAAGTGGCATAGTCGATCTGAGGCCTTTAGGCAGTTCAACCTCTGACTGCCATAATGCCCCAATAGACCAAACCATGACTTGTATACACCTTTGGTGATGTTTTCGTGTGTGTATTAACCGATTCTGATACACTGGGCTGCATTTCAGGATATCGAAATTTTCACGTACTTTTGCATACCTGGCATCGTCGATGTGAGGCCCTTAGTCAGTTCAACCTCTGACTGCCATAATGGCCCCAATAGACCAAACTATGACTTGTATACACCTTTGGTGATGTTTTCGTATGTGTATTAACCGATTCTGATAGGCTGGACAGCATTTGGAGACATCGACATTTTAGGCAGTTCAAACTCTGACTGCCATAATGGCCCTAATAGACCAAACTATGACTTGTATACACCTAAGGTGATGTTTTCGTTTGTGTATTAACCGATTCTGATACGCTGGGCAGCATTTGGAGACATCGAAATTTTCACGTACTTTTGCATAACTGGCATCGTCGATGTGAGGCCTTTAGGCAGTTCAACCTATGACTGCCATAATGGACCTAATAGACCAAACTATGACTTGTACACACCTAAGGTGATGTTTTCGTGTGTGTATTAACCGATTCTGATACGCTGGGCTGCATTTCAGGACATCGAAATTTTCACGTACTTTTGCATACCTGGCATAGTCGATGTGAGGTCTTTAGGCAGTTCAACCTCTGACTGCCATAATGGTCCCAATAGACCAAACCATACACCTTTGGTGATGTTTTCGTGTGTGTATTAACTGATTCTGATACGCTGGGCTGCATTTCAGGACATCGAAATTTTCACGTACCTTTGCATACCTGGCATAGTCGATGTGAGGCCTTTAGGCAGTTCAACCTCTGACTGCCATAATGCCCCAATAGACCAAACCATGACTTGTATACACATTTGGTGATGTTTTCGTGTGTGTATTAACCGATTCTGATACACTGGGCTGCATTTCAGGATATCGAAATTTTCACGTACTTTTGCATACCTGGCATCGTCGATGTGAGGCCTTTAGGCAGTTCAACCTCTGACTGCCATAATGGCCCTAATAGACCAAACTATGACTTGTATACACCTTTGCTGATGTTTTCGTGTGTGTATTAACCGATTCTGATACGCTGGGCTGCATTTCAGGACATCGAAATTTTCACGTAGTTTTGCATACTTGGAATCGTCGATGTGAGCCCTTTGGGCAGTTCAACCTCTGACTGCCATAATGGCCCTAATAGACCAAACTATGACTTGTATACACCTTTGCTGATGTTTTCGTGTGTGTATTAACCGATTCTGATACGCTGGGCTGCATTTCAGTACATCGAAATTTTCACGTACTTTTGCATACCTGGCATCGTCGATGTGAGGCCTTTGACTGCCATAATGGCCCTAATAGACCAAACTATGACTAGTATACACCTAAGGTCATGCTTTCGTGAGTGTATTATCCGATCCTGATACGCTGGGCTGCATTCCAGGACATCGAAATTTTCACGTACCTTTGCATACCTGGCATTGTCGATGTGAGTCCTTTAGACAGTTCAACCTCTGACTGCCATAATGGCCCTAATTGACCAAACTATGACTTGTATACACCTAAGGTGATGTTTTCGTGTGTGTATTAACCGATTCTGATACGCTGGGCTGCATTTCAGGACATCGAAATTTTCACGTACTTTTGCATACCTGGCATCGTCGATGTGAGGCCTTTAGGCAGTTCAACCTCTGACTGCCATAATGGCCCTAATAGACCAAACTATGACTTGTATACACCTAAGGTGATGTTTTCGTGTGTGTATTAACCGATTCTGATACGCTGGCCTGCATTTCAGGACATCGAAATTTCCACGTACTTTTGCATACCTGGCATCGTCGATGTGAGGCCTTTAGGCAGTTCAACCTCTGACTGCCATAATGGCCCTAATTGACCAAACTATGACTTGTATACACCTAAGGTGATGTTTTCGTGTGTGTATTAACCGATTCTGATACGCTGGGCTGCATTCCAGGACATCGAAATTTTCACGTATTTTTTCATACCTGGCATCGTCGATGTGAGGCCTTTAGGCAGTTCAACCTCTGAGTGCCATAATGGCCCTACTAGACCAAACTATGACTTGCGTACACCTAATGTGATGTTTTCGTGTGTGTATTTACCGATTCTGATACGCTGGGCTGCATTTCGGGACATCGAAATCTTCACGTACTTTTGTATACCTGGCATCGTCGATGTGAGGCCTTTAGGCAGTTCAACCTCTGACTGCCATAATGGCCCCAATAGACCAAACTATGACTTGCATACACCTAAGGTGATGTTTTCGTGTGTGTATTAACCGATTCTGATACGCTGGGCAGCATTTGGAGACATCGACATTTTCACGTACTTTGATTACCTGGCATCGTCGATGGGAGGCCTTTAGGCAGTTCAACCTCTGACTGCCATAATGGCCCTAATAGACCAAACTATGACTTGTATACACCTAAGGTGATGTTTTCGTTTGTGTATTAACCGATTCTGATACGCTGGGCAGCATTTGGAGACATCGAAATTTTCACGTACTTTTGCATAACTGGCATCGTCGATGTGAGGCCTTTAGGCAGCTCAACCTCTGACTGCCATACTGGCCCTAATAGACCAAACTATGACTAGTATACACCTAAGGTGATGTTTTCGTGAGTGTATTAACCGATTCTGATAAGCTGGGCTGCATTGGCCCTAATAGACGAAACTATGACTTGAATACACCTAAGGTGATGTTTTCGTGCGTATATTAACCGATTCTGATACGCTGGGCTGCATTTCAGGACATCGAAATTTTCACGTACTTTTGCATACCTGGCATCGTCGATGTGAGGCCTTTAGGCAGTTCAACCTCTGACTGCCATAATGGCCCTAATAGACCAAACTATGACTTGTATACACCTAAGGTGATGTTTTCGTGTGTGTATTAACCGATTCTGATACGCTGGCCTGCATTTCAGGACATCGAAATTTCCACGTACTTTTGCATACCTGGCATCGTCGATGTGAGGCCTTTAGGCAGTTCAACCTCTGACTGCCATAATGGTCCCAATAGACCAAACCATACACCTTTGGTGATGTTTTCGTGTGTGTATTAACCGATTCTGATACGCTGGGCTGCATTTCAGGACATCGAAATTTTCACGTACTTTTGCATACCTGGCATAGTCGATGTGAGGTCTTTAGGCAGTTCAACCTCTGACTGCCATAATGGTCCCAATAGACCAAACCATACACCTTTGGTGATGTTTTCGTGTGTGTATTAACCGATTCTGATACGCTGGGCTGCATTTCAGGACATCGAAATTTTCACGTACTTTTGCATACCTGGCATCGTCGATGTGAGGCCTTTAGGCAGTTCAACCTATGACTGCCATAATGGACCTAATAGACCAAACTATGACTTGTATACTCCTAAGGTGATGTGTTCGTGTGTGTATTAACCGATTCTGATGCGCAGGGCTGCATTTCAGGACATCGAAATTTTCACGTACTTTTGCGTAAGTGGCATAGTCGATCTGAGGCCTTTAGGCAGTTCAACCTCTGACTGCCATAATGCCCCAATAGACCAAACCATGACTTGTATACACCTTTGGTGATGTTTTCGTGTGTGTATTAACCGATTCTGATACACTGGGCTGCATTTCAGGATATCGAAATTTTCACGTACTTTTGCATACCTGGCATCGTCGATGTGAGGCCCTTAGTCAGTTCAACCTCTGACTGCCATAATGGCAACAATAGACCAAACTATGACTTGTATACACCTTTGGTGATGTTTTCGTATGTGTATTAACCGATTCTGATAGGCTGGACAGCATTTGGAGACATCGACATTTTAGGCAGTTCAAACTCTGACTGCCATAATGGCCCTAATAGACCAAACTATGACTTGTATACACCTAAGGTGATGTTTTCGTTTGTGTATTAACCGATTCTGATACGCTGGGCAGCATTTGGAGACATCGAAATTTTCACGTACTTTTGCATAACTGGCATCGTCGATGTGAGGCCTTTAGGCAGTTCAACCTATGACTGCCATAATGGACCTAATAGACCAAACTATGACTTGTACACACCTAAGGTGATGTTTTCGTGTGTGTATTAACCGATTCTGATACGCTGGGCTGCATTTCAGGACATCGAAATTTTCACGTACTTTTGCATACCTGGCATAGTCGATGTGAGGTCTTTAGGCAGTTCAACCTCTGACTGCCATAATGGTCCCAATAGACCAAACCATACACCTTTGGTGATGTTTTCGTGTGTGTATTAACCGATTCTGATACGCTGGGCTGCATTTCAGGACATCGAAATTTTCACGTACTTTTGCATACCTGGCATCGTCGATGTGAGGCCTTTAGGCAGTTCAACCTATGACTGCCATAATGGACCTAATAGACCAAACTATGACTTGTATACACCTCTGCTGATGTTTTCGTGTGTGTATTAACCGATTCTGATGCGCAGGGCTGCATTTCAGGACATCGAAATTTTCACGTACTTTTGCGTAAGTGGCATAGTCGATCTGAGGCCTTTAGGCAGTTCAACCTCTGACTGCCATAATGCCCCAATAGACCAAACCATGACTTGTATACACATTTGGTGATGTTTTCGTGTGTGTATTAACCGATTCTGATACACTGGGCTGCATTTCAGGATATCGAAATTTTCACGTACTTTTGCATACCTGGCATCGTCGATGTGAGGCCTTTAGGCAGTTCAACCTCTGACTGCCATAATGGCCCCAATAGACGAAACTATGACTTGTATACACCTTTGGTGATGTTTTCGTATGTGTATTAACCGATTCTGATAGGCTGGACAGCATTTGGAGACATCGACATTTTAGGCAGTTCAAACTCTGACTGCCATAATGGCCCTAATAGACCAAACTATGACTTGTATACACCTAAGGTGATGTTTTCGAGTGTGTATTAACCGATTCTCATACGCTGGGCTGCATTTCAGGATATCGAAATTTTCACGTACTTTTGCATACCTGGCACCGTCGATGTGAGGCCTTTAGGCAGTTCAACCTCTGACTGCCATAATGACCCCAATAGAAAACACTATGACTTGTATACACCTAAGGTGATGTTTTCGTGTGTGTATTAACCGATTCTGATACGCTGGGCAGCATTTGGAGACATCGAAATTTTCACGTACTTTTGCATACCTGGAATCGTCGATGTGAGGCCTTTGGGCAGTTCAACCTCTGACTGCCATAATGGCCCTAATAGACCAAACTATGACTTGTATACACCTCTGCTGATGTTTTCGTGTGTGTATTAACCGATTCTGATACGCTGGGCTGCATTTCAGGACATCGAAATTTTCACGTACTTTTGCATACCTGGCATAGTCGATGTGAGGCCTTTAGGCAGTTCAACATCTGACTGCCATTATGGCCCTAATAGACCAAACTATGACTTGTATACACCTAAGGTCATGCTTTCGTGTGTGTATTAACCGATTCTGATACGCTGAGCTGCATTTCAGGACATCGAAATTTTCACGTACTTTCGCATACCTGGCATCGTCGATGTGAGGCCTTTAGGCAGTTCAACCTCTGACTGCCATAATGACCCCAATAGAACAAACTATGACTTGTATACACCTTTGGTGATGTTTTCGTGTGTGTATTAACCGATTCTGATACGCTGGGCAGCATTTGGAGACATCGAAATTTTCACGTTCTTTCGCATACCTGGCATCGTCGATGTGAGGCCTTTAGGCAGTTCAACCTCTGACTGCCATAATGGCCCTAATAGACCAAACTATGACTTGTATACACCTTTGCTGATGTTTTCGTGTGTGTATTAACCGATTCTGATACGCTGGGCTGCATTTCAGGACATCGAAATTTTCACGTAGTTTTGCATACTTGGAATCGTCGATGTGAGCCCTTTGGGCAGTTCAACCTCTGACTGCCATAATGGCCCTAATAGACCAAACTATGACTTGTATACACCTTTGCTGATGTTTTCGTGTGTGTATTAACCGATTCTGATACGCTGGGCTGCATTTCAGGACATCGAAATTTTCACGTACTTTTGCATACCTGGCATCGTCGATATGAGGCCTTTAGGTAGTTCAACCTCTGACTGCCATAATGGCCCTAATAGACCAAACTATGACTAGTATACACCTAAGGTCATGCTTTCGTGAGTGTATTATCCGATCCTGATAGGCTGGGCTGCATTCCAGGACATCGAAATTTTCACGTACCTTTGCATACCTGGCATTGTCGATGTGAGTCCTTTAGACAGTTCAACCTCTGACTGCCATAATGGCCCTAATTGACCAAACTATGACTTGTATACACCTAAGGTGATGTTTTCGTGTGTGTATTAACCGATTCTGATACGCTGGGCTGCATTTCAGGACATCGAAATTTTCACGTACTTTTGCATACCTGGCATCGTCGATGTGAGGCCTTTAGGCAGTTCAACCTCTGACTGCCATAATGGCCCTAATAGACCAAACTATGACTTGTATACACCTAAGGTGATGTTTTCGTGTGTGTATTAACCGATTCTGATACGCTGGCCTGCATTTCAGGACATCGAAATTTCCACGTACTTTTGCATACTTGGCATCGTCGATGTGAGGCCTTTAGGCAGTTCAACCTCTGACTGCCATAATGGCCCTAATTGACCAAACTATGACTTGTATACACCTAAGGTGATGTTTTCGTGTGTGTATTAACCGATTCTGATACGCTGGGCTGCATTTCGGGACATCGAAATCTTCACGTACTTTTGTATACCTGGCATCGTCGATGTGAGGCCTTTAGGCAGATCAACCTCTGACTGCCATAATGGCCCCAATAGACCAAACTATGACTTGCATACACCTAAGGTGATGTTTTCGTGTGTGTATTAACCGATTCTGATACGCTGGGCAGCATTTGGAGACATCGACATTTTCACGTACTTTTGATTACCTGGCATCGTCGATGGGAGGCCTTTAGGCAGTTCAACCTCTGACTGCCATAATGGCCCTAATAGACCAAACTATGACTTGTATACACCTAAGGTGATGTTTTCGTTTGTGTATTAACCGATTCTGATACGCTGGGCAGCATTTGGAGACATCGAAATTTTCACGTACTTTTGCATAACTGGCATCGTCGATGTGAGGCCTTTAGGCAGCTCAACCTCTGACTGCCATACTGGCCCTAATAGACCAAACTATGACTAGTATACACCTAAGGTGATGTTTTCGTGAGTGTATTAACCGATTCTGATAAGCTGGGCTGCATTGGCCCTAATAGACGAAACTATGACTTGAATACACCTAAGGTGATGTTTTCGTGCGTATATTAACCGATTCTGATACGCTGGGCTGCATTTCAGGACATCGAAATTTTCACGTACTTTTGCATACCTGGCATCGTCGATGTGAGGCCTTTAGGCAGTTCAACCTCAGACTGCCATAATGGCCCTAATAGACCAAACTATGACTTGTATACACCTAAGGTGATGTTTTCGTGTGTGTATTAACCGATTCTGATACGCTGGCCTGCATTTCAGGACATCGAAATTTCCACGTACTTTTGCATACCTGGCATCGTCGATGTGAGGCCTTTAGTCAGTTCAACCTCTGACTGCCATAATGGCCCTAATTGACCAAACTATGACTTGTATACACCTAAGGTGATGTTTTCGTGTGTGTATTAACCGATTCTGATACGCTGGCCTGCATTTCAGGACATCGAAATTTCCACGTACTTTTGCATACCTGGCATCGTCGATGTGAGGCCTTTAGGCAGTTCAACCTCTGACTGCCATAATGGCCCTAATTGACCAAACTATGACTTGTATACACCTAAGGTGATGTTTTCGTGTGTGTATTAACCGATTCTGATACGCTGGGCTGCATTCCAGGACATCGAAATTTTCACGTATTTTTTCATACCTGGCATCGTCGATGTGAGGCCTTTAGGCAGTTCAACCTCTGAGTGCCATAATGGCCCTACTAGACCAAACTATGACTTGCGTACACCTAATGTGATGTTTTCGTGTGTGTATTAACCGATTCTGATACGCTGGGCTGCATTTCAGGACATCGAAATTTTCACGTACTTTTGCATACCTGGCATCGTCGATGTGAGGCCATTAGGTAGTTCAACCTCTGACTGCCATAATGGCCCTAATAGACCAAACTATGACTTGTATACACCTAAGGTCATGCTTTCGTGTGTGTATTAACCGATTCTGATACGCTGGGCTGCATTTCGGGACATCGAAATCTTCACGTACTTTTGTATACCTGGCATCGTCGATGTGAGGCCTTTAGGCAGATCAACCTCTGACTGCCATAATGGCCCCAATAGACCAAACTATGACTTGTATACACCTAAGGTGATGTTTTCGTGTGTGTATTAACCGATTCTGATACGCTGGGCAACATTTGGAGACATCGACATTTTCACGTACTTTTGCATAACTGGCATCGTCGATGTGAGGCCTTTAGGCAGCTCAACCTCTGACTGCCATACTGGCCCTAATAGACCAAACTATGACTAGTATACACCTAAGGTGATGTTTTCGTGAGTGTATTAACCGATTCTGATAAGCTGGGCTGCATTGGCCCTAATAGACGAAACTATGACTTGAATACACCTAAGGTGATGTTTTCGTGCGTATATTAACCGATTCTGATACGCTGGGCTGCATTTCAGGACATCGAAATTTTCACGTACTTTTGCATACCTGGCATCGTCGATGTGAGGCCTTTAGGCAGTTCAACCTCAGACTGCCATAATGGCCCTAATAGACCAAACTATGACTTGTATACACCTAAGGTGATGTTTTCGTGCGTGTATTAACCGATTCTGATACGCTGGCCTGCATTTCAGGACATCGAAATTTCCACGTACTTTTGCATACCTGGCATCGTCGATGTGAGGCCTTTAGGCAGTTCAACCTCTGACTGCCATAATGGCCCTAATTGACCAAACTATGACTTGTATACACCTAAGGTGATGTTTTCGTGTGTGTATTAACCGATTCTGATACGCTGGGCTGCATTCCAGGACATGGAAATTTTCACGTACTTTTGCATACCTGGCGTCGTCGATGTGAGGCCTTTAGGCAGTTCAACCTCTGACTGCCATAATGGCCCTAACAGACCAAATTATGACTTGTATACACCTTTGGTGATGTTTTCGTGTGTGTATTAACCGATTCTGATACGCTGGCCTGCATTTCAGGACATCGAAATTTCCACGTACTTTTGCATACCTGGCATCGTCGATGTGAGGCCTTTAGGCAGTTCAACCTCTGACTGCCATAATGGCCCTAATTGACCAAACTATGACTTGTATACACCTAAGGTGATGTTTTCGTGTGTGTATTAACCGATTCTGATACGCTGGGCTGCATTCCAGGACATCGAAATTTTCACGTATTTTTTCATACCTGGCATCGTCGATGTGAGGCCTTTAGGCAGTTCAACCTCTGAGTGCCATAATGGCCCTACTAGACCAAACTATGACTTGCGTACACCTAATGTGATGTTTTCGTGTGTGTATTTACCGATTCTGATACGCTGGGCTGCATTTCGGGACATCGAAATCTTCACGTACTTTTGTATACCTGGCATCGTCGATGTGAGGCCTTTAGGCAATTCAACCTCTGACTGCCATAATGGCCCCAATAGACCAAACTATGACTTGCATACACCTAAGGTGATGTTTTCGTGTGTGTATTAACCGATTCTGAGACGCTGGGCAGCATTTGGAGACATCGACATTTTCACGTACTTTTGATTACCTGGCATCGTCGATGGGAGGCCTTTAGGCAGTTCAACCTCTGACTGCCATAATGGCCCTAATAGACCAAACTATGACTTGTATACACCTAAGGTGATGTTTTCGTTTGTGTATTAACCGATTCTGATACGCTGGGCAGCATTTGGAGACATCGAAATTTTCACGTACTTTTGCATAACTGGCATCGTCGATGTGAGGCCTTTAGGCAGCTCAACCTCTGACTGCCATACTGGCCCTAATAGACCAAACTATGACTAGTATACACCTAAGGTGATGTTTTCGTGAGTGTATTAACCGATTCTGATAAGCT
This sequence comes from Eristalis tenax, assembly GCA_905231855.2. Taxonomy (NCBI): domain Eukaryota; kingdom Metazoa; phylum Arthropoda; class Insecta; order Diptera; family Syrphidae; genus Eristalis; species Eristalis tenax. The sequence goes on along the minus strand of HG993124.1, from coordinate 63,938,985 downwards.
GGGCTGCATTGGCCCTAATAGACGAAACTATGACTTGAATACACCTAAGGTGATGTTTTCGTGCGTATATTAACCGATTCTGATACGCTGGGCTGCATTTCAGGACATCGAAATTTTCACGTACTTTTGCATACCTGGCATCGTCGATGTGAGGCCTTTAGGCAGTTCAACCTCAGACTGCCATAATGGCCCTAATAGACCAAACTATGACTTGTATACACCTAAGGTGATGTTTTCGTGTGTGTATTAACCGATTCTGATACGCTGGCCTGCATTTCAGGACATCGAAATTTCCACGTACTTTTGCATACCTGGCATCGTCGATGTGAGGCCTTTAGTCAGTTCAACCTCTGACTGCCATAATGGCCCTAATTGACCAAACTATGACTTGTATACACCTAAGGTGATGTTTTCGTGTGTGTATTAACCGATTCTGATACGCTGGCCTGCATTTCAGGACATCGAAATTTCCACGTACTTTTGCATACCTGGCATCGTCGATGTGAGGCCTTTAGGCAGTTCAACCTCTGACTGCCATAATGGCCCTAATTGACCAAACTATGACTTGTATACACCTAAGGTGATGTTTTCGTGTGTGTATTAACCGATTCTGATACGCTGGGCTGCATTCCAGGACATCGAAATTTTCACGTATTTTTTCATACCTGGCATCGTCGATGTGAGGCCTTTAGGCAGTTCAACCTCTGAGTGCCATAATGGCCCTACTAGACCAAACTATGACTTGCGTACACCTAATGTGATGTTTTCGTGTGTGTATTAACCGATTCTGATACGCTGGGCTGCATTTCAGGACATCGAAATTTTCACGTACTTTTGCATACCTGGCATCGTCGATGTGAGGCCATTAGGTAGTTCAACCTCTGACTGCCATAATGGCCCTAATAGACCAAACTATGACTTGTATACACCTAAGGTCATGCTTTCGTGTGTGTATTAACCGATTCTGATACGCTGGGCTGCATTTCGGGACATCGAAATCTTCACGTACTTTTGTATACCTGGCATCGTCGATGTGAGGCCTTTAGGCAGATCAACCTCTGACTGCCATAATGGCCCCAATAGACCAAACTATGACTTGCATACACCTAAGGTGATGTTTTCGTGTGTGTATTAACCGATTCTGATACGCTGGGCAACATTTGGAGACATCGACATTTTCACGTACTTTTGCATAACTGGCATCGTCGATGTGAGGCCTTTAGGCAGCTCAACCTCTGACTGCCATACTGGCCCTAATAGACCAAACTATGACTAGTATACACCTAAGGTGATGTTTTCGTGAGTGTATTAACCGATTCTGATAAGCTGGGCTGCATTGGCCCTAATAGACGAAACTATGACTTGAATACACCTAAGGTGATGTTTTCGTGCGTATATTAACCGATTCTGATACGCTGGGCTGCATTTCAGGACATCGAAATTTTCACGTACTTTTGCATACCTGGCATCGTCGATGTGAGGCCTTTAGGCAGTTCAACCTCAGACTGCCATAATGGCCCTAATAGACCAAACTATGACTTGTATACACCTAAGGTGATGTTTTCGTGTGTGTATTAACCGATTCTGATACGCTGGCCTGCATTTCAGGACATCGAAATTTCCACGTACTTTTGCATACCTGGCATCGTCGATGTGAGGCCTTTAGGCAGTTCAACCTCTGACTGCCATAATGGCCCTAATTGACCAAACTATGACTTGTATACACCTAAGGTGATGTTTTCGTGTGTGTATTAACCGATTCTGATACGCTGGGCTGCATTCCAGGACATGGAAATTTTCACGTACTTTTGCATACCTGGCGTCGTCGATGTGAGGCCTTTAGGCAGTTCAACCTCTGACTGCCATAATGGCCCTAATTGACCAAACTATGACTAGTATACACCTAAGGTGATGTTTTCGTGAGTGTATTAACCGATTCTGATAAGCTGGGCTGCATTGGCCCTAATAGACGAAACTATGACTTGAATACACCTAAGGTGATGTTTTCGTGCGTATATTAACCGATTCTGATACGCTGGGCTGCATTTCAGGACATCGAAATTTTCACGTACTTTTGCATACCTGGCATCGTCGATGTGAGGCCTTTAGGCAGTTCAACCTCAGACTGCCATAATGGCCCTAATAGACCAAACTATGACTTGTATACACCTAAGGTGATGTTTTCGTGTGTGTATTAACCGATTCTGATACGCTGGCCTGCATTTCAGGACATCGAAATTTCCACGTACTTTTGCATACCTGGCATCGTCGATGTGAGGCCTTTAGTCAGTTCAACCTCTGACTGCCATAATGGCCCTAATTGACCAAACTATGACTTGTATACACCTAAGGTGATGTTTTCGTGTGTGTATTAACCGATTCTGATACGCTGGCCTGCATTTCAGGACATCGAAATTTCCACGTACTTTTGCATACCTGGCATCGTCGATGTGAGGCCTTTAGGCAGTTCAACCTCTGACTGCCATAATGGCCCTAATTGACCAAACTATGACTTGTATACACCTAAGGTGATGTTTTCGTGTGTGTATTAACCGATTCTGATACGCTGGGCTGCATTCCAGGACATCGAAATTTTCACGTATTTTTTCATACCTGGCATCGTCGATGTGAGGCCTTTAGGCAGTTCAACCTCTGAGTGCCATAATGGCCCTACTAGACCAAACTATGACTTGCGTACACCTAATGTGATGTTTTCGTGTGTGTATTAACCGATTCTGATACGCTGGGCTGCATTTCAGGACATCGAAATTTTCACGTACTTTTGCATACCTGGCATCGTCGATGTGAGGCCATTAGGTAGTTCAACCTCTGACTGCCATAATGGCCCTAATAGACCAAACTATGACTTGTATACACCTAAGGTCATGCTTTCGTGTGTGTATTAACCGATTCTGATACGCTGGGCTGCATTTCGGGACATCGAAATCTTCACGTACTTTTGTATACCTGGCATCGTCGATGTGAGGCCTTTAGGCAGATCAACCTCTGACTGCCATAATGGCCCCAATAGACCAAACTATGACTTGCATACACCTAAGGTGATGTTTTCGTGTGTGTATTAACCGATTCTGATACGCTGGGCAACATTTGGAGACATCGACATTTTCACGTACTTTTGCATAACTGGCATCGTCGATGTGAGGCCTTTAGGCAGCTCAACCTCTGACTGCCATACTGGCCCTAATAGACCAAACTATGACTAGTATACACCTAAGGTGATGTTTTCGTGAGTGTATTAACCGATTCTGATAAGCTGGGCTGCATTGGCCCTAATAGACGAAACTATGACTTGAATACACCTAAGGTGATGTTTTCGTGCGTATATTAACCGATTCTGATACGCTGGGCTGCATTTCAGGACATCGAAATTTTCACGTACTTTTGCATACCTGGCATCGTCGATGTGAGGCCTTTAGGCAGTTCAACCTCAGACTGCCATAATGGCCCCTAATAGACCAAACTATGACTTGTATACACCTAAGGTGATGTTTTCGTGTGTGTATTAACCGATTCTGATACGCTGGCCTGCATTTCAGGACATCGAAATTTCCACGTACTTTTGCATACCTGGCATCGTCGATGTGAGGCCTTTAGGCAGTTCAACCTCTGACTGCCATAATGGCCCTAATTGACCAAACTATGACTTGTATACACCTAAGGTGATGTTTTCGTGTGTGTATTAACCGATTCTGATACGCTGGGCTGCATTCCAGGACATGGAAATTTTCACGTACTTTTGCATACCTGGCGTCGTCGATGTGAGGCCTTTAGGCAGTTCAACCTCTGACTGCCATAATGGCCCTAACAGACCAAATTATGACTTGTATACACCTTTGGTGATGTTTTCGTGTGTGTATTAACCGATTCTGATACGCTGGCCTGCATTTCAGGACATCGAAATTTCCACGTACTTTTGCATACCTGGCATCGTCGATGTGAGGCCTTTAGGCAGTTCAACCTCTGACTGCCATAATGGCCCTAATTGACCAAACTATGACTTGTATACACCTAAGGTGATGTTTTCGTGTGTGTATTAACCGATTCTGATACGCAGGGCTGCATTCCAGGACATCGAAATTTTCACGTATTTTTTCATACCTGGCATCGTCGATGTGAGGCCTTTAGGCAGTTCAACCTCTGAGTGCCATAATGGCCCTACTAGACCAAACTATGACTTGCGTACACCTAATGTGATGTTTTCGTGTGTGTATTTACCGATTCTGATACGCTGGGCTGCATTTCGGGACATCGAAATCTTCACGTACTTTTGTATACCTGGCATCGTCGATGTGAGGCCTTTAGGCAGTTCAACCTCTGACTGCCATAATGGCCCCAATAGACCAAACTATGACTTGCATACACCTAAGGTGATGTTTTCGTGTGTGTATTAACCGATTCTGAGACGCTGGGCAGCATTTGGAGACATCGACATTTTCACGTACTTTTGATTACCTGGCATCGTCGATGGGAGGCCTTTAGGCAGTTCAACCTCTGACTGCCATAATGGCCCTAATAGACCAAACTATGACTTGTATACACCTAAGGTGATGTTTTCGTTTGTGTATTAACCGATTCTGATACGCTGGGCAGCATTTGGAGACATCGAAATTTTCACGTACTTTTGCATAACTGGCATCGTCGATGTGAGGCCTTTAGGCAGCTCAACCTCTGACTGCCATACTGGCCCTAATAGACCAAACTATGACTAGTATACACCTAAGGTGATGTTTTCGTGAGTGTATTAACCGATTCTGATAAGCTGGGCTGCATTGGCCCTAATAGACGAAACTATGACTTGAATACACCTAAGGTGATGTTTTCGTGCGTATATTAACCGATTCTGATACGCTGGGCTGCATTTCAGGACATCGAAATTTTCACGTACTTTTGCATACCTGGCATCGTCGATGTGAGGCCTTTAGGCAGTTCAACCTCTGACTGCCATAATGGCCCTAATAGACCAAACTATGACTTGTATACACCTAAGGTGATGTTTTCGTGTGTGTATTAACCGATTCTGATACGCTGGGCTGCATTCCAGGACATGGAAATTTTCACGTACTTTTGCATACCTGGCGTCGTCGATGTGAGGCCTTTAGGCAGTTCAACCTCTGACTGCCATAATGGCCCTAACAGACCAAACTATGACTTGTATACACCTTTGGTGATGTTTTCGTGTGTGTATTAACCGATTCTGATACGCTGGGCAGCATTTGGAGACATCGAAATTTTCACGTTCTTTCGCATACCTGGCATCGTCGATGTGAGGCCTTTAGGCAGTTCAACCTCTGACTGCCATAATGGCCCTAATAGACCAAACTATGACTTGTATACACCTTTGGTGATGTTTTCGTGTGTGTATTAACCGATTCTGATACGCTGGGCTGCATTTCAGGACATCGAAATTTTCACGTAGTTTTGCATACTTGGAATCGTCGATGTGAGCCCTTTGGGCAGTTCAACCTCTGACTGCCATAATGGCCCTAATAGACCAAACTATGACTTGTATACACCTTTGCTGATGTTTTCGTGTGTGTATTAACCGATTCTGATACGCTGGGCTGCATTTCAGGACATCGAAATTTTCACGTACTTTTGCATACCTGGCATCGTCGATGTGAGGCCATTAGGTAGTTCAACCTCTGACTGCCATAATGGCCCTAATAGACCAAACTATGACTTGTATACACCTAAGGTCATGCTTTCGTGTGTGTATTAACCGATTCTGATACGCTGAGCTGCATTTCAGGACATCGAAATTTTCACGTACTTTCGCATACCTGGCATCGTCGATGTGAGGCCTTTAGGCAGTTCAACCTCTGACTGCCATAATGACCCCAATAGAACAAACTATGACTTGTATACACCTTTGGTGATGTTTTCGTGTGTGTATTAACCGATTCTGATACGCTGGGCAGCATTTGGAGACATCGAAATTTTCACGTTCTTTCGCATACCTGGCATCGTCGATGTGAGGCCTTTAGGCAGTTCAACCTCTGACTGCCATAATGGCCCTAATAGACCAAACTATGACTTGTATACACCTTTGCTGATGTTTTCGTGTGTGTATTAACCGATTCTGATACGCTGGGCTGCATTTCAGGACATCGAAATTTTCACGTAGTTTTGCATACTTGGAATCGTCGATGTGAGCCCTTTGGGCAGTTCAACCTCTGACTGCCATAATGGCCCTAATAGACCAAACTATGACTTGTATACACCTTTGCTGATGTTTTTGTGTGTGTATTAACCGATTCTGATACGCTGGGCTGCATTTCAGGACATCGAAATTTTCACGTACTTTTGCATACCTGGCATCGTCGATGTGAGGCCTTTAGGTAGTTCAACCTCTGACTGCCATAATGGCCCTAATAGACCAAACTATGACTAGTATACACCTAAGGTCATGCTTTCGTGAGTGTATTATCCGATCCTGATACGCTGGGCTGCATTCCAGGACATCGAAATTTTCACGTACCTTTGCATACCTGGCATTGTCGATGTGAGTCCTTTAGACAGTTCAACCTCTGACTGCCATAATGGCCCTAATTGACCAAACTATGACTTGTATACACCTAAGGTGATGTTTTCGTGTGTGTATTAACCGATTCTGATACGATGGGCTGCATTTCAGGACATCGAAATTTTCACGTACTTTTGCATACCTGGCATCGTCGATGTGAGGCCTTTAGGCAGTTCAACCTCTGACTGCCATAATGGCCCTAATAGACCAAACTATGACTTGTATACACCTAAGGTGATGTTTTCGTGTGTGTATTAACCGATTCTGATACGCTGGCCTGCATTTCAGGACATCGAAATTTCCACGTACTTTTGCATACCTGGCATCGTCGATGTGAGGCCTTTAGGCAGTTCAACCTCTGACTGCCATAATGGCCCTAATTGACCAAACTATGACTTGTATACACCTAAGGTGATGTTTTCGTGTGTCTATTAACCGATTCTGATACGCTGGGCTGCATTCCAGGACATCGAAATTTTCACGTATTTTTTCATACCTGGCATCGTCGATGTGAGGCCTTTAGGCAGTTCAACCTCTGAGTGCCATAATGGCCCTACTAGACCAAACTATGACTTGCGTACACCTAATGTGATGTTTTCGTGTGTGTATTTACCGATTCTGATACGCTGGGCTGCATTTCAGGACATCGAAATTTTCACGTACTTTTGCATACCTGGCATCGTCGATGTGAGGCCTTTAGGCAGTTCAACCTCTGACTGCCATAATGGCCCTAATAGACCAAACTATGACTTGTATACACCTAAGGTGATGTTTTCGTGTGTGTATTAACCGATTCAGATACGCTGGCCTGCATTTCAGGACATCGAAATTTCCACGTACTTTTGCATACCTGGCATCGTCGATGTGAGGCCTTTAGGCAGTTCAACCTCTGACTGCCATAATGGCCCTAATTGACCAAACTATGACTTGTATACACCTAAGGTGATGTTTTCGTGTGTGTATTAACCGATTCTGATACGCTGGGCTGCATTCCAGGACGTGGAAATTTTCACGTACTTTTGCATACCTGGCGTCGTCGATGTGAGGCCTTTAGGCAGTTCAACCTCTGACTGCCATAATGCCCCAATAGACCAAACCATGACTTGTATACACATTTGGTGATGTTTTCGTGTGTGTATTAACCGATTCTGATACACTGGGCTGCATTTCAGGATATCGAAATTTTCACGTACTTTTGCATACCTGGCATCGTCGATGTGAGGCCTTTAGGCAGTTCAACCTCTGACTGCCATAATGGCCCTAATTGACCAAACTATGACTTGTATACACCTAAGGTGATGTTTTCGTGTGTGTATTAACCGATTCTGATACGCTGGGCTGCATTCCAGGACATCGAAATTTTCACGTATTTTTTCATACCTGGCATCGTCGATGTGAGGCCTTTAGGCAGTTCAACCTCTGAGTGCCATAATGGCCCTACTAGACCAAACTATGACTTGCGTACACCTAATGTGATGTTTTCGTGTGTGTATTAACCGATTCTGATACGCTGGGCTGCATTTCAGGACATCGAAATTTTCACGTACTTTTGCATACCTGGCATCGTCGATGTGAGGCCATTAGGTAGTTCAACCTCTGACTGCCATAATGGCCCTAATAGACCAAACTATGACTTGTATACACCTAAGGTCATGCTTTCGTGTGTGTATTAACCGATTCTGATACGCTGGGCTGCATTTCGGGACATCGAAATCTTCACGTACTTTTGTATACCTGGCATCGTCGATGTGAGGCCTTTAGGCAGATCAACCTCTGACTGCCATAATGGCCCCAATAGACCAAACTATGACTTGCATACACCTAAGGTGATGTTTTCGTGTGTGTATTAACCGATTCTGATACGCTGGGCAACATTTGGAGACATCGACATTTTCACGTACTTTTGCATAACTGGCATCGTCGATGTGAGGCCTTTAGGCAGCTCAACCTCTGACTGCCATACTGGCCCTAATAGACCAAACTATGACTAGTATACACCTAAGGTGATGTTTTCGTGAGTGTATTAACCGATTCTGATAAGCTGGGCTGCATTGGCCCTAATAGACGAAACTATGACTTGAATACACCTAAGGTGATGTTTTCGTGCGTATATTAACCGATTCTGATACGCTGGGCTGCATTTCAGGACATCGAAATTTTCACGTACTTTTGCATACCTGGCATCGTCGATGTGAGGCCTTTAGGCAGTTCAACCTCAGACTGCCATAATGGCCCTAATAGACCAAACTATGACTTGTATACACCTAAGGTGATGTTTTCGTGTGTGTATTAACCGATTCTGATACGCTGGCCTGCATTTCAGGACATCGAAATTTCCACGTACTTTTGCATACCTGGCATCGTCGATGTGAGGCCTTTAGGCAGTTCAACCTCTGACTGCCATAATGGCCCTAATTGACCAAACTATGACTTGTATACACCTAAGGTGATGTTTTCGTGTGTGTATTAACCGATTCTGATACGCTGGGCTGCATTCCAGGACATGGAAATTTTCACGTACTTTTGCATACCTGGCGTCGTCGATGTGAGGCCTTTAGGCAGTTCAACCTCTGACTGCCATAATGGCCCTAACAGACCAAACTATGACTTGTATACACCTTTGGTGATGTTTTCGTGTGTGTATTAACCGATTCTGATACGCTGGCCTGCATTTCAGGATATCGAAATTTCCACGTACTTTTGCATACCTGGCATCGTCGATGTGAGGCCTTTAGGCAGTTCAACCTCTGACTGCCATAATGGCCCTAATTGACCAAACTATGACTTGTATACACCTAAGGTGATGTTTTCGTGTGTGTATTAACCGATTCTGATACGCTGGGCTGCATTCCAGGACATCGAAATTTTCACGTATTTTTTCATACCTGGCATCGTCGATGTGAGGCCTTTAGGCAGTTCAACCTCTGAGTGCCATAATGGCCCTACTAGACCAAACTATGACTTGCGTACACCTAATGTGATGTTTTCGTGTGTGTATTTACCGATTCTGATACGCTGGGCTGCATTTCGGGACATCGAAATCTTCACGTACTTTTGTATACCTGGCATCGTCGATGTGAGGCCTTTAGGCAGTTCAACCTCTGACTGCCATAATGGCCCCAATAGACCAAACTATGACTTGCATACACCTAAGGTGATGTTTTCGTGTGTGTATTAACCGATTCTGAGACGCTGGGCAGCATTTGGAGACATCGACATTTTCACGTACTTTTGATTACCTGGCATCGTCGATGGGAGGCCTTTAGGCAGTTCAACCTCTGACTGCCATAATGGCCCTAATAGACCAAACTATGACTTGTATACACCTAAGGTGATGTTTTCGTTTGTGTATTAACCGATTCTGATACGCTGGGCAGCATTTGGAGACATCGAAATTTTCACGTACTTTTGCATAACTGGCATCGTCGATGTGAGGCCTTTAGGCAGCTCAACCTCTGACTGCCATACTGGCCCTAATAGACCAAACTATGACTAGTATACACCTAAGGTGATGTTTTCGTGAGTGTATTAACCGATTCTGATAAGCTGGGCTGCATTGGCCCTAATAGACGAAACTATGACTTGAATACACCTAAGGTGATGTTTTCGTGCGTATATTAACCGATTCTGATACGCTGGGCTGCATTTCAGGACATCGAAATTTTCACGTACTTTTGCATACCTGGCATCGTCGATGTGAGGCCTTTAGGCAGTTCAACCTCTGACTGCCATAATGGCCCTAATAGACCAAACTATGACTTGTATACACCTAAGGTGATGTTTTCGTGTGTGTATTAACCGATTCTGATACGCTGGGCTGCATTCCAGGACATGGAAATTTTCACGTACTTTTGCATACCTGGCGTCGTCGATGTGAGGCCTTTAGGCAGTTCAACCTCTGACTGCCATAATGGCCCTAACAGACCAAACTATGACTTGTATACACCTTTGGTGATGTTTTCGTGTGTGTATTAACCGATTCTGATACGCTGGGCAGCATTTGGAGACATCGAAATTTTCACGTTCTTTCGCATACCTGGCATCGTCGATGTGAGGCCTTTAGGCAGTTCAACCTCTGACTGCCATAATGGCCCTAATAGACCAAACTATGACTTGTATACACCTTTGCTGATGTTTTCGTGTGTGTATTAACCGATTCTGATACGCTGGGCTGCATTTCAGGACATCGAAATTTTCACGTAGTTTTGCATACTTGGAATCGTCGATGTGAGCCCTTTGGGCAGTTCAACCTCTGACTGCCATAATGGCCCTAATAGACCAAACTATGACTTGTATACACCTTTGCTGATGTTTTCGTGTGTGTATTAACCGATTCTGATACGCTGGGCTGCATTTCAGGACATCGAAATTTTCACGTACTTTTGCATACCTGGCATCGTCGATGTGAGGCCATTAGGTAGTTCAACCTCTGACTGCCATAATGGCCCTAATAGACCAAACTATGACTTGTATACACCTAAGGTCATGCTTTCGTGTGTGTATTAACCGATTCTGATACGCTGAGCTGCATTTCAGGACATCGAAATTTTCACGTACTTTCGCATACCTGGCATCGTCGATGTGAGGCCTTTAGGCAGTTCAACCTCTGACTGCCATAATGACCCCAATAGAACAAACTATGACTTGTATACACCTTTGGTGATGTTTTCGTGTGTGTATTAACCGATTCTGATACGCTGGGCAGCATTTGGAGACATCGAAATTTTCACGTTCTTTCGCATACCTGGCATCGTCGATGTGAGGCCTTTAGGCAGTTCAACCTCTGACTGCCATAATGGCCCTAATAGACCAAACTATGACTTGTATACACCTTTGCTGATGTTTTCGTGTGTGTATTAACCGATTCTGATACGCTGGGCTGCATTTCAGGACATCGAAATTTTCACGTAGTTTTGCATACTTGGAATCGTCGATGTGAGCCCTTTGGGCAGTTCAACCTCTGACTGCCATAATGGCCCTAATAGACCAAACTATGACTTGTATACACCTTTGCTGATGTTTTCGTGTGTGTATTAACCGATTCTGATACGCTGGGCTGCATTTCAGGACATCGAAATTTTCACGTACTTTTGCATACCTGGCATCGTCGATGTGAGGCCTTTAGGTAGTTCAACCTCTGACTGCCATAATGGCCCTAATAGACCAAACTATGACTAGTATACACCTAAGGTCATGCTTTCGTGAGTGTATTATCCGATCCTGATACGCTGGGCTGCATTCCAGGACATCGAAATTTTCACGTACCTTTGCATACCTGGCATTGTCGATGTGAGTCCTTTAGACAGTTCAACCTCTGACTGCCATAATGGCCCTAATTGACCAAACTATGACTTGTATACACCTTAGGTGATGTTTTCGTGTGTGTATTAACCGATTCTGATACGATGGGCTGCATTTCAGGACATCGAAATTTTCACGTACTTTTGCATACCTGGCATCGTCGATGTGAGGCCTTTAGGCAGTTCAACCTCTGACTGCCATAATGGCCCTAATAGACCAAACTATGACTTGTATACACCTAAGGTGATGTTTTCGTGTGTGTATTAACCGATTCTGATACGCTGGCCTGCATTTCAGGACATCGAAATTTCCACGTACTTTTGCATACCTGGCATCGTCGATGTGAGGCCTTTAGGCAGTTCAACCTCTGACTGCCATAATGGCCCTAATTGACCAAACTATGACTTGTATACACCTAAGGTGATGTTTTCGTGTGTGTATTAACCGATTCTGATACGCTGGGCTGCATTCCAGGACATCGAAATTTTCACGTATTTTTTCATACCTGGCATCGTCGATGTGAGGCCTTTAGGCAGTTCAACCTCTGAGTGCCATAATGGCCCTACTAGACCAAACTATGACTTGCGTACACCTAATGTGATGTTTTCGTGTGTGTATTTACCGATTCTGATACGCTGGGCTGCATTTCAGGACATCGAAATTTTCACGTACTTTTGCATACCTGGCATCGTCGATGTGAGGCCTTTAGGCAGTTCAACCTCTGACTGCCATAATGGCCCTAATAGACCAAACTATGACTTGTATACACCTAAGGTGATGTTTTCGTGTGTGTATTAACCGATTCAGATACGCTGGCCTGCATTTCAGGACATCGAAATTTCCACGTACTTTTGCATACCTGGCATCGTCGATGTGAGGCCTTTAGGCAGTTCAACCTCTGACTGCCATAATGGCCCTAATTGACCAAACTATGACTTGTATACACCTAAGGTGATGTTTTCGTGTGTGTATTAACCGATTCTGATACGCTGGGCTGCATTCCAGGACGTGGAAATTTTCACGTACTTTTGCATACCTGGCGTCGTCGATGTGAGGCCTTTAGGCAGTTCAACCTCTGACTGCCATAATGCCCCAATAGACCAAACCATGACTTGTATACACATTTGGTGATGTTTTCGTGTGTGTATTAACCGATTCTGATACACTGGGCTGCATTTCAGGATATCGAAATTTTCACGTACTTTTGCATACCTGGCATCGTCGATGTGAGGCCTTTAGGCAGTTCAACCTCTGACTGCCATAATGGCCCTAATAGACGAAACTATGACTTGTATACACCTTTGGTGATGTTTTCGTGTGTGTATTAACCGATTCTGATACGCTGGGCTGCATTTCGGGACATCGAAATCTTCACGTACTTTTGTATACCTGGCATCGTCGATGTGAGGCCTTTAGGCAGATCAACCTCTGACTGCCATAATGGCCCCAATAGACCAAACTATGACTTGCATACACCTTTGGTGATGTTTTCGTGTGTGTATTAACCGATTCTGATACGCTGGGCAGCATTTGGAGACATCGAAATTTTCACGTACTTTTGCATACCTGGAATCGTCGATGTGAGGCCTTTGGGCAGTTCAACCTCTGACTGCCATAATGGCCCTAATAGACCAAACTATGACTTGTATACACCTCTGCTGATGTTTTCGTGTGTGTATTAACCGATTCTGATACGCTGGGCTGCATTTCAGGACATCGAAATTTTCACGTACTTTTGCATACCTGGCATCGTCGATGTGAGGCCATTAGGTAGTTCAACCTCTGACTGCCATAATGGCCCTAATAGACCAAACTATGACTTGTATACACCTAAGGTCATGCTTTCGTGTGTGTATTAACCGATTCTGATACGCTGAGCTGCATTTCAGGACATCGAAATTTTCACGTACTTTCGCATACCTGGCATCGTCGATGTGAGGCCTTTAGGCAGTTCAACCTCTGACTGCCATAATGACCCCAATAGAACAAACTATGACTTGTATACACCTTTGGTGATGTTTTCGTGTGTGTATTAACCGATTCTGATACGCTGGGCAGCATTTGGAGACATCGAAATTTTCACGTTCTTTCGCATACCTGGCATCGTCGATGTGAGGCCTTTAGGCAGTTCAACCTCTGACTGCCATAATGGCCCTAATAGACCAAACTATGACTTGTATACACCTTTGCTGATGTTTTCGTGTGTGTATTAACCGATTCTGATACGCTGGGCTGCATTTCAGGACATCGAAATTTTCACGTAGTTTTGCATACTTGGAATCGTCGATGTGAGCCCTTTGGGCAGTTCAACCTCTGACTGCCATAATGGCCCTAATAGACCAAACTATGACTTGTATACACCTTTGCTGATGTTTTCGTGTGTGTATTAACCGATTCTGATACGCTGGGCTGCATTTCAGGACATCGAAATTTTCACGTACTTTTGCATACCTGGCATCGTCGATGTGAGGCCTTTAGGTAGTTCAACCTCTGACTGCCATAATGGCCCTAATAGACCAAACTATGACTAGTATACACCTAAGGTCATGCTTTCGTGAGTGTATTATCCGATCCTGATACGCTGGGCTGCATTCCAGGACATCGAAATTTTCACGTACCTTTGCATACCTGGCATTGTCGATGTGAGTCCTTTAGACAGTTCAACCTCTGACTGCCATAATGGCCCTAATTGACCAAACTATGACTTGTATACACCTAAGGTGATGTTTTCGTGTGTGTATTAACCGATTCTGATACGATGGGCTGCATTTCAGGACATCGAAATTTTCACGTACTTTTGCATACCTGGCATCGTCGATGTGAGGCCTTTAGGCAGTTCAACCTCTGACTGCCATAATGGCCCTAATAGACCAAACTATGACTTGTATACACCTAAGGTGATGTTTTCGTGTGTGTATTTACCGATTCTGATACGCTGGGCTGCATTTCAGGACATCGAAATTTTCACGTACTTTTGCATACCTGGCATCGTCGATGTGAGGCCTTTAGGCAGTTCAACCTCTGACTGCCATAATGGCCCTAATAGACCAAACTATGACTTGTATACACCTAAGGTGATGTTTTCGTGTGTGTATTAACCGATTCAGATACGCTGGCCTGCATTTCAGGACATCGAAATTTCCACGTACTTTTGCATACCTGGCATCGTCGATGTGAGGCCTTTAGGCAGTTCAACCTCTGACTGCCATAATGGCCCTAATTGACCAAACTATGACTTGTATACACCTAAGGTGATGTTTTCGTGTGTGTATTAACCGATTCTGATACGCTGGGCTGCATTCCAGGACGTGGAAATTTTCACGTACTTTTGCATACCTGGCGTCGTCGATGTGAGGCCTTTAGGCAGTTCAACCTCTGACTGCCATAATGCCCCAATAGACCAAACCATGACTTGTATACACATTTGGTGATGTTTTCGTGTGTGTATTAACCGATTCTGATACACTGGGCTGCATTTCAGGATATCGAAATTTTCACGTACTTTTGCATACCTGGCATCGTCGATGTGAGGCCTTTAGGCAGTTCAACCTCTGACTGCCATAATGGCCCCAATAGACGAAACTATGACTTGTATACACCTTTGGTGATGTTTTCGTATGTGTATTAACCGATTCTGATAGGCTGGACAGCATTTGGAGACATCGACATTTTAGGCAGTTCAAACTCTGACTGCCATAATGGCCCTAATAGACCAAACTATGACTTGTATACACCTAAGGTGATGTTTTCGAGTGTGTATTAACCGATTCTCATACGCTGGGCTGCATTTCAGGATATCGAAATTTTCACGTACTTTTGCATACCTGGCACCGTCGATGTGAGGCCTTTAGGCAGTTCAACCTCTGACTGCCATAATGACCCCAATAGACCAAACTATGACTTGTATACACCTTTGGTGATGTTTTCGTGTGTGTATTAACCGATTCTGATACGCTGGGCAGCATTTGGAGACATCCAAATTTTCACGTACTTTTGCATACCTGGAATCGTCGATGTGAGGCCTTTGGGCAGTTCAACCTCTGACTGCCATAATGGCCCTAATAGACCAAACTATGACTTGTATACACCTCTGCTGATGTTTTCGTGTGTGTATTAACCGATTCTGATACGCTGGGCTGCATTTCAGGACATCGAAATTTTCACGTACTTTTGCATACCTGGCATCGTCGATGTGAGGCCATTAGGTAGTTCAACCTCTGACTGCCATAATGGCCCTAATAGACCAAACTATGACTTGTATACACCTAAGGTCATGCTTTCGTGTGTGTATTAACCGATTCTGATACGCTGAGCTGCATTTCAGGACATCGAAATTTTCACGTACTTTCGCATACCTGGCATCGTCGATGTGAGGCCTTTAGGCAGTTCAACCTCTGACTGCCATAATGACCCCAATAGAACAAACTATGACTTGTATACACCTTTGGTGATGTTTTCGTGTGTGTATTAACCGATTCTGATACGCTGGGCAGCATTTGGAGACATCGAAATTTTCACGTTCTTTCGCATACCTGGCATCGTCGATGTGAGGCCTTTAGGCAGTTCAACCTCTGACTGCCATAATGGCCCTAATAGACCAAACTATGACTTGTATACACCTTTGCTGATGTTTTCGTGTGTGTATTAACCGATTCTGATACGCTGGGCTGCATTTCAGGACATCGAAATTTTCACGTAGTTTTGCATACTTGGAATCGTCGATGTGAGCCCTTTGGGCAGTTCAACCTCTGACTGCCATAGTGGCCCTAATAGACCAAACTATGACTTGTATACACCTTTGCTGATGTTTTCGTGTGTGTATTAACCGATTCTGATACGCTGGGCTGCATTTCAGGACATCGAAATTTTCACGTACTTTTGCATACCTGGCATCGTCGATATGAGGCCTTTAGGTAGTTCAACCTCTGACTGCCATAATGGCCCTAATAGACCAAACTATGACTAGTATACACCTAAGGTCATGCTTTCGTGAGTGTATTATCCGATCCTGATAGGCTGGGCTGCATTCCAGGACATCGAAATTTTCACGTACCTTTGCATACCTGGCATTGTCGATGTGAGTCCTTTAGACAGTTCAACCTCTGACTGCCATAATGGCCCTAATTGACCAAACTATGACTTGTATACACCTAAGGTGATGTTTTCGTGTGTGTATTAACCGATTCTGATACGCTGGGCTGCATTTCAGGACATCGAAATTTTCACGTACTTTTGCATACCTGGCATCGTCGATGTGAGGCCTTTAGGCAGTTCAACCTCTGACTGCCATAATGGCCCTAATAGACCAAACTATGACTTGTATACACCTAAGGTGATGTTTTCGTGTGTGTATTAACCGATTCTGATACGCTGGCCTGCATTTCAGGACATCGAAATTTCCACGTACTTTTGCATACCTGGCATCGTCGATGTGAGGCCTTTAGGCAGTTCAACCTCTGACTGCCATAATGGCCCTAATTGACCAAACTATGACTTGTATACACCTAAGGTGATGTTTTCGTGTGTGTATTAACCGATTCTGATACGCTGGGCTGCATTTCGGGACATCGAAATCTTCACGTACTTTTGTATACCTGGCATCGTCGATGTGAGGCCTTTAGGCAGATCAACCTCTGACTGCCATAATGGCCCCAATAGACCAAACTATGACTTGCATACACCTAAGGTGATGTTTTCGTGTGTGTATTAACCGATTCTGATACGCTGGGCAGCATTTGGAGACATCGACATTTTCACGTACTTTTGATTACCTGGCATCGTCGATGGGAGGCCTTTAGGCAGTTCAACCTCTGACTGCCATAATGGCCCTAATAGACCAAACTATGACTTGTATACACCTAAGGTGATGTTTTCGTTTGTGTATTAACCGATTCTGATACGCTGGGCAGCATTTGGAGACATCGAAATTTTCACGTACTTTTGCATAACTGGCATCGTCGATGTGAGGCCTTTAGGCAGCTCAACCTCTGACTGCCATACTGGCCCTAATAGACCAAACTATGACTAGTATACACCTAAGGTGATGTTTTCGTGAGTGTATTAACCGATTCTGATAAGCTGGGCTGCATTGGCCCTAATAGACGAAACTATGACTTGAATACACCTAAGGTGATGTTTTCGTGCGTATATTAACCGATTCTGATACGCTGGGCTGCATTTCAGGACATCGAAATTTTCACGTACTTTTGCATACCTGGCATCGTCGATGTGAGGCCTTTAGGCAGTTCAACCTCAGACTGCCATAATGGCCCTAATAGACCAAACTATGACTTGTATACACCTAAGGTGATGTTTTCGTGTGTGTATTAACCGATTCTGATACGCTGGCCTGCATTTCAGGACATCGAAATTTCCACGTACTTTTGCATACCTGGCATCGTCGATGTGAGGCCTTTAGGCAGTTCAACCTCTGACTGCCATAATGGCCCTAATTGACCAAACTATGACTTGTATACACCTAAGGTGATGTTTTCGTGTGTGTATTAACCGATTCTGATACGCTGGGCTGCATTTCGGGACATCGAAATCTTCACGTACTTTTGTATACCTGGCATCGTCGATGTGAGGCCTTTAGGCAGATCAACCTCTGACTGCCATAATGGCCCCAATAGACCAAACTATGACTTGCATACACCTAAGGTGATGTTTTCGTGTGTGTATTAACCGATTCTGATACGCTGGGCAGCATTTGGAGACATCGACATTTTCACGTACTTTTGATTACCTGGCATCGTCGATGGGAGGCCTTTAGGCAGTTCAACCTCTGACTGCCATAATGGCCCTAATAGACCAAACTATGACTTGTATACACCTAAGGTGATGTTTTCGTTTGTGTATTAACCGATTCTGATACGCTGGGCAGCATTTGGAGACATCGAAATTTTCACGTACTTTTGCATAACTGGCATCGTCGATGTGAGGCCTTTAGGCAGCTCAACCTCTGACTGCCATACTGGCCCTAATAGACCAAACTATGACTAGTATACACCTAAGGTGATGTTTTCGTGAGTGTATTAACCGATTCTGATAAGCTGGGCTGCATTGGCCCTAATAGACGAAACTATGACTTGAATACACCTAAGGTGATGTTTTCGTGCGTATATTAACCGATTCTGATACGCTGGGCTGCATTTCAGGACATCGAAATTTTCACGTACTTTTGCATACCTGGCATCGTCGATGTGAGGCCTTTAGGCAGTTCAACCTCAGACTGCCATAATGGCCCTAATAGACCAAACTATGACTTGTATACACCTAAGGTGATGTTTTCGTGTGTGTATTAACCGATTCTGATACGCTGGCCTGCATTTCAGGACATCGAAATTTCCACGTACTTTTGCATACCTGGCATCGTCGATGTGAGGCCTTTAGGCAGTTCAACCTCTGACTGCCATAATGGCCCTAATTGACCAAACTATGACTTGTATACACCTAAGGTGATGTTTTCGTGTGTGTATTAACCGATTCTGATACGCTGGGCTGCATTCCAGGACATGGAAATTTTCACGTACTTTTGCATACCTGGCGTCGTCGATGTGAGGCCTTTAGGCAGTTCAACCTCTGACTGCCATAATGGCCCTAACAGACCAAATTATGACTTGTATACACCTTTGGTGATGTTTTCGTGTGTGTATTAACCGATTCTGATACGCTGGCCTGCATTTCAGGACATCGAAATTTCCACGTACTTTTGCATACCTGGCATCGTCGATGTGAGGCCTTTAGGCAGTTCAACCTCTGACTGCCATAATGGCCCTAATTGACCAAACTATGACTTGTATACACCTAAGGTGATGTTTTCGTGTGTGTATTAACCGATTCTGATACGCTGGGCTGCATTCCAGGACATCGAAATTTTCACGTATTTTTTCATACCTGGCATCGTCGATGTGAGGCCTTTAGGCAGTTCAACCTCTGAGTGCCATAATGGCCCTACTAGACCAAACTATGACTTGCGTACACCTAATGTGATGTTTTCGTGTGTGTATTTACCGATTCTGATACGCTGGGCTGCATTTCGGGACATCGAAATCTTCACGTACTTTTGTATACCTGGCATCGTCGATGTGAGGCCTTTAGGCAGTTCAACCTCTGACTGCCATAATGGCCCCAATAGACCAAACTATGACTTGCATACACCTAAGGTGATGTTTTCGTGTGTGTATTAACCGATTCTGATACGCTGGGCAGCATTTGGAGACATCGACATTTTCACGTACTTTTGATTACCTGGCATCGTCGATGGGAGGCCTTTAGGCAGTTCAACCTCTGACTGCCATAATGGCCCTAATAGACCAAACTATGACTTGTATACACCTAAGGTGATGTTTTCGTTTGTGTATTAACCGATTCTGATACGCTGGGCAGCATTTGGAGACATCGACATTTTCACGTACTTTTGCATAACTGGCATCGTCGATGTGAGGCCTTTAGGCAGCTCAACCTCTGACTGCCATACTGGCCCTAATAGACCAAACTATGACTAGTATACACCTAAGGTGATGTTTTCGTGAGTGTATTAACCGATTCTGATAAGCTGGGCTGCATTGGCCCTAATAGACGAAACTATGACTTGAATACACCTAAGGTGATGTTTTCGTGCGTATATTAACCGATTCTGATACGCTGGGCTGCATTTCAGGACATCGAAATTTTCACGTACTTTTGCATACCTGGCATCGTCGATGTGAGGCCTTTAGGCAGTTCAACCTCTGACTGCCATAATGGCCCTAATAGACCAAACTATGACTTGTATACACCTAAGGTGATGTTTTCGTGTGTGTATTAACCGATTCTGATACGCTGGGCTGCATTCCAGGACATGGAAATTTTCACGTACTTTTGCATACCTGGCGTCGTCGATGTGAGGCCTTTAGGCAGTTCAACCTCTGACTGCCATAATGGCCCTAACAGACCAAACTATGACTTGTATACACCTTTGGCGATGTTTTCGTGTGTGTATTAACCGATTCTGATACGCTGGGCAGCATTTGGAGACATCGAAATTTTCACGTACTTTTGCATACCTGGAATCGTCGATGTGAGGCCTTTGGGCAGTTCAACCTCTGACTGCCATAATGGCCCTAATAGACCAAACTATGACTTGTATACACCTCTGCTGATGTTTTCGTGTGTGTATTAACCGATTCTGATACGCTGGGCTGCATTTCAGGACATCGAAATTTTCACGTACTTTTGCATACCTGGCATCGTCGATGTGAGGCCATTAGGTAGTTCAACCTCTGACTGCCATAATGGCCCTAATAGACCAAACTATGACTTGTATACACCTAAGGTCATGCTTTCGTGTGTGTATTAACCGATTCTGATACGCTGAGCTGCATTTCAGGACATCGAAATTTTCACGTACTTTCGCATACCTGGCATCGTCGATGTGAGGCCTTTAGGCAGTTCAACCTCTGACTGCCATAATGACCCCAATAGAACAAACTATGACTTGTATACACCTTTGGTGATGTTTTCGTGTGTGTATTAACCGATTCTGATACGCTGGGCAGCATTTGGAGACATCGAAATGTTCACGTTCTTTCGCATACCTGGCATCGTCGATGTGAGGCCTTTAGGCAGTTCAACCTCTGACTGCCATAATGGCCCTAATAGACCAAACTATGACTTGTATACACCTTTGCTGATGTTTTCGTGTGTGTATTAACCGATTCTGATACGATGGGCTGCATTTCAGGACATCGAAATTTTCACGTAGTTTTGCATACTTGGAATCGTCGATGTGAGCCCTTTGGGCAGTTCAACCTCTGACTGCCATAATGGCCCTAATAGACCAAACTATGACTTGTATACACCTTTGCTGATGTTTTCGTGTGTGTATTAACCGATTCTGATACGCTGGGCTGCATTTCAGGACATCGAAATTTTCACGTACTTTTGCATACCTGGCATCGTCGATGTGAGGCCTTTAGGTAGTTCAACCTCTGACTGCCATAATGGCCCTAATAGACCAAACTATGACTAGTATACACCTAAGGTCATGCTTTCGTGAGTGTATTATCCGATCCTGATACGCTGGGCTGCATTCCAGGACATCGAAATTTTCACGTACCTTTGCATACCTGGCATTGTCGATGTGAGTCCTTTAGACAGTTCAACCTCTGACTGCCATAATGGCCCTAATTGACCAAACTATGACTTGTATACACCTAAGGTGATGTTTTCGTGTGTGTATTAACCGATTCTGATACGATGGGCTGCATTTCAGGACATCGAAATTTTCACGTACTTTTGCATACCTGGCATCGTCGATGTGAGGCCTTTAGGCAGTTCAACCTCTGACTGCCATAATGGCCCTAATAGACCAAACTATGACTTGTATACACCTAAGGTGATGTTTTCGTGTGTGTATTAACCGATTCTGATACGCTGGCCTGCATTTCAGGACATCGAAATTTCCACGTACTTTTGCATACCTGGCATCGTCGATGTGAGGCCTTTAGGCAGTTCAACCTCTGACTGCCATAATGGCCCTAATTGACCAAACTATGACTTGTATACACCTAAGGTGATGTTTTCGTGTGTGTATTAACCGATTCTGATACGCTGGGCTGCATTCCAGGACATCGAAATTTTCACGTATTTTTTCATACCTGGCATCGTCGATGTGAGGCCTTTAGGCAGTTCAACCTCTGAGTGCCATAATGGCCCTACTAGACCAAACTATGACTTGCGTACACCTAATGTGATGTTTTCGTGTGTGTATTTACCGATTCTGATACGCTGGGCTGCATTTCAGGACATCGAAATTTTCACGTACTTTTGCATACCTGGCATCGTCGATGTGAGGCCTTTAGGCAGTTCAACCTCTGACTGCCATAATGGCCCTAATAGACCAAACTATGACTTGTATACACCTAAGGTGATGTTTTCGTGTGTGTATTAACCGATTCAGATACGCTGGCCTGCATTTCAGGACATCGAAATTTCCACGTACTTTTGCATACCTGGCATCGTCGATGTGAGGCCTTTAGGCAGTTCAACCTCTGACTGCCATAATGGCCCTAATTGACCAAACTATGACTTGTATACACCTAAGGTGATGTTTTCGTGTGTGTATTAACCGATTCTGATACGCTGGGCTGCATTCCAGGACGTGGAAATTTTCACGTACTTTTGCATACCTGGCGTCGTCGATGTGAGGCCTTTAGGCAGTTCAACCTCTGACTGCCATAATGGCCCTAACAGACCAAATTATGACTTGTATACACCTTTGGTGATGTTTTCGTGTGTGTATTTACCGATTCTGGTACGCTGGGCTGCATTTCGGGACATCGAAATTTTCACGTACTTTTGCATACCTGGCATCGTCGATGTGAGGCCTTTATGTAGTTCAACCTCTGACTGCCATAATGGCCCTAATAGACCAAACTATGACTTGTATACACCTAAGGTCATGCTTTCGTGAATGTATTATCCGATCCTGATACGCTGGGCTGCATTCCAGGACATCGAAATTTTCACGTACCTTTGCATACCTGGCATCGTCGATGTGAGTCCTTTAGACAGTTCAACCTCTGACTGCCATAATGGCCCTAATTGACCAAACTATGACTTGTATACACCTAAGGTGATGTTTTCGTGTGTGTATTAAACGATTCTGATACGCTGGGGTGCATTTCAGGACATCGAAATTTTCACGTACTTTTGCATACCTGGCATCGTCGATGTGAGGCCTTTAGGCAGTTCAACCTCTGACTGCCATAATGGCCCTAATAGACCAAACTATGACTTGTATACACCTAAGGTGATGTTTTCGTGTGTGTATTAACCGATTCTGATACGCTGGCCTGCATTTCAGGACATCGAAATTTTCACGTACTTTTGCATACCTGGCATCGTCGATGTGAGGCCTTTAGGCAGTTCAACCTCTGACTGCCATAATGGCCCTAATTGACCAAACTATGACTTGTATACACCTAAGGTGATGTTTTCGTGTGTGTATTAACCGATTCTGATACGCTGGGCTGCATTCCAGGACATCGAAATTTTCACGTATTTTTGCATACCTGGCATCGTCGATGTGAGGCCTTTAGGCAGTTCAACCTCTGAGTGCCATAATGGCCCTAATAGACCAAACTATGACTTGCGTACACCTAATGTGATGTTTTCGTGTGTGTATTAACCGATTCTGATACGCTGGGCTGCATTTCAGGACATCGAAATTTTCACGTACTTTTGCATACCTGGCATCGTCGATGTGAGGCTTTTAGGTAGTTCAACCTCTGACTGCCATAATGGCCCTAATAGACCAAACTATGACTAGTATACACCTAAGGTCATGCTTTCGTGAGTGTATTATCCGATCCTGATACGCTGGGCTGCATTCCAGGACATCGAAATTTTCACGTACCTTTGCATACCTGGCATTGTCGATGTGAGTCCTTTAGACAGTTCAACCTCTGACTGCCATAATGGCCCTAATTGACCAAACTATGACTTGTATACACCTTTGGCGATGTTTTCGTGTGTGTATTAACCGATTCTGATACGCTGGGCTGCATTTCAGGACATCGAAATTTTCACGTACTTTTGCATACCTGGCATCGTCGATGTGAGGCCTTTAGGCAGTTCAACCTCTGACTGCCATAATGGCCCTAATAGACCAAACTATGACTTGTATACACCTAAGGTGATGTTTTCGTGTGTGTATTAACCGATTCTGATACGCTGGCCTGCATTTCAGGACATCGAAATTTCCACGTACTTTTGCATACCTGGCATCGTCGATGTGAGGCCTTTAGGCAGTTCAACCTCTGACTGCCATAATGGCCCTAATTGACCAAACTATGACTTGTATACACCTAAGGTGATGTTTTCGTGTGTGTATTAACCGATTCTGATACGCTGGACTGCATTTCAGGACATCGAAATTTTCACGTACTTTTGCATACCTGGCGTCGTCGATGTGAGGCCTTTAGGCAGTTCAACCTCTGACTGCCATAATGGCCCCAATAGACCAAACTATGATTTGTATACACCTAAGGTGATGTTTTCGTGTGTGCATTAACCGATTCTGATACGCTGGGCTGTATATCAGGACATCGAAATCTTCACGTACTTTTGCATACCTGGCATCATCGATGTGAGGCCTTTAGGCAGTTCAACCTCTGACTGCCATAATGGCCCTAATAGACCAAACTATGACTTGTATAGACCTTTGCTGATGTTTTCGTGTGTGTATTAACCGATTCTGGTACGCTGGGCTGCATTTCAGGACATCGAAATTTTCACGTACTTTCGCATACCTGGCATCGTCGATGTGAGGCCTTTAGGCAGTTCAACCTCTGACTGCCATAATGACCCCAATAGACCAAACTATGACTTGTATACACCTTTGGTGATGTTTTCGTGTGTGTATTAACCGATTCTGATACGCTGGGCAGCATTTGGAGACATCGAAATTTTCACGTACTTTTGCATACCTGGAATCGTCGATGTGAGGCCTTTGGGCAGTTCAACCTCTGACTGCCATAATGGCCCTAATAGACCAAACTATGACTTGTATACACCTCTGCTGATGTTTTCGTGTGTGTATTAACCGATTCTGATACGCTGGGCTGCATTTCAGGACATCGAAATTTTCACGTACTTTTGCATACCTGGCATCGTCGATGTGAGGCCATTAGGTAGTTCAACCTCTGACTGCCATAATGGCCCTAATAGACCAAACTATGACTTGTATACACCTAAGGTCATGCTTTCGTGTGTGTATTAACCGATTCTGATACGCTGAGCTGCATTTCAGGACATCGAAATTTTCACGTACTTTCGCATACCTGGCATCGTCGATGTGAGGCCTTTAGGCAGTTCAACCTCTGACTGCCATAATGACCCCAATAGAACAAACTATGACTTGTATACACCTTTGCTGATGTTTTCGTGTGTGTATTAACCGATTCTGATACGCTGGGCAGCATTTGGAGACATCGAAATTTTCACGTTCTTTCGCATACCTGGCATCGTCGATGTGAGGCCTTTAGGCAGTTCAACCTCTGACTGCCATAATGGCCCTAATAGACCAAACTATGACTTGTATACACCTTTGCTGATGTTTTCGTGTGTGTATTAACCGATTCTGATACGCTGGGCTGCATTTCAGGACATCGAAATTTTCACGTACTTTTGCATACCTGGCATCGTCGATGTGAGGCCTTTAGGTAGTTCAACCTCTGACTGCCATAATGGCCCTAATAGACCAAACTATGACTAGTATACACCTAAGGTCATGCTTTCGTGAGTGTATTATCCGATCCTGATACGCTGGGCTGCATTCCAGGACA
The DNA here is from genome assembly GCA_905231855.2 of Eristalis tenax. NCBI lineage: Eukaryota > Metazoa > Arthropoda > Insecta > Diptera > Syrphidae > Eristalis > Eristalis tenax. Next base: position 63,912,810 of record HG993124.1, on the reverse strand, counting down.
TCGAAATTTTCACGTACCTTTGCATACCTGGCATTGTCGATGTGAGTCCTTTAGACAGTTCAACCTCTGACTGCCATAATGGCCCTAATTGACCAAACTATGACTTGTATACACCTAAGGTGATGTTTTCGTGTGTGTATTAACCGATTCTGATACGCTGGGCTGCATTTCAGGACATCGAAATTTTCACGTACTTTTGCATACCTGGCATCGTCGATGTGAGGCCTTTAGGCAGTTCAACCTCTGACTGCCATAATGGCCCTAATAGACCAAACTATGACTTGTATACACCTAAGGTGATGTTTTCGTGTGTGTATTAAGCGATTCTGATACGCTGGCCTGCATTTCAGGACATCGAAATTTCCACGTACTTTTGCATACCTGGCATCGTCGATGTGAGGCCTTTAGGCAGTTCAACCTCTGACTGCCATAATGGCCCTAATTGACCAAACTATGACTTGTATACACCTAAGGTGATGTTTTCGTGTGTGTATTAACCGATTCTGATACGCTGGGCTGCATTCCAGGACATCGAAATTTTCACGTATTTTTTCATACCTGGCATCGTCGATGTGAGGCCTTTAGGCAGTTCAACCTCTGAGTGCCATAATGGCCCTACTAGACCAAACTATGACTTGCGTACACCTAATGTGATGTTTTCGTGTGTGTATTTACCGATTCTGATACGCTGGGCTGCATTTCGGGACATCGAAATCTTCACGTACTTTTGTATACCTGGCATCGTCGATGTGAGGCCTTTAGGCAGTTCAACCTCTGACTGCCATAATGGCCCCAATAGACCAAACTATGACTTGCATACACCTAAGGTGATGTTTTCGTGTGTGTATTAACCGATTCTGATACGCTGGGCAGCATTTGGAGACATCGACATTTTCACGTACTTTTGATTACCTGGCATCGTCGATGGGAGGCCTTTAGGCAGTTCAACCTCTGACTGCCATAATGGCCCTAATAGACCAAACTATGACTTGTATACACCTAAGGTGATGTTTTCGTTTGTGTATTAACCGATTCTGATACGCTGGGCAGCATTTGGAGACATCGAAATTTTCACGTACTTTTGCATAACTGGCATCGTCGATGTGAGGCCTTTAGGCAGCTCAACCTCTGACTGCCATACTGGCCCTAATAGACCAAACTATGACTAGTATACACCTAAGGTGATGTTTTCGTGAGTGTATTAACCGATTCTGATAAGCTGGGCTGCATTGGCCCTAATAGACGAAACTATGACTTGAATACACCTAAGGTGATGTTTTCGTGCGTATATTAACCGATTCTGATACGCTGGGCTGCATTTCAGGACATCGAAATTTTCACGTACTTTTGCATACCTGGCATCGTCGATGTGAGGCCTTTAGGCAGTTCAACCTCTGACTGCCATAATGGCCCTAATAGACCAAACTATGACTTGTATACACCTAAGGTGATGTTTCCGTGTGTGTATTAACCGATTCTGATACGCTGGCCTGCATTTCAGGACATCGAAATTTCCACGTACTTTTGCATACCTGGCATCGTCGATGTGAGGCCTTTAGGCAGTTCAACCTCTGACTGCCATAATGGCCCTAATTGACCAAACTATGACTTGTATACACCTAAGGTGATGTTTTCGTGTGTGTATTAACCGATTCTGATACGCTGGGCTGCATTCCAGGACATGGAAATTTTCACGTACTTTTGCATACCTGGCGTCGTCGATGTGAGGCCTTTAGGCAGTTCAACCTCTGACTGCCATAATGGCCCTAACAGACCAAATTATGACTTGTATACACCTTTGGTGATGTTTTCGTGTGTGTATTTACCGATTCTGGTACGCTGGGCTGCATTTCGGGACATCGAAATTTTCACGTACTTTTGCATACCTGGCATCGTCGATGTGAGGCCTTTAGGTAGTTCAACCTCTGACTGCCATAATGGCCCTAATAGACCAAACTATGACTTGTTTACACCTAAGGTCATGCTTTCGTGAATGTATTATCCGATCCTGATACGCTGGGCTGCATTCCAGGACATCGAAATTTTCACGTACCTTTGCATACCTGGCATCGTCGATGTGAGTCCTTTAGACAGTTCAACCTCTGACTGCCATAATGGCCCTAATTGACCAAACTATGACTTGTATACACCTAAGGTGATGTTTTCGTGTGTGTATTAACCGATTCTGATACGCTGGGGTGCATTTCAGGACATCGAAATTTTCACGTACTTTTGCATACCTGGCATCGTCGATGTGAGGCCTTTAGGCAGTTCAACCTCTGACTGCCATAATGGCCCTAATAGACCAAACTATGACTTGTATACACCTAAGGTGATGTTTTCGTGTGTGTATTAACCGATTCTGATACGCTGGCCTGCATTTCAGGACATCGAAATTTTCACGTACTTTTGCATACCTGGCATCGTCGATGTCAGGCCTTTAGGCAGTTCAACCTCTGACTGCCATAATGGCCCTAATTGACCAAACTATGACTTGTATACACCTAAGGTGATGTTTTCGTGTGTGTATTAACCGATTCTGATACGCTGGGCTGCATTCCAGGACATCGAAATTTTCACGTATTTTTGCATACCTGGCATCGTCGATGTGAGGCCTTTAGGCAGTTCAACCTCTGAGTGCCATAATGGCCCTAATAGACCAAACTATGACTTGCGTACACCTAATGTGATGTTTTCGTGTGTGTATTTACCGATTCTGATACGCTGGGCTGCATTTCGGGACATCGAAATCTTCACGTACTTTTGTATATCTGGCATCGTCGATGGGAGGCCTTTAGGCAGTTCAACCTCTGACTGCCATAATGGCCCTAATAGACCAAACTATGACTTGTATACACCTAAGGTGATGTTTTCGTGTGTGTATTAACCGATTCTGATACGCTGGGCTGCATTTCAGGACATCGAAATTTTCACGTACTTTTGCATACTTGGAATCGTCGATGTGAGGCCTTTGGGCAGTTCAACCTCTGACTGCCATAATGGCCCTAATAGACCAAACTATGACTTGTATACACCTTTGCTGATGTTTTCGTGTGTGTATTAACCGATTCTGATACGCTGGGCTGCATTTCAGGACATCGAAATTTTCACGTACTTTTGCATACCTGGCATCGTCGATGTGAGGCTTTTAGGTAGTTCAACCTCTGACTGCCATAATGGCCCTAATAGACCAAACTATGACTAGTATACACCTTAGGTCATGCTTTCGTGAGTGTATTATCCGATCCTGATACGCTGGGCTGCATTCCAGGACATCGAAATTTTCACGTACCTTTGCATACCTGGCATTGTCGATGTGAATCCTTTAGACAGTTCAACCTCTGACTGCCATAATGGCCCTAATTGACCAAACTATGACTTGTATACACCTAAGGTGATGTTTTCGTGTGTGTATTAACCGATTCTGATACGCTGGGCTGCATTTCAGGACATCGAAATTTTCACGTACTTTTGCATACCTGGCATCGTCGATGTGAGGCCTTTAGGCAGTTCAACCTCTGACTGCCATAATGGCCCTAATAGACCAAACTATGACTTGTATACACCTAAGGTGATGTTTTCGTGTGTGTATTAACCGATTCTGATACGCTGGCCTGCATTTCAGGACATCGAAATTTCCACGTACTTTTGCATACCTGGCATCGTCGATGTGAGGCCTTTAGGCAGTTCAACCTCTGACTGCCATAATGGCCCTAATTGACCAAACTATGACTTGTATACACCTAAGGTGATGTTTTCGTGTGTGTATTAACCGATTCTGATACGCTGGACTGCATTTCAGGACATCGAAATTTTCACGTACTTTTGCATACCTGGCGTCGTCGATGTGAGGCCTTTAGGCAGTTCAACCTCTGACTGCCATAATGGCCCCAATAGACCAAACTATGATTTGTATACACCTAAGGTGATGTTTTCGTGTGTGCATTAACCGATTCTGATACGCTGGGCTGTATATCAGGACATCGAAATCTTCACGTACTTTTGCATACCTGGCATCATCGATGTGAGGCCTTTGGGCAGTTCAACCTCTGACTGCCATAATGGCCCTAATAGACCAAACTATGACTTGTATACACCTTTGCTGATGTTTTCGTGTGTGTATTAACCGATTCTGATACGCTGGGCTGCATTTCAGGACATCGAAATTTTCACGTACTTTTGCATACCTGGCATCGTCGATGTGAGGCTTTTAGGTAGTTCAACCTCTGACTGCCATAATGGCCCTAATAGACCAAACTATGACTAGTATACACCTTAGGTCATGCTTTCGTGAGTGTATTATCCGATCCTGATACGCTGGGCTGCATTCCAGGACATCGAAATTTTCACGTACCTTTGCATACCTGGCATTGTCGATGTGAGTCCTTTAGACAGTTCAACCTCTGACTGCCATAATGGCCCTAATTGACCAAACTATGACTTGTATACACCTAAGGTGATGTTTTCGTGTGTGTATTAACCGATTCTGATACGCTGGGCTGCATTTCAGGACATCGAAATTTTCACGTACTTTTGCATACCTGGCATCGTCGATGTGAGGCCTTTAGGCAGTTCAACCTCTGACTGCCATAATGGCCCTAATAGACCAAACTATGACTTGTATACACCTAAGGTGATGTTTTCGTGTGTGTATTAACCGATTCTGATACGCTGGCCTGCATTTCAGGACATCGAAATTTCCACGTACTTTTGCATACCTGGCATCGTCGATGTGAGGCCTTTAGGCAGTTCAACCTCTGACTGCCATAATGGCCCTAATTGACCAAACTATGACTTGTATACACCTAAGGTGATGTTTTCGTGTGTGTATTAACCGATTCTGATACGCTGGACTGCATTTCAGGACATCGAAATTTTCACGTACTTTTGCATACCTGGCGTCGTCGATGTGAGGCCTTTAGGCAGTTCAACCTCTGACTGCCATAATGGCCCCAATAGACCAAACTATGATTTGTATACACCTAAGGTGATGTTTTCGTGTGTGCATTAACCGATTCTGATACGCTGGGCTGTATATCAGGACATCGAAATCTTCACGTACTTTTGCATACCTGGCATCATCGATGTGAGGCCTTTAGGCAGTTCAACCTCTGACTGCCATAATGGCCCTAATAGACCAAACTATGACTTGTATAGACCTTTGCTGATGTTTTCGTGTGTGTATTAACCGATTCTGGTACGCTGGGCTGCATTTCAGGACATCGAAATTTTCACGTACTTTCGCATACCTGGCATCGTCGATGTGAGGCCTTTAGGCAGTTCAACCTCTGACTGCCATAATGACCCCAATAGACCAAACTATGACTTGTATACACCTTTGGTGATGTTTTCGTGTGTGTATTAACCGATTCTGATACGCTGGGCAGCATTTGGAGACATCGAAATTTTCACGTACTTTTGCATACCTGGAATCGTCGATGTGAGGCCTTTGGGCAGTTCAACCTCTGACTGCCATAATGGCCCTAATAGACCAAACTATGACTTGTATACACCTCTGCTGATGTTTTCGTGTGTGTATTAACCGATTCTGATACGCTGGGCTACATTTCAGGACATCGAAATTTTCACGTACTTTTGCATACCTGGCATCGTCGATGTGAGGCCTTTAGGCAGTTCAACCTCTGACTGCCATAATGGCCCTAATAGACCAAACTATGACTTGTATACACCTAAGGTCATGCTTTCGTGTGTGTATTAACCGATTCTGATACGGTGAGCTGCATTTCAGGACATCGAAATTTTCACGTACTTTCGCATACCTGGCATCGTCGATGTGAGGCCTTTAGGCAGTTCAACCTCTGACTGCCATAATGACCCCAATAGAACAAACTATGACTTGTATACACCTTTGGTGATGTTTTCGTGTGTGTATTAACCGATTCTGATACGCTGGGCAGCATTTGGAGACATCGAAATTTTCACGTTCTTTCGCATACCTGGCATCGTCGATGTGAGGCCTTTAGGCAGTTCAACCTCTGACTGCCATAATGGCCCCAATAGACCAAACTATGACTTGTATACACCTTTGGTGATGTTTTCGTGTGTGTATTAACCGATTCTGATACGCTGGGCTGCATTTCAGGACATCGAAATTTTCACGTAGTTTTGCATACTTGGAATCGTCGATGTGAGCCCTTTGGGCAGTTCAACCTCTGACTGCCATAATGGCCCTAATAGACCAAACTATGACTTGTATACACCTTTGCTGATGTTTTCGTGTGTGTATTAACCGATTCTGATACGCTGGGCTGCATTTCAGGACATCGAAATTTTCACGTACTTTTGCATACCTGGCATCGTCGATGTGAGGCCTTTAGGCAGTTCAACCTCTGACTGCCATAATGGCCCTAATAGACCAAACTTTGACTTGTATACACCTTTGCTGATGTTTTCGTGTGTGTATTAACCGATTCTGATACGCTGGGCTGCATTTCAGGACATCGAAATTTTCACGTACTTTTGCATACTTGGAATCGTCGATGTGAGGCCTTTGGGCAGTTCAACCTCTGACTGCCATAATGGCCCTAATAGACCAAACTATGACTTGTATACACCTTTGCTGATGTTTTCGTGTGTGTATTAACCGATTCTGATACGCTGGGCTGCATTTCAGGACATCGAAATTTTCACGTACTTTTGCATACCTGGAATCGTCGATGTGAGGCCTTTGGGCAGTTCAACCTCTGACTGCCATAATGGCCCTAATAGACCAAACTATGACTTGTATACACCTTTGCTGATGTTTTCGTGTGTGTATTAACCGATTCTGATACGCTGGGCTGCATTTCAGGACATCGAAATTTTCACGTACTTTTGCATACCTGGCATCGTCGATGTGAGGCCATTAGGTAGTTCAACCTCTGACTGCCATAATGGCCCTCATAGACCAAACTATGACTTGTATACACCTAAGGTCATGCTTTCGTGTGTGTATTAACCGATTCTGATACGCTGAGCTGCATTTCAGGACATCGAAATTTTCACGTACTTTCGCATACCTGGCATCGTCGATGTGAGGCCTTTAGGCAGTTCAACCTCTGACTGCCATAATGACCCTAATAGACCAAACTATGGCTTGTATACACCTTTGCTGATGTTTTCGTGTGTGTATTAACCGATTCTGATACGCTGGGCTGCATTTCAGGACATCGAAATTTTCACGTACTTTTGCATACCTGGCATCGTCGATGTGAGGCCATTAGGTAGTTCAACCTCTGACTGCCATAATGGCCCTCATAGACCAAACTATGACTTGTATACACCTAAGGTCATGCTTTCGTGTGTGTATTAACCGATTCTGATACGCTGAGCTGCATTTCAGGACATCGAAATTTTCACGTACTTTCGCATACCTGGCATCGTCGATGTGAGGCCTTTAGGCAGTTCAACCTCTGACTGCCATAATGACCCTAATAGACCAAACTATGGCTTGTATACACCTAAGGTGATGTTTTCGTGTGTGTATTAACCGATTCTGATACGCTGGGCTGCATTCCAGGACATCGAAATTTTCACGTATTTTTGCATACCTGGCATCGTCGATGTGAGGCCTTTAAGCAGTTCAACCTCTGAGTGCCATAATGGCCCTACTAGACCAAACTATGACTTGCGTACACCTAATGTGATGTTTTCGTGTGTGTATTTACCGATTCTGATACGCTGGGCTGCATTTCGGGACATCGAAATCTTCACGTACTTTTGTATACCTGGCATCGTCGATGTGAGGCCTTTAGGCAGTTCAACCTCTGACTGCCATAATGGCCCTAATAGACCAAACTATGACTTGTATACACCTTTGCTGATGTTTTCGTGTGTGTATTAACCGATTCTGATACGCTGGGCTGCATTTCAGGACATCGAAATTTTCACGTACTTTTGCATACCTGGCATCGTCGATGTGAGGCCTTTAGGTAGTTCAACCTCTGACTGCCATAATGGCCCTAATAGACCAAACTATGACTTGTATACACCTTTGGTGATGTTTTCGTGTGTGTATTAACCGATTCTGATACGCTGGGCAGCATTTGGAGACATCGAAATTTTCACGTACTTTTGCATACCTGGAATCGTCGATGTGAGGCCTTTGGGCAGTTCAACCTCTGACTGCCATAATGGCCCTAATAGACCAAACTATGACTTGTATACACCTTTGCTGATGTTTTCGTGTGTGTATTAACCGATTCTGATACGCTGGGCTGCATTTCAGGACATCGAAATTTTCACGTACTTTTGCATACCTGGCATCGTCGATGTGAGGCCATTAGGTAGTTCAACCTCTGACTGCCATAATGGCCCTAATAGACCAAACTATGACTTGTATACACCTAAGGTCATGCTTTCGTGTGTGTATTAACCGATTCTGATACGCTGAGCTGCATTTCAGGACATCGAAATTTTCACGTACTTTCGCATACCTGGCATCGTCGATGTGAGGCCTTTAGGCAGTTCAACCTCTGACTGCCATAATGACCCTAATAGACCAAACTATGACTTGTATACACCTAAGGTGATGTTTTCGTGTGTGTATTAACCGATTCTGATACGCTGGCCTGCATTTCAGGACATCGAAATTTCCACGTACTTTTGCATACCTGGCATCGTCGATGTGAGGCCTTTAGGCAGTTCAACCTCTGACTGCCATAATGGCCCTAATTGACCAAACTATGACTTGTATACACCTAAGGTGATGTTTTCGTGTGTGTATTAACCGATTCTGATACGCTGGGCTGCATTCCAGGACATCGAAATTTTCACGTATTTTTGCATACCTGGCATCGTCGATGTGAGGCCTTTAGGCAGTTCAACCTCTGAGTGCCATAATGGCCCTACTAGACCAAACTATGACTTGCGTACACCTAATGTGATGTTTTCGTGTGTGTATTTACCGATTCTGATACGCTGGGCTGCATTTCGGGACATCGAAATCTTCACATACTTTTGTATACCTGGCATCGTCGATGTGAGGCCTTTAGGCAGTTCAACCTCTGACTGCCATAATGGCCCTAATAGACCAAACTATGACTTGTATACACCTAAGGTGATGTTTTCGTGTGTGTATTAACCGATTCTGATACGCTGGGCTGCATTTCAGGACATCGAAATTTTCACGTACTTTTGCATACCTGGCGTCGTCGATGTGAGGCCTTTAGGCAGTTCAACCTCTGACTGCCATAATGGCCCTAACAGACCAAATTATGACTTGTATACACCTTTGGTGATGTTTTCGTGTGTGTATTAACCGATTCTGATACGCTGGACTGCATTTCAGGACATCGAAATTTTCACGTACTTTTGCATACCTGGCGTCGTCGATGTGAGTCCTTTAGGCAGTTCAACCTCTGACTGCCATAATGGCCCCAATAGACCAAACTATGATTTGTATACACCTAAGGTGATGTTTTCGTGTGTGCATTAACCGATTCTGATACGCTGGGCTGTATATCAGGACATCGAAATCTTCACGTACTTTTGCATACCTGGCATCATCGATGTGAGGCCTTTAGGCAGTTCAACCTCTGACTGCCATAATGGCCCTAATAGACCAAACTATGACTTGTATAGACCTTTGGTGATGTTTTCGTGTGTGTATTAACCGATTCTGATACGCTGGGCTGCATTTCAGGACATCGAAATTTTCACGTACTTTCGCATACCTGGCATCGTCGATGTGAGGCCTTTAGGCAGTTCAACCTCTGACTGCCATAATGACCCCAATAGACCAAACTATGACTTGTATACACCTTTGGTGATGTTTTCGTGTGTGTATTAACCGATTCTGATACGCTGGGCAGCATTTGGAGACATCGAAATTTTCACGTACTTTTGCATACCTGGAATCGTCGATGTGAGGCCTTTGGGCAGTTCAACCTCTGACTGCCATAATGGCCCTAATAGACCAAACTATGACTTGTATACACCTTTGCTGATGTTTTCGTGTGTGTATTAACCGATTCTGATACGCTGGGCTGCATTTCAGGACATCGAAATTTTCACGTACTTTTGCATACCTGGCATCGTCGATGTGAGGCCATTAGGTAGTTCAACCTCTGACTGCCATAATGGCCCTCATAGACCAAACTATGACCTGTATACACCTAAGGTCATGCTTTCGTGTGTGTATTAACCGATTCTGATACGCTGAGCTGCATTTCAGGACATCGAAATTTTCACGTACTTTTGCATACCTGGCATCGTCGATGTGAGGCCTTTAGGCAGTTCAACCTCTGACTGCCATAATGACCCTAATAGACCAAACTATGGCTTGTATACACCTAAGGTGATGTTTTCGTGTGTGTATTAACCGATTCTGATACGCTGGCCTGCATTTCAGGACATCGAAATTTCCACGTACTTTTGCATACCTGGCATCGTCGATGTGAGGCCTTTAGGCAGTTCAACCTCTGACTGCCATAATGGCCCTAATTGACCAAACTATGACTTGTATACACCTAAGGTGATGTTTTCGTGTGTGTATTAACCGATTCTGATACGCTGGGCTGCATTCCAGGACATCGAAATTTTCACGTATTTTTGCATACCTGGCATCGTCGATGTGAGGCCTTTAGGCAGTTCAACCTCTGAGTGCCATAATGGCCCTACTAGACCAAACTATGACTTGCGTACACCTAATGTGATGTTTTCGTGTGTGTATTAACCGATTCTGATACGCTGGGCTGCATTTCGGGACATCGAAATCTTCACGTACTTTTGTATACCTGGCATCGTCGATGTGAGGCCTTTAGGCAGTTCAACCTCTGACTGCCATAATAGCCCTAATAGACCAAACTATGACTTGTATACACCTTTGCTGATGTTTTCGTGTGTGTATTAACCGATTCTGATAAGCTGGGCTGCATTTCAGGACATCGAAATTTTCACGTACTTTTGCATACTTGGAATCGTCGATGTGAGGCCTTTGGGCAGTTCAACCTCTGACTGCCATAATGGCCCTAATAGACCAAACTATGACTTGTATACACCTTTGCTGATGTTTTCGTGTGTGTATTAACCGATTCTGATACGCTGGGCTGCATTTCAGGACATCGAAATTTTCACGTACTTTTGCATACCTGGCATCGTCGATGTGAGGCCTTTAGGTAGTTCAACCTCTGACTGCCATAATGGCCCTAATAGACCAAACTATGACTTGTATACACCTTTGGTGATGTTTTCGTGTGTGTATTAACCGATTCTGATACGCTGGGCAGCATTTGGAGACATCGACATTTTCACGTACTTTTGCATACCTGGAATCGTCGATGTGAGGCCTTTGGGCAGTTCAACCTCTGACTGCCATAATGGCCCTAATAGACCAAACTATGACTTGTATACACCTTTGGTGATGTTTTCGTGTGTGTATTAACCGATTCTGATACGCTGGACTGCATTTCAGGACATCGAAATTTTCACGTACTTTTGCATACCTGGCGTCGTCGATGTGAGGCCTTTAGGCAGTTCAACCTCTGACTGCCATAATGGCCCCAATAGACCAAACAATGATTTGTATACACCTAAGGTGATGTTTTCGTGTGTGCATTAACCGATTCTGATACGCTGGGCTGTATATCAGGACATCGAAATCTTCACGTACTTTGCATACCTGGCATCATCGATGTGAGGCCTTTAGGCAGTTCAACCTCTGACTGCCATAATGGCCCTAATAGACCAAACTATGACTTGTATAGACCTTTGCTGATGTTTTCGTGTGTGTATTAACCGATTCTGGTACGCTGGGCTGCATTTCAGGACATCGAAATTTTCACGTACTTTCGCATACCTGGCATCGTCGATGTGAGGCCTTTAGGCAGTTCAACCTCTGACTGCCATAATGACAACAATAGACCAAACTATGACTTGTATACACCTTTGGTGATGTTTTCGTGTGTGTATTAACCGATTCTGATACGCTGGGCAGCATTTGGAGACATCGAAATTTTCACGTACTTTTGCATACCTGGAATCGTCGATGTGAGGCCTTTGGGCAGTTCAACCTCTGACTGCCATAATGGCCCTAATAGACCAAACTATGACTTGTATACACCTTTGCTGATGTTTTCTTGTGTCTGTTATCCGATTCTGATACGCTGGTCGTCGATCTGAGGCCTTTAGGCAGTTCAACCTCTGACTGCCAGAATGGCCCTAATAGACCAAGCTATGACTTGCATACACCTTTGGTGGTATTAACCGATTCTGGTAGGCTGGGCAGCATTTGGAGACATCGAAATGTTCACGTACTTTTGCATACCTGGCATCGTCGCTGTGAGGCCTTTAGGCAGTTCAACCTCTGACTGCAATAATGGCCCTAATAGACCAAACTATGACTTGTATACACCTTTGGTTTTGTTTCCGAGCGTGTATTAACCGATTCTGATACGCGGGGCTGCATATCAGGACATCGAAATTTTCACGTACTTTTGCATACCTGGCATCGTCGCTGTGAGGCCTTTAGGCAGTTCAACCTCTGACTGCCATAATGGCCCTAATAGACCAAACTATGACTTGTATACACCTAGGGTGATGTTTTCGTGTGTGTATTATCCGATTCTGATACGCTGGTCGTCGATCTGAGGCCTTTAGGCAGTTCAACCTCTGACTGCCAGAATGGCCCTAATAGACCAAACTATGACTTGCATACACCTTTGGTGGTATTAACCGATTCTGGTAGGCTGGGCAGCATTTGGAGACATCGAAATTTTCACGTACATTTGCATCGTCGATGTGAGGCCTTTAGGCAGTTCAACCCCTGACTGCAATAATGGCCCTAATAGACCAAACTATGACCTGTATACACCTAAGGTGATGTTTTCGTGTGTGTTTTAACCGATTCTGATACGCTGGACATCATTTCTAGACATCGAAATTTTCACGTACTTTTGCATACCTGGCATCGACGATGTGAGGCCTTTAGGCAGTTCAACCTCTGACTGCCAGAATGGCCCTAATAGACCAAACTATGACTTGTATACACCTTTGGTTTTGTTTCCGAGCGTGTATTAACCGATTCTGATACGCGGGGCAGCATTTCAGGACATCGAAATTTTCACGTACTTTTGCATACCTGGCGTCGTCGATGTGAGGCCTTTAGGCAGTTTAACCTCTGACTGCAATAATGGCCATAATAGACCAAACTATGACCTGTATAAACCTAAGGTGATGTTTTCGTGTGTGTACTAAACGATTCTGATACGCTGGGCATCATTTGGAGACATCGAAATTTTCACGTACTTTTGCATACCTGGCATCGACGATGTGAGGCCTTTAGGCAGTTCAATCTCTGACTGCCATAATGGCCATAATAGACCAAACTATGACCTGTATAAACCTAAGGTGATGTTTTCGTGTGTGTACTAAACGATTCTGATACGCTGGGCATCATTTGGAGACATCGAAATTTTCACGTACTTTTGCAAACCTTGCATCGTCGATGTGAGGCCTTTAGGCAGTTCAACCTCTGACTGCCATAATGGCCCTAATAGACCAAACTATGACTTGTGTAGACCTTTGGTGATGTTTTCGTGTGTGTATTAACCGATTCTGATACGCTGGGCTGCATTTCAGGACATCGAAATTTTCACGTACTTTTGCATACCTGGCATCGTCGATGTGAGGCCTTTCGGCAGTTCAACCTCTGACTGCCATAATGGCCCTAATAGACCAAACTATGACTTGTATACACCTAAGGTGATGTTTTCGTGTGTGTATTAACCGATTCTCATACGCTGGGCTGCATTTCAGGACATCGAAATTTGCACGTACTTTTGCATACCTGGCATCGTCGATGTGAGGCCTTTAGGCAGTTCAACCTCTGACTGCCATAATGGCCCTAATAGACCAAACTATGACTTGTATACACCTTAGGTGATGTTTTCGTGTGTGTATTAGCCGATTCTGATACGCTGGGCAGCATTTGGAGACATCGAAATTTTCACGTACTTTTGCATACCTGGCATCGTCGATGTGAGGCTTTTATTCAGTTCAACCTCTGACTGCCATATTGCCCCTAATAGACCAAACTATGACTTGTATACACCTAAGGTGATGTTTTCGTGTGTGTATTAACCGATTCTCATACGCTGGGCTGCATTTCAGGACATCGAAATTTGCACGTACTTTTGCATACCTGGCATCGTCGATGTGAGGCCTTTAGGCAGTTCAACCTCTGACTGCCATAATGGCCCTAATAGACCAAACTATGACTTGTATACACCTAAGGTGATGTTTTCGTGTGTGTATTAACCGATTCTGATATGCTGGGCTGCATTTCAGGACATCGAAATTTTCACGTACTTTTGCATACCTGGCATCGTCGATGTGAGGCCTTTAGGCAGTTCAACCTCTGACTGCCATAATGGCCCTAATAGACCAAACTATGACTTGTATACACCTTAGGTGATGTTTTCGTGTGTGTATTAGCCGATTCTTATACGCTGGGCAGCATTTGGAGACATCGGAATTTTCACGTACTTTTGCATACCTGGCGACGTCGATGTGAGGCCTTTAGGCAGTTCAACCTCTGACTGCCATATTGCAACTAATAGACCTAACTATGAGTTGTATACACCTAAGGTGATGTTTTCGTGTGTGTATTAACCGATTCTGATACGCTGGGCTGCATTTCAGGACATCGAAATTTGCACGTACTTTTGCATACCTGGCATCGTCGATGTGAGGCCTTTAGGCAGTTCAACCTCAGACTGCCATAATGGCCCTAATAGACCAAACTATGACTTGTATACACCTAAGGTGATGTTTTCGTGTGTGTATTAACCGATTCTGATATGCTGGGCTGCATTTCAGGACATGAACATTTTCAAGTACTTTTGCATACCTGGCATCGTCGATGTGAGGCCTTTAGGCAGTTCAACCTCTGACTGCCATAATGGCCCTAATAGACCAAACTATGACTTGTATACACCTTTGGTGATGTTTTCGTGTGTGTATTAGCCGATTCTGATACGCTGGGCAGCATTTGGAGACATCGAAATTTTCACGTACTTTTGCATACCTGGAGTCGTCGATGTGAGGCCTTTAGGCAGTTCAACCTCTGACTGCCATAATGGCCCCAATAGACCAAACTATGACTTGTGTAGACCTTTGGTGATGTTTTCGTGTGTGTATTAACCGATTCTGATACGCTGGGCTGCATTTCAGGACATCGAAATTTTCATGTACTTTTGCATACCTGGCATCGTCGATGTGAGGCCTTTAGGCAGTTCAACCTCTGACTGCCATAATGGCCCTAATAGACCAAACTATGACTTGTATACACCTTAGGTGATGTTTTCGTGTGAGTATTAGCCGATTCTGATACGCTGGGCTGCATTTCAGGACATCGAAATTTGCACGTACTTTTGCATACCTGGAGTCGTCGATGTGAGGCCTTTAGGCAGTTCAACCTCTGACTGCCATAATGGCCCCAATAGACCAAACTATGACTTGTGTACACCTTTGGTGATGTTTTCGTGTGTGTATTAACCGATTCTGATACGCTGGGCTGCATTTCAGGACATCGAAATTTTCACGTACTTTTGCATACCTGGCATCGTCGATGTGAGGCCTTTAGGCAGTTCAACCTCTGACTGCCATAATGGCCCTAATAGACCAAACTATGACTTGTATACACCTTTGGTGATGTTTTCGTGTGTGTATTAGCCGATTCTTATACGCTGGGCAGCATTTGGAGACATCGGAATTTTCACGTACTTTTGCATACCTGGCGACGTCGATGTGAGGTCTTTAGGCAGTTCAACCTCTGACTGCCATATTGCAACTAATAGACCTAACTATGACTTGTATACACCTAAGGTGATGTTTTCGTGTGTGTATTAACCGATTCTCATACGCTGGGCTGCATTTCAGGACATCGAAATTTGCGCGTACTTTTGCATGCCTCACATCGACGATGTGAGGCCTTTAGGCAGTTCAACCTCTGACTGCCATAATGGCCCTAATAGACCAAACTATGACTTGTATACACCTAAGGTGATGTTTTCGTGTGTGTATTAACCGATTCTGATATGCTGGGCTGCATTTCAGGACATGAACATTTTCACGTACTTTTGCATACCTGGCATCGTCGATGTGAGGCCTTTAGGCAGTTCAACCTCTGACTGCCATAATGGCCCTAATAGACCAAACTATGACTTGTATACACCTTAGGTAGTGTTTTCGTGTGTGTATTAACCGATTCTGATACGCTGGGCTGCATTTCAGGACATTGAAATTTTCACGTACTTTTGCATACCTGACATGGTCGATGTGAGGCCTTTAGGCAGTTCAACCTCTGACTGCCATAATGGCCCTAATAGACCAAACTATGACCTGTATACACCTAAGGTGATGTTTTCGTGTGTGTATTAACCGATTCTCATACGCTGGGCTGCATTTCAGTACATCGAAATTTTCACGTACTTTTGCATACCTGGAGTCGTCGATGTGAGGCCTTTAGGCAGTTCAACCTCTGACTGCCATAATGGCCCTAATAGACCAAACTATGACTTGTGTAGACCTTTGGTGATGTTTTCGTGTGTGTATTAACCGATTCTGATACGCTGGGCTGCATTTCAGGACATCGAAATTTTCACGTACTTTTGCATACCTGGCATCGTCGATGTGAGGCCTTTAGGCAGTTCAACCTCTGACTGCCATAATGGCCCTAATAGACCAAACTATGACTTGTATACACCTTAGGTGATGTTTTCGTGTGAGTATTAGCCGATTCTTATACGCTGGGCAGCATTTGGAGACATCGGAATTTTCACGTACTTTTGCATACCTGGCGACGTCGATGTGAGGCCTTTAGGCAGTTCAACCTCTGACTGCCATATTGCAACTAATAGACCTAACTATGAGTTGTATACACCTAAGGTGATGTTTTCGTGTGTGTATTAATCGATTCTGATACGCTGGGCTGCATTTCAGGACATCGAAATTTGCACGTACTTTTGCATACCTGGCATCGTCGATGTGAGGCCTTTAGGCAGTTCAACCTCAGACTGCCATAATGGCCCTAATAGACCAAACTATGACTTGTATACACCTAAGGTGATGTTTTCGTGTGTGTATTAACCGATTCTGATATGCTGGGCTGCATTTCAGGACATGAACATTTTCAAGTACTTTTGCATACCTGGCATCGTCGATGTGAGGCCTTTAGGCAGTTCAACCTCTGACTGCCATAATGGCCCTAATAGACCAAACTATGACTTGTATACACCTTAGGTGATGTTTTCGTGTGTGTATTAGCCGATTCTGATACGCTGGGCAGCATTTGGAGACATCGAAATTTTCACGTACTTTTGCATACCTGGAGTCGTCGATGTGAGGCCTTTAGGCAGTTCAACCTCTGACTGCCATAATGGCCCCAATAGACCAAACTATGACTTGTGTAGACCTTTGGTGATGTTTTCGTGTGTGTATTAACCGATTCTGATACGCTGGGCTGCATTTCAGGACATCGAAATTTTCATGTACTTTTGCATACCTGGCATCGTCGATGTGAGGCCTTTAGGCAGTTCAACCTCTGACTGCCATAATGGCCCTAATAGACCAAACTATGACTTGTATACACCTTAGGTGAT
Organism: Eristalis tenax; assembly: GCA_905231855.2. Classification (NCBI taxonomy): domain Eukaryota; kingdom Metazoa; phylum Arthropoda; class Insecta; order Diptera; family Syrphidae; genus Eristalis; species Eristalis tenax. The sequence goes on along the minus strand of HG993124.1, from coordinate 63,895,210 downwards.
GTTTTCGTGTGAGTATTAGCCGATTCTGATACGCTGGGCTGCATTTCAGGACATCGAAATTTGCACGTACTTTTGCATACCTGGAGTCGTCGATGTGAGGCCTTTAGGCAGTTCAACCTCTGACTGCCATAATGGCCCCAATAGACCAAACTATGACTTGTATACACCTTTGGTGATGTTTTCGTGTGTGTATTAACCGATTCTGATACGCTGGGCTGCATTTCAGGACATCGAAATTTTCACGTACTTTTGCATACCTGGCATCGTCGATGTGAGGCCTTTAGGCAGTTCAACCTCTGACTGCCATAATGGCCCTAATAGACCAAACTATGACTTGTATACACCTTAGGTGATGTTTTCGTGTGTGTATTAGCCGATTCTTATACGCTGGGCAGCATTTGGAGACATCGGAATTTTCACGTACTTTTGCATACCTGGCGACGTCGATGTGAGGTCTTTAGGCAGTTCAACCTCTGACTGCCATATTGCAACTAATAGACCTAACTATGACTTGTATACACCTAAGGTGATGTTTTCGTGTGTGTATTAACCGATTCTCATACGCTGGGCTGCATTTCAGGACATCGAAATTTGCGCGTACTTTTGCATGCCTGGCATCGTCGATGTGAGGCCTTTAGGCAGTTCAACCTCTGACTGCCATAATGGCCCTAATAGACCAAACTATGACTTGTATACACCTAAGGTGATGTTTTCGTGTGTGTATTAACCGATTCTGATATGCTGGGCTGCATTTCAGGACATGAACATTTTCACGTACTTTTGCATACCTGGCATCGTCGATGTGAGGCCTTTAGGCAGTTCAACCTCTGACTGCCATAATGGCCCTAATAGACCAAACTATGACTTGTATACACCTTAGGTAGTGTTTTCGTGTGTGTATTAACCGATTCTGATACGCTGGGCTGCATTTCAGGACATTGAAATTTTCACGTACTTTTGCATACCTGACATGGTCGATGTGAGGCCTTTAGGCAGTTCAACCTCTGACTGCCATAATGGCCCTAATAGACCAAACTATGACCTGTATACACCTAAGGTGATGTTTTCGTGTGTGTATTAACCGATTCTCATACGCTGGGCTGCATTTCAGTACATCGAAATTTTCACGTACTTTTGCATACCTGGAGTCGTCGATGTGAGGCCTTTAGGCAGTTCAACCTCTGACTGCCATAATGGCCCTAATAGACCAAACTATGACTTGTGTAGACCTTTGGTGATGTTTTCGTGTGTGTATTAACCGATTCTGATACGCTGGGCTGCATTTCAGGACATCGAAATTTTCACGTACTTTTGCATACCTGGCATCGTCGATGTGAGGCCTTTAGGCAGTTCAACCTCTGACTGCCATAATGGCCCTAATAGACCAAACTATGACTTGTATACACCTTAGGTGATGTTTTCGTGTGAGTATTAGCCGATTCTGATATGCTGGGCTGCATTTCAGGACATCGAAATTTTCACGTACTTTTGCATACCTGGCATCGTCGATGTGAGGCCTTTAGGCAGTTCAACCTCTGACTGCCATAATGGCCCTAATAGACCAAACTATGACTTGTATACACCTTAGGTGATGTTTTCGTGTGTGTATTAACCGATTCTGATACGCTGGGCTGCATTTCAGGACATTGAAAATTTCACGTACTTTTGCATACCTGACATTGTCGATGTGAGGCCTTTAGGCAGTTCAACCTCTCACTGCCATAATGGCCCTAATAGACAAACTATGACCTGTATACACCTTTGATGATGTTTTCGTGTGTGTATTAACCGATTCTGATACGCTGGGCTGCATTTCAGTACATCGAAATTTTCACGTACTTTTGCATACCTGGAGTCGTCGATGTGAGGCCTTTAGGCAGTTCAACCTCTGACTGCCATAATGGCCCCAATAGACCAAACTATGACTTGTGTAGACCTTTGGTGATGTTTTCGTGTGTGTATTAACCGATTCTGATACGCTGGGCTGCATTTCAGGACATCGAAATTTTCATGTACTTTTGCATACCTGGCATCGTCGATGTGAGGCCTTTAGGCAGTTCAACCTCTGACTGCCATAATGGCCCTAATAGACCAAACTATGACTTGTATACACCTTAGGTGATGTTTTCGTGTGTGTATTAACCGATTCTGATACGCTGGGCTGCATTTCAGGACATCGAAATTTGCACGTACTTTTGCATACCTGGAGTCGTCGATGTGAGGCCTTTAGGCAGTTCAACCTCTGACTGCCATAATGGCCCCAATAGACCAAACTATGACTTGTGTACACCTTTGGTGATGTTTTCGTGTGTGTATTAACCGATTCTGATACGCTGGGCTGCATTTCAGGACATCGAAATTTTCACGTACTTTTGCATAGCTGGCATCGTCGATGTGAGGCCTTTAGGCAGTTCAACCTCTGACTGCCATAATGGCCCTAATAGACCAAACTATGACTTGTATACACCTTAGGTGATGTTTTCGTGTGTGTATTAGCCGATTCTTATACGCTGGGCAGCATTTGGAGACATCGGAATTTTCACGTACTTTTGCATACCTGGCGACGTCGATGTGAGGTCTTTAGGCAGTTCAACCTCTGACTGCCATATTGCAACTAATAGACCTAACTATGACTTGTATACACCTAAGGTGATGTTTTCGTGTGTGTAATAACCGATTCTCATACGCTGGGCTGCATTTCAGGACATCGAAATTTGCACGTACTTTTGCATACCTGGCATCGTCGATGTGAGGCCTTTAGGCAGTTCAACCTCTGACTGCCATAATGGCCCTAATAGACCAAACTATGACTTGTATACACATTAGGTGATGTTTTCGTGTGTGTATTAGCCGATTCTGATACGCTGGGCAGCATTTGGAGACATCGAAATTTTCACGTACTTTTGCATACCTGGCATCGTCGATGTGAGGCTTTTAGGCAGTTCAACCTCTGACTGCCATATTGCCCCTAATAGACCAAACTATGACTTGTATACACCTAAGGTGATGTTTTCGTGTGTGTATTAACCGATTCTCATACGCTGGGCTGCATTTCAGGACATCGAAATTTGCACGTACTTTTGCATACCTGGCATCGTCGATGTGAGGCCTTTAGGCAGTTCAACCTCTGACTGCCATAATGGCCCTAATAGACCAAACTATGACTTGTATACACCTAAGGTGATGTTTTCGTGTGTGTATTAACCGATTCTGATATGCTGGGCTGCATTTCAGGACATCGAAATTTCCACGTACTTTTGCATACCTGGCATCGTCGATGTGAGGCCTTTAGGCAGTTCAACCTCTGACTGCCATAATGGCCCTAATAGACCAAACTATGACTTGTATACACCTTAGGTGATGTTTTCGTGTGTGTATTAGCCGATTCTTATACGCTGGGCAGCTTTTGGAGACATCGGAATTTTCACGTACTTTTGCATACCTGGCGACGTCGATGTGAGGCCTTTAGGCAGTTCAACCTCTGACTGCCATATTGCAACTAATAGACCTAACTATGACTTGTATACACCTAAGGTGATGTTTTCGTGTGTGTATTAACCGATTCTGATACGCTGGGCTGCATTTCAGGACATCGAAATTTGCACGTACTTTTGCATACCTGGCATCGTCGATGTGAGGCCTTTAGGCAGTTCAACCTCAGACTGCCATAATGGCCCTAATAGACCAAACTATGACTTGTATACACCTAAGGTGATGTTTTCGTGTGTGTATTAACCGATTCTGATATGCTGGGCTGCATTTCAGGACATGAACATTTTCACGTACTTTTGCATACCTGGCATCGTCGATGTGAGGCCTTTAGGCAGTTCAACCTCTGACTGCCATAATGGCCCTAATAGACCAAACTATGACTTGTATACACCTAAGGCGATGTTTTCGTGTGTGTATTAACCGATTCTGATACGCTGGGCAGCATTTGGAGACATCGAAATTTTCACGTACTTTTGCATACCTGGCATCGTCGATGTGAGGCTTTTAGGCAGTTCAACCTCTGACTGCCATATTGCCCCTAATAGACCAAACTATGACTTGTATACACCTAAGGTGATGTTTTCGTGTGTGTATTAACCGATTCTCATACGCTGGGCTGCATTTCAGGACATCGAAATTTACACGTACTTTTGCATACCTGGCATCGTCGATGTGAGGCCTTTAGGCAGTTCAACCTCTGACTGCCATAATGGCCCTAATAGACCAAACTATGACTTGTATACACCTAAGGTGATGTTTTCGTGTGTGTATTAACCGATTCTGATATGCTGGGCTGCATTTCAGGACATCGAAATTTTCACGTACTTTTGCATACCTGGAATCGTCGATGTGAGGCCTTTAGGCAGTTCAACCTCTGACTGCCATAATGGCCCTAATAGACCAAACTATGACTTGTATACACTTTAGGTGATGTTTTCGTGTGTGTATTAACCGATTCTGATACGCTGGGCTGCATTTCAGGACATTGAAATTTTCACGTACTTTTGCATACCTGACATCGTCGATGTGAGGCCTTTAGGCAGTTCAACCTCTGACTGCCATAATGGCCCTAATAGACCAAACTATGACTTGTATACACCTAAGGCGATGTTTTCGTGTGTGTATTAACCGATTCTCATACGCTGGGCTGCATTTCAGTACATCGAAATTTTCACGTACTTTTGCATACCTGGAGTCGTCGATGTGAGGCTTTTAGGCAGTTCAACCTCTGACTGCCATAATGGCCCCAATAGATCAAACTATGACTTGTGTAGACCTTTGGTGATGTTTTCGTGTGTGTATTAACCGATTCTGATACGCTGGGCTGCATTTCAGGACATCGAAATTTTCACGTACATTTGCATACCTGGAGTCGTCGATGTGAGGCCTTTAGGCAGTTCAACCTCTGACTGCCATAATGGCCCTAATAGACCAAACTATGACTTGTATACACCTTAGGTGATGTTTTCGTGTGAGTATTAGCCGCTTCTGATATGCTGGGCTGCATTTCAGGACATCGAAATTTTCACGTACTTTTGCATACCTGGCATCGTCGATGTGAGGCCTTTAGGCAGTTCAACCTCTGACTGCCATAATGGCCCTAATAGACCAAACTATGACTTGTATACACCTTAGGTGATATTTTCGTGTGTGTATTAACCGATTCTGATACGCTGGGCTGCATTTCAGGACATTGAAATTTTCACGTACTTTTGCATACCTGACATTGTCGATGTGAGGCCTTTAGGCAGTTCAACCTCTCACTGCCATAATGGCCCTAATAGACAAACTATGACTTGTATACACCTTTGATGATGTTTTCGTGTGTGTATTAACCGATTCTGAAACGCTGGGCTGCATCTCAGTACATCGAAATTTTCACGTACTTTTGAATACCTGGAGTCGTCGATGTGAGGCCTTTAGGCAGTTCAACCTCTGACTGCCATAATGGCCCCAATAGACCAAACTATGACTTGTGTAGACCTTTGGTGATGTTTTCGTGTGTGTATTAACCGATTCTGATACGCTGGGCTGCATTTCAGGACATCGAAATTTTCATGTACTTTTGCATACCTGGCATCGTCGATGTGAGGCCTTTAGGCAGTTCAACCTCTGACTGCCATAATGGCCCTAATAGACCAAACTATGACTTGTATACACCTTAGGTGATGTTTTCGTGTGAGTATTAGCCGATTCTGATACGCTGGGCTGCATTTCAGGACATCGAAATTTGCACGTACTTTTGCATACCTGGAGTCGTCGATGTGAGGCCTTTAGGCAGTTCAACCTCTGACTGCCATAATGGCCCCAATAGACCAAACTATGACTTGTGTACACCTTTGGTGATGTTTTCGTGTGTGTATTAACCGATTCTGATACGCTGGGCTGCATTTCAGGACATCGAAATTTTCACGTACTTTTGCATACCTGGCATCGTCGATGTGAGGCCTTTAGGCAGTTCAACCTCTGACTGCCATAATGGCCCTAATAGACCAAACTATGACTTGTATACACCTTAGGTGGTGTTTTCGTGTGTGTATTAACCGATTCTGATACGCTGGGCTGCATTTCAGGACATTGAAATTTTCACGTACTTTTGCATACCTGACATGGTCGATGTGAGGCCTTTAGGCAGTTCAACCTCTGACTGCCATAATGGCAGTAATAGACCAAACTATGACCTGTATACACCTAAGGTGATGTTTTCGTGTGTGTATTAACCGATTCTCATACGCTGGGCTGCATTTCAGTACATCGAAATTTTCACGTACTTTTGCACACCTGGAGTCGTCGATGTGAGGCCTTTAGGCAGTTCAACCTCTGACTGCCATAATGGCCCTAATAGACCAAACTATGACTTGTATACACCTTAGGTGATGTTTTCGTGTGTGTATTAGCCGATTCTGATACGCTGGGCAGCATTTGGAGACATCGAAATTTTCACGTACTTTTGCATACCTGGCATCGTCGATGTGAGGCTTTTAGGCAGTTCAACCTCTGACTGCCATATTGCCCCTAATAGACCAAACTATGACTTGTATACACCTAAGGTGATGTTTTCGTGTGTGTATTAACCGATTATCATACGCTGGGCTGCATTTCAGGACATCGAAATTTGCACGTACTTTTGCATACCTGGCATCGTCGATGTGAGGCCTTTAGGCAGTTCAACCTCTGACTGCCATAATGGCCCTAATAGACCAAACTATGACTTGTATACACCTAAGGTGATGTTTTCGTGTGTGTATTAACCGATTCTGATATGCTGGGCTGCATTTCAGGACATCGAAATTTTCACGTACTTTTGCATACCTGGAATCGTCGATGTGAGGCCTTTAGGCAGTTCAACCTCTGACTGCCATAATGGCCCTAATAGACCAAACTATGACTTGTATACACTTTAGGTGATGTTTTCGTGTGTGTATTAACCGATTCTGATACGCTGGGCTGCATTTCAGGACATTGAAATTTTCACGTACTTTTGCATACCTGACATCGTCGATGTGAGGCCTTTAGGCAGTTCAACCTCTGACTGCCATAATGGCCCTAATAGACCAAACTATGACTTGTATACACCTAAGGCGATGTTTTCGTGTGTGTATTAACCGATTCTTATACGCTGGGCTGCATTTCAGTACATCGAAATTTTCACGTACTTTTGCATACCTGGAGTCGTCGATGTGAGGTTTAGGCAGTTCAACCTCTGACTGCCATAATGGCCCCAATAGATCAAACTATGACTTGTGTAGACCTTTGGTGATGTTTTCGTGTGTGTATTAACCGATTCTGATACGCTGGGCTGCATTTCAGGACATCGAAATTTTCACGTACTTTTGCATACCTGGAGTCGTCGATGTGAGGCCTTTAGGCAGTTCAACCTCTGACTGCCATAATGGCCCTAATAGACCAAACTATGACTTGTATACACCTAAGGTGATGTTTTCGTGTGAGTATTAGCCGATTCTGATATGCTGGGCTGCATTTCAGGACATCGAAATTTTCACGTACTTTTGCATACCTGGCATCGTCGATGTGAGGCCTTTAGGCAGTTCAACCTCTGACTGCCATAATGGCCCTAATAGACCAAACTATGACTTGTATACACCTTAGGTGATATTTTCGTGTGTGTATTAACCGATTCTGATACGCTGGGCTGCATTTCAGGACATTGAAATTTTCACGTACTTTTGCATACCTGACATTGTCGATGTGAGGCCTTTAGGCAGTTCAACCTCTCACTGCCATAATGGCCCTAATAGACAAACTATGACTTGTATACACCTTTGATGATGTTTTCGTGTGTGTATTAACCGATTCTGATACGCTGGGCTGCATTTCAGTACATCGAAATTTTCACGTACTTTTGCATACCTGACATGGTCGATTTGAGGCCTTTAGGCAGTTCAACCTCTGACTGCCATAATGGCCCCAATAGACCAAACTATGACTTGTGTAGACCTTTGGTGATGTTTTCGTGTGTGTATTAACCGATTCTGATACGCTGGGCTGCATTTCAGGACATCGAAATTTTCATGTACTTTTGCATACCTGGCATCGTCGATGTGAGGCCTTTAGGCAGTTCAACCTCTGACTGCCATAATGGCCCTAATAGACCAAACTATGACTTGCATACACCTTTGGTAATGTTTTCGTGTGTGTATTAGCCGATTCTGATACGCTGGGCAGCATTTGGAGACATCGAAATTTTCACGTATTTTTGCATACCTGGCATCGTCGATGTGAGGCCTTTAGGCAGTTCAACCTCTGACTGCCATAATGGCCCCAATAGACCAAACTATGACTTGTGTACACCTTTGGTGATGTTTTCGTGTGTGTATTAACCGATTCTGATACGCTGGGCTGCATTTCAGGACATCGAAATTTTCACGTACTTTTGCATACCTGGCATCGTCGATGTGAGGCCTTTAGGCAGTTCAACCTCTGACTGCCATAATGGCCCTAATAGACCAAACTATGACTTGTATACACCTTAGGTGATGTTTTCGTGTGTGTATTAACCGATTCTGATATGCTGGGCTGTATTTCAGGACATCGAAATTTTCACGTACTTTTGCATACCTGGCATCGTCGATGTGAGACCTTTAGGCAGTTCAACCTGTGACCGCCATAATGGCCCCAATAGAAAACACTATGACTTGTATACACCTAAGGTGATGTTTTCGTGTGTGTATTAACCGATTCTGATACGCTGGGCTGCATTTCACTACATCGAAATTTGCACGTACTTTTACATACCTGGAATCGTCGAGTGAGGCCTTTAGGCAATTCAACCTCTGACTGCCATAATGGCCCCAATAGACCAAACTATGACTTGTATACACCTTTGGTGATGTTTTCGCGTGTGTATTAACCGATTCTGATACGCTGGGCTGCATTTCAGGACATCGAAATTTTCAGGTACTTTTGCATACCTGGCATCGTCGATGTGAGGCCTTTAGGCAGTTTAACCTCTGACTGCCATAATGGCCCTAATAGACCAAACTATGACTTGTATACACCTTAGGTGATGTTTCCCTGTGTGTATTAACCGATTCTGATACGCTGGGCTGCATTTCAGGACATTGAAATTTTCACGTACTTTTGCATACATGACATAGTCGATGTGAGGCCTTTAGGCAGTTCAACCTCTGACTGCCATAATGGCCCTAATAGACCAAACTATGACTTGTATACACCTTAGGTGATGTTTTCGTGTGTGTATTAGCCGATTCTGATACGCTGGGCAGCATTTGGAGACATCGAAATTTTCACGTACTTTTGCATACCTGGCATCGTCGATGTGAGGCTTTTAGGCAGTTCAACCTCTGACTGCCATATTGCCCCTAATAGACCAAACTATGACTTGTATACACCTAAGGTGATGTTTTCGTGTGTGTATTAACCGATTATCATACGCTGGGCTGCATTTCAGGACATCGAAATTTGCACGTACTTTTGCATACCTGGCATCGTCGATGTGAGGCCTTTAGGCAGTTCAACCTCTGACTGCCATAATGGCCCTAATAGACCAAACTATGACTTGTATACACCTAAGGTGATGTTTTCGTGTGTGTATTAACCGATTCTGATATGCTGGGCTGCATTTCAGGACATCGAAATTTTCACGTACTTTTGCATACCTGGAATCGTCGATGTGAGGCCTTTAGGCAGTTCAACCTCTGACTGCCATAATGGCCCTAATAGACCAAACTATGACTTGTATACACTTTAGGTGATGTTTTCGTGTGTGTATTAACCGATTCTGATACGCTGGGCTGCATTTCAGGACATTGAAATTTTCACGTACTTTTGCATACCTGACATCGTCGATGTGAGGCCTTTAGGCAGTTCAACCTCTGACTGCCATAATGGCCCTAATAGACCAAACTATGACTTGTATACACCTAAGGCGATGTTTTCGTGTGTGTATTAACCGATTCTTATACGCTGGGCTGCATTTCAGTACATCGAAATTTTCACGTACTTTTGCATACCTGGAGTCGTCGATGTGAGGTTTAGGCAGTTCAACCTCTGACTGCCATAATGGCCCCAATAGATCAAACTATGACTTGTGTAGACCTTTGGTGATGTTTTCGTGTGTGTATTAACCGATTCTGATACGCTGGGCTGCATTTCAGGACATCGAAATTTTCACGTACTTTTGCATACCTGGAGTCGTCGATGTGAGGCCTTTAGGCAGTTCAACCTCTGACTGCCATAATGGCCCTAATAGACCAAACTATGACTTGTATACACCTTAGGTGATGTTTTCGTGTGAGTATTAGCCGATTCTGATATGCTGGGCTGCATTTCAGGACATCGAAATTTTCACGTACTTTTGCATACCTGGCATCGTCGATGTGAGGCCTTTAGGCAGTTCAACCTCTGACTGCCATAATGGCCCTAATAGACCAAACTATGACTTGTATACACCTTAGGTGATATTTTCGTGTGTGTATTAACCGATTCTGATACGCTGGGCTGCATTTCAGGACATTGAAATTTTCACGTACTTTTGCATACCTGACATTGTCGATGTGAGGCCTTTAGGCAGTTCAACCTCTCACTGCCATAATGGCCCTAATAGACAAACTATGACTTGTATACACCTTTGATGATGTTTTCGTGTGTGTATTAACCGATTCTGATACGCTGGGCTGCATTTCAGTACATCGAAATTTTCACGTACTTTTGCATACCTGACATGGTCGATTTGAGGCCTTTAGGCAGTTCAACCTCTGACTGCCATAATGGCCCCAATAGACCAAACTATGACTTGTGTAGACCTTTGGTGATGTTTTCGTGTGTGTATTAACCGATTCTGATACGCTGGGCTGCATTTCAGGACATCGAAATTTTCATGTACTTTTGCATACCTGGCATCGTCGATGTGAGGCCTTTAGGCAGTTCAACCTCTGACTGCCATAATGGCCCTAATAGACCAAACTATGACTTGCATACACCTTTGGTAATGTTTTCGTGTGTGTATTAGCCGATTCTGATACGCTGGGCAGCATTTGGAGACATCGAAATTTTCACGTATTTTTGCATACCTGGCATCGTCGATGTGAGGCCTTTAGGCAGTTCAACCTCTGACTGCCATAATGGCCCCAATAGACCAAACTATGACTTGTGTACACCTTTGGTGATGTTTTCGTGTGTGTATTAACCGATTCTGATACGCTGGGCTGCATTTCAGGACATCGAAATTTTCACGTACTTTTGCATACCTGGCATCGTCGATGTGAGGCCTTTAGGCAGTTCAACCTCTGACTGCCATAATGGCCCTAATAGACCAAACTATGACTTGTATACACCTTAGGTGATGTTTTCGTGTGTGTATTAACCGATTCTGATATGCTGGGCTGTATTTCAGGACATCGAAATTTTCACGTACTTTTGCATACCTGGCATCGTCGATGTGAGACCTTTAGGCAGTTCAACCTGTGACCGCCATAATGGCCCCAATAGAAAACACTATGACTTGTATACACCTAAGGTGATGTTTTCGTGTGTGTATTAACCGATTCTGATACGCTGGGCTGCATTTCACTACATCGAAATTTGCACGTACTTTTACATACCTGGAATCGTCGAGTGAGGCCTTTAGGCAATTCAACCTCTGACTGCCATAATGGCCCCAATAGACCAAACTATGACTTGTATACACCTTTGGTGATGTTTTCGCGTGTGTATTAACCGATTCTGATACGCTGGGCTGCATTTCAGGACATCGAAATTTTCAGGTACTTTTGCATACCTGGCATCGTCGATGTGAGGCCTTTAGGCAGTTTAACCTCTGACTGCCATAATGGCCCTAATAGACCAAACTATGACTTGTATACACCTTAGGTGATGTTTCCCTGTGTGTATTAACCGATTCTGATACGCTGGGCTGCATTTCAGGACATTGAAATTTTCACGTACTTTTGCATACATGACATAGTCGATGTGAGGCCTTTAGGCAGTTCAACCTCTGACTGTCATAATGGCCCTAATAGACCAAACTATGACTTGTGTAGACCTTTGGTGATGTTTTCGTGTATGTATTAACCGATTCTGATACGCTGGGCTGCATTTCAGGACATCGAAATTTTCACGTACTTTTGCACACCTGGCATCGTCGATGTGAGGTCTTTAGGCAGTTCAACCTCTGACTGCCATAATGGCCCTAATAGACCAAACTATGACTTGTGTAGACCTTTGGTGATGTTTTCGTGTATGTATTAACCGATTCTGATACGCTGGGCTGCATTTCAGGGCATCGAAATTTTCACGTACTTTTGCATACCTGGCATCGTCGATGTGAGGCCTTTAGGCAGTTCAACCTCTGACTGCCGTAATGGCCCTAATAGACCAAACTATGACTTGTATACACCTAAGGTGATGTTTTCGTGTGTGTATTAACCGATTCTGATATGCTGGGCTGCATTTCAGGACATGAACATTTTCACGTACTTTTGCATACCTGGCATCGTCGATGTGAGGCCTTTAGGCAGTTCAACCTCTGACTGCCATAATGGCCCTAATAGACCAAATTATGACTTGTATACACCTTAGGTGATGTTTTCGTGTGTGTATTAACCGATTCTGATACGCTGGGCTGCATTTCAGGACATCGAAATTTTCACGTACTTTTGCATACCTGGAGTCGTCGATGTGAGGCCTTTAGGCAGTTAAACCTGTGACCGCCATAATGGCCCCAATATAAAACACTATGACTTGTATACACCTAAGGTGATGTTTTCGTGTGTGTATTAACCGATTCTGATACGCTGGGCTGCATTTCAGTACATCGAAATTTGCACGTACTTTTACATACCTGGAATCGTCGAGTGAGGCCTTTAGGCAGTTCAACCTCTGACTGCCATAATAGCCCCAATAGACCAAACTATGACTTGTATACACCTTTGGTGATGTTTTCGCGTGTGTATTAACCGATTCTGATACGCTGGGCTGCATTTCAGGACATCGAAATTTTCAGGTACTTTTGCATACCTGGCATCGTCGATGTGAGGCCTTTAGGCAGTTCAACCCCTCACTGCCATAATGGCCCTAATAGACAAACTATGACTTGTATACACCTTTGATGATGTTTTCGTGTGTGTATTAACCGATTCTGATACGCTGGGCTGCATTTCAGTACATCGAAATTTGCGCGTACTTTTACATACCTGGAATCGTCGAGTGAGGCCTTTAGGCAGTTCAACCTCTGACTGCCATAATAGCCCCAATAGACCAAACTATGACTTGTATACACCTTAGGTGATGTTTTCGCGTGTGTATTAACCGATTCTGATACGCTGGGCTGCATTTCAGGACATCGAAATTTTCAGGTACTTTTGCATACCTGGCATCGTCGATGTGAGGCCTTTAGGCAGTTCAACCTCTGACTGCCATAATGGCCCTAATAGACCAAACTATGACTTGCATACACCTTTGGTAATGTTTTCGTGTGTGTATTAGCCGATTCTGATACGCTGTGCAGCATTTGGAGACATCGAAATTTTCACGTACTTTTGCATACCTGGCATCGTCGATGTGAGACCTTTAGGCAGTTCAACCTCTGACTGCCATATTGCCCCTAATAGACCAAACTATGACTTGTATACACCTAAGGTGATGTTTTCGTGTGTGTATTAACCGATTCTCATACGCTGGGCTGCATTACAGGACATCGAAATTTGCACGTACTTTTGCATACCTGGCATCGTCGATGTGAGGCCTTTAGGCAGTTCAACCTCTGACTGCCATAATGGCCCTAATAGACCAAACTATGACTTGTATACACCTAAGGTGATGTTTTCGTGTGTGTATTAACCGATTCTGATATGCTGGGCTGCATTTCAGGACATAGAAATTTTCACGTACTTTTGCATACCTGACATCGTCGATGTGAGGCCTTTAGGCAGTTCAACCTCTGACTGCCATAATGGCCCTAATAGACCAAACTATGACTTGTATACACCTAAGGTGATGTTTTCGTGTGTGTATTAACCGTCAGTACATCGAAATTTTCACGTACTTTTGCATACCTGAAGTCGTCGATGTGAGGCCTTTAGGCAGTTCAACCTCTGACTGCCATAATGGCCCCAATAGACCAAACTATGACTTGTGTAGACCTTTGGTGATGTTTTCGTGTGTGTATTAACCGATTCTGATACGCTGGGCTGCATTTCAGGACATCGAAATTTTCATGTACTTTTGCATACCTGGCATCGTCGATGTGAGGCCTTTAGGCAGTTCAACCTCTGACTGCCATAATGGCCCTAATAGACCAAACTATGACTTGTATACACTTTAAATGATGTTTTCGTGTGAGTATTAGCCGATTCTGATACGCTGGGCTGCATTTCAGGACATCGAAATTTGCACGTACTTTTGCATACCTGGCATCGTCGATGTGAGGCCTTTAGGCAGTTCAACCTCTGACTGCCATAATGGCCCTAATAGACCAAACTATGACTTGTATACACCTTAGGTGATGTTTTCGTGTGAGTATTAACCGATTCTGATACGCTGTGCTGCATTTCAGGACATCGAAATTTTCACGTACTCTTGCACACCTGGCATCGTCGATGTGAGGCCTTTAGGCAGTTCAACCTCTGACTGCCATAGTGGCCTTAATAGACCAAACTATGACTTGCATACACCTTTGGTAATGTTTTCGTGTGTGTATTAGCCGATTCTGATACTCTGGGCAGCATTTGGAGACATAGAAATTTTCACGTACTTTTGCATACCTGGCGTCGTCGATGTGAGGCCTTTAGGCAGTTCAACCTCTGACTGCCATATTGCCCCTAATAGACCAAACTATGACTTGTATACACCTAAGGTGATGTTTTCGTGTGTGTATTAACCGATTCTGATACGCTGGGCTGCATTTCAGGACATCGAAATTTTCACGTACTTTTGCATACCTGGCATCGTCGATGTGAGGCCTTTAGGCAGTTCAACCTCTGACTGCCATAATGGCCCTAATAGACCAAACTATGACTTGTATACACCTAAGGTGATGTTTTCGTGTGTGTATTAACCGATTCTGATACGCTGGGCTGCATTTCAGGACATTGAAATTTTCACGTACTTTTGCATACCTGACATCGTCGATGTGAGGCCTTTAGGCAGTTCAACCTCTGACTGCCATAATGGCCCTAATAGACCAAACTATGACTTGTATACACCTAAGGTGATGTTTTCGTGTGTGTATTAACCGATTCTGATACGCTGGGCTGCATTTCAGGACATCGAAATTTGCATGTACTTTTGCATACCTGGCATCGTCGATGTGAGGCCTTTAGGCAGTTCAACCTCTGACTGCCATAATGGCCCTAATAGACCAAACTATGACTTGTATACACTTTAGGTGATGTTTTCGTGTGAGTATTAGCCGATTCTGATACGCTGGGCTGCATTTCAGGACATCGAAATTTGCACGTACTTTTGCATACCTGGCATCGTCGATGTGAGGCCTTTAGGCAGTTCAACCTCTGACTGCCATAATGGCCCTAATAGACCAAACTATGACTTGTATACATCTTTTGTGATGTTTTCAGTTCAACCTCTGACTGCCATAATGGCCCTAATAGACCAAACTATGACTTGTATACACTTTAGGTGATGTTTTCGTGTGAGTATTAGCCGATTCTGATACGCTGGGCTGCATTTCAGGACATCGAAATTTGCACGTACTTTTGCATACCTGGCATCGTCGATGTGAGGCCTTTAGGCAGTTCAACCTCTGACTGCCATAATGGCCCTAATAGACCAAACTATGACTTGTATACACCTTAGGTGATGTTTTCGTGTGAGTATTAACCGATTCTGATACGCTGTGCTGCATTTCAGGACATCGAAATTTTCACGTACTCTTGCACACCTGGCATCGTCGATGTGAGGCCTTTAGGCAGTTCAACCTCTGACTGCCATAGTGGCCTTAATAGACCAAACTATGACTTGCATACACCTTTGGTAATGTTTTCGTGTGTGTATTAGCCGATTCTGATACTCTGGGCAGCATTTGGAGACATCGAAATTTTCACGTACTTTTGCATACCTGGCGTCGTCGATGTGAGGCCTTTAGGCAGTTCAACCTCTGACTGCCATATTGCCCCTAATAGACCAAACTATGACTTGTATACACCTAAGGTGATGTTTTCGTGTGTGTATTAACCGATTCTCATACGCTGGGCTGCATTTCAGGACATCGAAATTTGCACGTACTTTTGCATACCTGGCATCGTCGATGTGAGGCTTTTAGGCAGTTCAACCTATGACTGCCATAATGGCCCTAATAGACCAAACTATGACTTGTATACACCTAAGGTGATGTTTTCGTGTGTGTATTAACCGATTCTGATATGCTGGGCTGCATTTCAGGACAAGAACATTTTCACGTACTTTTGCATACCTGGCATCGTCGATGTGAGGCCTTTAGGCAGTTCAACCTCTGACTGCCATAATGGCCCTAATAGACCAAATTATGACTTGTATACACCTTAGGTGATGTTTTCGTGTGTTTATTAACCGATTCTGATACGCTGGGCTGCATTTCAGGACATTGAAATTTGCACGTACTTTTGCATACCTGACATCGTCGATGTGAGGCCTTTAGTCAGTTCAACCTCTGACTGCCATAATGGCCCTAATAGACCAAACTATGACTTGACTCACACCTAAGGTGATGTTTTCGTGTGTGTATTAACCGATTCTCATACGCTGGGCTGCATTTCAGTACATCGAAATTTTCACGTACTTTTGCATACCTGGAGTCGTCGATGTGAGGCCTTTAGGCAGTCCAACCTCTGACTGCCATAATGGCCCTAATAGACCGAACTATGACTTGTATACACCTTAGGTGATCTTTTCGTGTGTGTATTAGCCGATTCTGATACGCTGGGCAGCATTTGGAGACATCGAAATTTTCACGTACTTTTGCATGCATCGTCGATGTGAGGCCTTTAGGCAGTTCAACCTCTCACTGCCATAATGGCCCTAATAGACAAACTATGACTTGTATACACCTTTGATGATGTTTTCGTGTGTGTATTAACCGATTCTGATACGCTGGGCTGCATTTCAGTACATCGAAATTTTCACGTACTTTTGCATACCTGGAGTCGTCGATGTGAGGCCTTTAGGCAGTTCAACCTGTGACCGCCATAATGGCCCCAATAGAAAACACTATGACTTGTATACACCTAAGGTGATGTTTTCGTGTGTGTATTAACCGATTCTTATACGCTGGGCTGCATTTCAGTACATCGAAATTTGCACGTACTTTTACATACCTGGAATCGTCGAGTGAGGCCTTTAGGCAGTTCAACCTCTGACTGCCATAATAGCCCCAATAGACCAAACTATGACTTGTATACACCTTTGGTGATGTTTTCGTGTGTGTATTAACCGATTCTGATATGCTGGGCTGCATTTCAGGACATCGAAATTTTCAGGTACTTTTGCATACCTGGCATCGTCGATGTGAGGTCTTTAGGCAGTTCAACCTCTGACTGCCATAATGGCCCTAATAGACCAAACTATGACTTGCATACACCTTTGGTAATGTTTTCGTGTGTGTATTAGCCGATTCTGATACGCTGTGCAGCATTTGGAGACATCGAAATTTTCACGTACTTTTGCATACCTGGCATCGTCGATGTGAGACCTTTAGGCAGTTCAACCTCTGACTGCCATATTGCCCCTAATAGACCAAACTATGACTTGTATACACCTAAGGTGATGTTTTCGTGTGTGTATTAACCGATTCTCATACGCTGGGCTGCATTTCAGGACATCGAAATTTGCACGTACTTTTGCATACCTGGCATCGTCGATGTGAGGCCTTTAGGCAGTTCAACCTCTGACTGCCATAATGGCCTTAATAGACCAAACTATGACTTGTATACACCTAAGGTGATGTTTTCGTGTGTGTATTAACCGATTCTGATATGCTGGGCTGCATTTCAGGACATCGAAATTTTCACGTACTTTTGCATACCTGGCATCGTCGATGTGAGGCCTTTAGGCAGTTCAACCTCTGACTGCCATAATGGCCCTAATAGACCAAACTATGACTTGTATACACCTTAGGTGATGTTTTCGTGTGTGTATTAACCGATTCTGATACGCTGGGCTGCATTTCAGGACATTGAAATTTTCACGTACTTTTGCATACCTGACATCGTCGATGTGAGGCCTTTAGGCAGTTCAACCTCTGACTGCCATAATGGCCCTAATAGACCAAACTATGACTTGTATACACCTAAGGTGATGTTTTCGTGTGTGTATTAACCGATTCTCATACGCTGGGCTGCATTTCAGTACATCGAAATTTTCACGTACTTTTGCATACCTGGAGTCGTCGATGTGAGGACTTTAGGCAGTTCAACCTCTGACTGCCATAATGGCCCCAGTAGACGAAACTATGACTTGTGTAGATATTTGGTGATGTTTTCGTGTGTGTATTAACCGATTCTGATACGCTGGGCTGCATTTCAGGACATCGAAATTTTCATGTACTTTTGCATACCTGGCATCGTCGATGTGAGGCCTTTAGGCAGTTCAACCTCTGACTGCCATAATGGCCCTAATAGACCAAACTATAACTTGTATACACCTTAGGTGATGTTTTCGTGTGAGTATTAACCGATTCTGATACGCTGGGCTGCATTTCAGGACATCGAAATTTTCACGTACTTTTGCATACCTGGCATCGTCGATGTGAGGCCTTTAGGCAGTTCAACCTCTGACTGCCATAATGGCAATAATAGACCAAACTATGACTTGTATACACCTTTGGTGATGTTTTCGTGTGTGTATTAACCGATTCTGATATGCTGGGCTGCATTTCAGGACATCGAAATTTTCAGGTACTTTTGCATACCTGGCATCGTCGATGTGAGGTCTTTAGGCAGTTCAACCTCTGACTGCCATAATGGCCCTAATAGACCAAACTATGACTTGCATACACCTTTGGTAATGTTTTCGTGTGTGTATTAGCCGATTCTGATACGCTGTGCAGCATTTGGAGACATCGAAATTTTCACGTACTTTTGCATACCTGGCATCGTCGATGTGAGACCTTTAGGCAGTTCAACCTCTGACTGCCATATTGCCCCTAATAGACCAAACTATGACTTGTATACACCTAAGGTGATGTTTTCGTGTGTGTATTAACCGATTCTCATACGCTGGGCTGCATTTCAGGACATCGAAATTTGCACGTACTTTTGCATACCTGGCATCGTCGATGTGAGGCCTTTAGGCAGTTCAACCTCTGACTGCCATAATGGCCTTAATAGACCAAACTATGACTTGTATGCACCTAAGGTGATGTTTTCGTGTGTGTATTAACCGATTCTGATATGCTGGGCTGCATTTCAGGACATCGAAATTTTCACGTACTTTTGCATACCTGGCATCGTCGATGTGAGGCCTTTAGGCAGTTCAACCTCTGACTGCCATAATGGCCCTAATAGACCAAACTATGACTTGTATACACCTTAGGTGATGTTTTCGTGTGTGTATTAACCGATTCTGATACGCTGGGCTGCATTTCAGGACATTGAAATTTTCACGTACTTTTGCATACCTGACATCGTCGATGTGAGGCCTTTAGGCAGTTCAACCTCTGACTGCCATAATGGCCCTAATAGACCAAACTATGACTTGTATACACCTAAGGTGATGTTTTCGTGTGTGTATTAACCGATTCTAATACGCTGGGCTGCATTTCAGTACATCGAAATTTTCACGTACTTTTGCATACCTGGCATCGTCGATGTGAGGTCTTTAGGCAGTTCAACCTCTGACTGCCATAATGGCCCTAATAGACCAAACTATGACTTGCATACACCTTTGGTAATGTTTTCGTGTGTGTATTAGCCGATTCTGATACGCTGTGCAGCATTTGGAGACATCGAAATTTTCACGTACTTTTGCATACCTGGCATCGTCGATGTGAGACCTTTAGGCAGTTCAACCTCTGACTGCCATATTGCCCCTAATAGACCAAACTATGACTTGTATACACCTAAGGTGATGTTTTCGTGTGTGTATTAACCGATTCTCATACGCTGGGCTGCATTTCAGGACATCGAAATTTGCACGTACTTTTGCATACCTGGCATCGTCGATGTGAGGCCTTTAGGCAGTTCAACCTCTGACTGCCATAATGGCCTTAATAGACCAAACTATGACTTGTATACACCTAAGGTGATGTTTTCGTGTGTGTATTAACCGATTCTGATATGCTGGGCTGCATTTCAGGACATCGAAATTTTCACGTTCTTTTGCATACCTGGCATCGTCGATGTGAGGCCTTTAGGCAGTTCAACCTCTGACTGCCATAATGGCCCTAATAGACCAAACTATGACTTGTATACACCTTAGGTGATGTTTTCGTGTGTGTATTAACCGATTCTGATACGCTGGGCTGCATTTCAGGACATTGAAATTTTCACGTACTTTTGCATACCTGACATCGTCGATGTGAGGCCTTTAGGCAGTTCAACCTCTGACTGCCATAATGGCCCTAATAGACCAAACTATGACTTGTATACACCTAAGGTGATGTTTTCGTGTGTGTATTAACCGATTCTAATACGCTGGGCTGCATTTCAGTACATCGAAATTTTCACGTACTTTTGCATACCTGGCATCGTCGATGTGAGGTCTTTAGGCAGTTCAACCTCTGACTGCCATAATGGCCCTAATAGACCAAACTATGACTTGCATACACCTTTTTTTAATGTTTTCGTGTGTGTATTAGCCGATTCTGATACGCTGTGCAGCATTTGGTGACATCGAAATTTTCACGTACTTTTGCATACCTGGCATCGTCGATGTGAGACCTTTAGGCAGTTCAACCTCTGACTGCCATATTGCCCCTAATAGACCAAACTATGACTTGTATACACCTAAGGTGATGTTTTCGTGTGTGTATTAACCGATTCTCATACGCTGGGCTGCATTTCAGGACATCGAAATTTGCACGTACTTTTGCATACCTGGCATCGTCGATGTGAGGCCTTTAGGCAGTTCAACCTCTGACTGCCATAATGGCCTTAATAGACCAAACTATGACTTGTATACACCTAAGGTGATGTTTTCGTGTGTGTATTAACCGATTCTGATATGCTGGGCTGCATTTCAGGACATCGAAATTTTCACGTACTTTTGCATACCTGGCATCGTCGATGTGAGGCCTTTAGGCAGTTCAACCTCTGACTGCCATAATGGCCCTAATAGACCAAACTATGACTTGTATACACCTTAGGTGATGTTTTCGTGTGTGTATTAACCGATTCTGATACGCTGGGCTGCATTTCAGGACATTGAAATTTTCACGTACTTTTGCATACCTGACATCGTCGATGTGAGGCCTTTAGGCAGTTCAACCTCTGACTGCCATAATGGCCCTAATAGACCAAACTATGACTTCTATACACCTAAGGTGATGTTTTCGTGTGTGTATTAACCGATTCTCATACGCTGGGCTGCATTTCAGTACATCGAAATTTTCACGTACTTTTGCATACCTGGAGTCGTCGATGTGAGGACTTTAGGCAGTTCAACCTCTGACTGCCATAATGGCCCCAATAGACGAAACTATGACTTGTGTAGACCTTTGGTGATGTTTTCGTGTGTGTATTAACCGATTCTGATACGCTGGGCTGCATTTCAGGACATCGAAATTTTCACGTACTTTTGCATACCTGGCATCGTCGATGTGAGGCCTTTAGGCAGTTCAACCTCTGACTGCCATAATGGCCCTAATAGACCAAACTATGACTTGTATACACCTTAGGTGATGTTTTCGTGTGAGTATTAACCGATTCTGATACGCTGGGCTGCATTTCAGGACATCGAAATTTTCACGTACTTTTGCATACCTGGCATCGTCGATGTGAGGCCTTTAGGCAGTTCAACCTCTGACTGCCATAATGGCCCTAATAGACCAAACTATGACTTGTATACACCTTAGGTGATGTTTTCGTGTGTGTATTAACCGATTCTGATACGCTGGGCTGCATTTCAGGACATTGGAATTTTCACGTACTTTTGCATACCTGACATCGTCGATGTGAGGCCTTTAGGCAGTTCAACCTCTGACTGCCATAATGGCCCTACTAGACCAAACTATGACTTGTATACACCTAAAGTGATGTTTTCGTGTGTGTATTAACCGATTCTCATACGCTGGGCTGCATTTCAGTACATCGAAATTTTCACGTACTTTTGCATACCTGGAGTCGTCGATGTGAGGCCTTTAGGCAGTTCAATTTCTGACTGCCATAATGGCCCCAATAGACCAAACTATGACTTGTGTAGACCTTTGGTGATGTTTTCGTGTGTGTATTAACCGATTCTGATACGCTGGGCTGCATTTCAGGACATCGAAATTTTCATGTACTTTTGCATACCTGGCATCGTCGATGTGAGGCCTTTAGGCAGTTCAACCTCTGACTGCCATAATGGCCCTAATAGACCAAACTATGACTTGTATACACCTTAGGTGATGTTTTCGTGTGAGTATTAACCGATTCTGATACGCTGGGCTGCATTTCAGGACATCGAAATTTTCACGTACTTTTGCTTACCTGGAGTCGTCGATGTGAGGCCTTTAGGCAGTTCAACCTCTGACTGCCATAATGGCCCCAATAGACCAAACTATGACTTGTGTACACCTTTGGTGATGTTTTCGTGTGTGTATTAACCGATTCTGATACGCTGGGCTGCATTTCAGGACATCGAAATTTTCACGTACTTTTGCATACCTGGCATCGTCGATGTGAGGTCTTTAGGCAGTTCAACCTCTGACTGCCATAATGGCCCTAATAGACCAAACTATGACTTGCATACACCTTTGGTAATGTTTTCGTGTGTGTATTAGCCGATTCTGATACGCTGTGCAGCATTTGGAGACATCGAAATTTTCACGTACTTTTGCATACCTGGCATCGTCGATGTGAGACCTTTAGGCAGTTCAACCTCTGACTGCCATATTGCCCCTAATAGACCAAACTATGACTTGTATACACCTAAGGTGATGTTTTCGTGTGTGTATTAACCGATTCTCATACGCTGGGCTGCATTTCAGGACATCGAAATTTGCACGTACTTTTGCATACCTGGCATCGTCGATGTGAGGCCTTTAGGCAGTTCAACCTCTGACTGCCATAATGGCCTTAATAGACCAAACTATGACTTGTATGCACCTAAGGTGATGTTTTCGTGTGTGTATTAACCGATTCTGATATGCTGGGCTGCATTTCAGGACATCGAAATTTTCACGTACTTTTGCATACCTGGCATCGTCGATGTGAGGCCTTTAGGCAGTTCAACCTCTGACTGCCATAATGGCCCTAATAGACCAAACTATGACTTGTATACACCTAAGGTGATGTTTTCGTGTGTGTATTAACCGATTCTAATACGCTGGGCTGCATTTCAGTACATCGAAATTTTCACGTACTTTTGCATACCTGGCATCGTCGATGTGAGGTCTTTAGGCAGTTCAACCTCTGACTGCCATAATGGCCCTAATAGACCAAACTATGACTTGCATACACCTTTGGTAATGTTTTCGTGTGTGTATTAGCCGATTCTGATACGCTGTGCAGCATTTGGAGACATCGAAATTTTCACGTACTTTTGCATACCTGGCATCGTCGATGTGAGACCTTTAGGCAGTTCAACCTCTGACTGCCATATTGCCCCTAATAGACCAAACTATGACTTGTATACACCTAAGGTGATGTTTTCGTGTGTGTATTAACCGATTCTCATACGCTGGGCTGCATTTCAGGACATCGAAATTTGCACGTACTTTTGCATACCTGGCATCGTCGATGTGAGGCCTTTAGGCAGTTCAACCTCTGACTGCCATAATGGCCTTAATAGACCAAACTATGACTTGTATATACCTAAGGTGATGTTTTCGTGTGTGTATTAACCGATTCTGATATGCTGGGCTGCATTTCAGGACATCGAAATTTTCACGTACTTTTGCATACCTGGCATCGTCGATGTGAGGCCTTTAGGCAGTTCAACCTCTGACTGCCATAATGGCCCTAATAGACCAAACTATGACTTGTATACACCTTAGGTGATGTTTTCGTGTGTGTATTAACCGATTCTGATACGCTGGGCTGCATTTCAGGACATTGAAATTTTCACGTACTTTTGCATACCTGACATCGTCGATGTGAGGCCTTTAGGCAGTTCAACCTCTGACTGCCATAATGGCCCTAATAGACCAAACTATGACTTGTATACACCTAAGGTGATGTTTTCGTGTGTGTATTAACCGATTCTAATACGCTGGGCTGCATTTCAGTACATCGAAATTTTCACGTACTTTTGCATACCTGGCATCGTCGATGTGAGGTCTTTAGGCAGTTCAATTTCTGACTGCCATAATGGCCCTAATAGACCAAACTATGACTTGCATACACCTTTGGTAATGTTTTCGTGTGTGTATTAGCCGATTCTGATACGCTGTGCAGCATTTGGAGACATCGAAATTTTCACGTACTTTTGCATACCTGGCATCGTCGATGTGAGACCTTTAGGCAGTTCAACCTCTGACTGCCATATTGCCCCTAATAGACCAAACTATGACTTGTATACACCTAAGGTGATGTTTTCGTGTGTGTATTAACCGATTCTCATACGCTGGGCTGCATTTCAGGACATCGAAATTTGCACGTACTTTTGCATACCTGGCATCGTCGATGTGAGGCCTTTAGGCAGTTCAACCTCTGACTGCCATAATGGCCTTAATAGACCAAACTATGACTTGTATACACCTAAGGTGATGTTTTCGTGTGTGTATTAACCGATTCTGATATGCTGGGCTGCATTTCAGGACATCGAAATTTTCACGTACTTTTGCATACCTGGCATCGTCGATGTGAGGCCTTTAGGCAGTTCAACCTCTGACTGCCATAATGGCCCTAATAGACCAAACTATGACTTGTATACACCTAAGGTGATGTTTTCGTGTGTGTATTAACCGATTCTCATACGCTGGGCTGCATTTCAGTACATCGAAATTTTCACGTACTTTTGCATACCTGGAGTCGTCGATGTGAGGACTTTAGGCAGTTCAACCTCTGACTGCCATAATGGCCCCAATAGACGAAACTATGACTTGTGTAGACCTTTGGTGATGTTTTCGTGTGTGTATTAACCGATTCTGATACGCTGGGCTGCATTTCAGGACATCGAAATTTTCATGTACTTTTGCATACCTGGCATCGTCGATGTGAGGCCTTTAGGCAGTTCAACCTCTGACTGCCATAATGGCCCTAATAGACCAAACTATGACTTGTATACACCTTAGGTGATGTTTTCGTGTGAGTATTAACCGATTCTGATACGCTGGGCTGCATTTCAGGACATCGAAATTTTTACGTACTTTTGCATACCTGGCATCGTCGATGTGAGGCCTTTAGGCAGTTCAACCTCTGACTGCCATAATGGCCCTAATAGACCAAACTATGACTTGTATACACCTTAGGTGATGTTTTCGTGTGTGTATTAACCGATTCTGATACGCTGGGCTGCATTTCAGGACATTGGAATTTTCACGTACTTTTGCATACCTGACATCGTCGATGTGAGGCCTTTAGGCAGTTCAACCTCTGACTGCCATAATGGCCCTACTAGACCAAACTATGACTTGTATACACCTAAGGTGATGTTTTCGTGTGTGTATTAACCGATTCTCATACGCTGGGCTGCATTTCAGTACATCGAAATTTTCACGTACTTTTGCATACCTGGAGTCGTCGATGTGAGGCCTTTAGGCAGTTCAATTTCTGACTGCCATAATGGCCCCAATAGACCAAACTATGACTTGTGTAGACCTTTGGTGATGTTTTCGTGTGTGTATTAACCGATTCTGATACGCTGGGCTGCATTTCAGGACATCGAAATTTTCATGTACTTTTGCATACCTGGCATCGTCGATGTGAGGCCTTTAGGCAGTTCAACCTCTGACTGCCATAATGGCCCTAATAGACCAAACTATGACTTGTATACACCTTAGGTGATGTTTTCGTGTGAGTATTAACCGATTCTGATACGCTGGGCTGCATTTCAGGACATCGAAATTTTCACGTACTTTTGCTTACCTGGAGTCGTCGATGTGAGGCCTTTAGGCAGTTCAACCTCTGACTGCCATAATGGCCCCAATAGACCAAACTATGACTTGTGTACACCTTTGGTGATGTTTTCGTGTGTGTATTAACCGATTCTGATACGCTGGACTGCATTTCAGGACATCGAAATTTTCACGTACTTTTGCATACCTGGCATCGTCGATGTGAGGCCTTTAGGCAGTTCAACCTCTGACTGCCATAATGGCCCTAATAGACCAAACTATGACTTGCATACACCTTTGGTAATGTTTTCGTGTGTGTATTAGCCGATTCTGATACGCTGGGCAGCATTTGGAGACATCGAAATTTTCACGTACTTTTGCATACCTGGCATCGTCGATGTGAGGCCTTTAGGCAGTTCAACCTCTGACTGCCATATTGCCCCTAATAGACCAAACTATGACTTGTATACACCTAAGGTGATGTTTTCGTGTGTGTATTAACCGATTCTCATACGCTGGGCTGCATTTCAGGACATCGAAATTTGCACGTACTTTTGCATACCTGGCATCGTCGATGTGAGGCCTTTAGGCAGTTCAACCTCTGACTGCCATAATGGCGCTAATAGACCAAACTATGACTTGTATACACCTAAGGTGATGTTTTCGTGTGTGTATTAACCGATTCTGATATGCTGGGCTGCATTTCAGGACATCGAAATTTTCACGTACTTTTGCATACCTGGCATCGTCGATGTGAGGCCTTTAGGCAGTTCAACCTCTGACTGCCATAATGGCCCTAATAAACCGAACTATGACTTGTATACACCTTAGGTGATCTTTTCGTGTGTGTATTAGCCGATTCTGATACGCTGGGCTGCATTTCAGGACATCGAAATTTTCACGTACTTTTGCATACCTGGAGTCGTCGATGTGAGGCCTTTAGGCAGTTCAAAATCTGACTGCCATAATGGCCCTAATAGACCGAACTATGACTTGTATACACCTTAGGTGATCTTTTCGTGTGTGTATTAGCCGATTCTGATACGCTGGGCTGCATTTCAGGACATCGAAATTTTCACGTACTTTTGCATACCTGGAGTCGTCGATGTGAGGCCTTTAGGCAGTTCAACCTCTGACTGCCATAATGGCCCTAATAGACCAAACTATGACTTGTATACACCTTAGGTGATGTTTTCGTGTGAGTATTAACCGATTCTGATACGCTGGGCTGCATTTCAGGACATCGAAATGTTCACGTACTTTTGCATTCCTGGAGTCGTCGATGTGAGGCCTTAAGGCAGTTCAACCTCTGACTGCCATAATGGCCCTAATAGACCGAACTATGACTTGTATACACCTTAGGTGATCTTTTCGTGTGTGTATTAGCCGATTCTGATACGCTGGGCTGCATTTCAGGACATCGAAATTTTCACGTACTTTTGCATACCTGGAGTCGTCGATGTGAGGCCTTTAGGCAGTTCAACCTCTGACTGCCATAATGGCCCTAATAGACCAAACTATGACTTGTCTACACCTAAGGTGATGTTTTCGTGTGTGTATTAACCGATTCTCATACGCTGGGCTGCATTTCAGTACATCGAAATTTTCACGTACTTTTGCATACCTGGAGTCGTCGATGTGAGGCCTTTAGGCAGTTCAACCTCTGACTGCCATAATGGCCCTAATATACCGAACTATGACTTGTATACACCTTAGGTGATCTTTTCGTGTGTGTATTAGCCGATTCTGATACTCTGGGCTGCATTTTAGGACATAGAAATTTTCACGTACTTTTGCATGCCTGGCATCGTCGATGTGAGGCCTTTAGGCAGTTTAACCTGTGACCGCCATAATGGCCCCAATAGAAAACACTATGACTTGTATACACCTAAGTTGATGTTTTCGTGTGTGTATTAACCGATTCTTATACGCTGGGCTGCATTTCAGTACATCGACATTTTCACGTACTTTTGCATACCTGGCATCGTCGATGCGAGGCCTTTAGGCAGTTTAACCTGTGACCGCCATAATGGCCCCAATAGAAAACACTATGACTTGTATACACCTAAGTTGATGTTTTCGTGTGTGTATTAACCGATTCTTATACGCTGGGCAGCATTTCAGTACATCGAAATTTTCACGTACTTTTACATACCTGGAATCGTCGAGTGAGGCCTTTAGGCAGTTCAACCTCTGACTGCCATAATAGCCCCAATAGACCAAACTATGACTTGTATACACCTTTGATGATGTTTTCGCGTGTGTATTAACCGATTCTGATACGCTGGGCTGCATTTCAGGACATCGAAATTTTCACGTACTCTTGCACACCTGGCATCGTCGATGTGAGGCCTTTAGGCAGTTCAACCGCTGACTGCCATAATGGCCCTAATAGACCAAACTATGACTTGTATACACCTTTGGTGATGTTTTCGTGTGTGTATTAACCGATTCTGATACGCTGGGCTGCATTTCAGTACATCGACATTTTCACGTACTTTTGCATACCTGGCATCGTCGATGTGAGGCCTTTAGGCAGTTTAACCTGTGACCGCCATAATGGCCCCAATAGAAAACACTATGACTTGTATACACCTAAGTTGAGGTTTTCGTATGTGTATTAACCGATTCTTATACGCTGGGCTGCATTTCAGTACGTCGAAATTTTCACGTACTTTTACATACCTGGAATCGTCGAGTGAGGCCTTTAGGCAGTTCAACCTCTGACTGCCATAATAGCCCCAATATACCAAACTATGACTTGTATACACCTTTGGTGATGTTTTCGCGTGTGTATTAACCGATTCTGATACGCTGGGCTGCATTTCAGGACATCGAAATTTTCACGTACTCTTGCAAACCTTGCATCGTCGATGTGAGGCCTTTAGGCAGTTCAACCTCTGACTGCCATAATGGCCCTAATAGACCAAACTATGACTTGCATACACCTTTGGTAATGTTTTCGTGTGTGTATTAGCCGATTCTGATACGCTGGGCAGCATTTGGAGACATCGAAATTTTCACGTACTTTTGCATACCTGGCATCGTCGATGTGAGGCCTTTAGGCAGTTCAACCTCTGACTGCCATATTGCCCCTAATAGACCAAACTATGACTTGTATACACCTAAGGTGATGTTTTCGTGTGTGTATTAACCGATTCTCATACGCTGGGCTGCATTTCAGGACATCGAAATTTGCACGTACTTTTGCATACCTGGCATCGTCGATGTGAGGCCTTTAGGCAGTTCAACCTCTGACTGCCATAATGGCCCTAATTGACCAAACTATGACTTGCATACACCTTTGGTAATGTCTTCGTGTGTGTATCAGCCGATTCTGATACGCTGGGCTGCATTTCAGTAGATCGAAATTTTCACGTACTTTTGCATACTTGGCGTCGTCGATGTGAGGCCTTTAGGCAGTTCAACCTCTGACTGCCATATTGCCCCTAATAGACCAAACTATGACTTGTATACACCTTAGGTGATGTTTTCGTGTGAGTATTAACCGATTCTGATACGCTGGGCTGCATTTCAGGACATCGAAATTTTCACGTACTTTTGCTTACCTGGAGTCGTCGATGTGAGGCCTTTAGGCAGTTCAACCTCTGACTGCCATAATGGCCCCAATAGACCAAACTATGACTTGTGTACACCTTTGGTGATGTTTTCGTGTGTGTATTAACCGATTCTGATACGCTGGGCTGCATTTCAGGACATCGAAATTTTCACGTACTTTTGCATACCTGGCATCGTCGATGTGAGGCCTTTAGGCAGTTCAACCTCTGACTGCCATAATGGCCCTAATAGACCAAACTATGACTTGCATACACCTTTGGTAATGTTTTCGTGCGTGTATTAGCCGATTCTGATACGCTGGGCAGCATTTGGAGACATCGAAATTTTCACGTACTTTTGCATACCTGGCATCGTCGATGTGAGGCCTTTAGGCAGTTCAACCTCTGACTGCCATATTGCCCCTAATAGACCAAACTATGACTTGTATACACCTAAGGTGATGTTTTCGTGTGTGTATTAACCGATTCTCATACGCTGGGCTGCATTTCAGGACATCGAAATTTGCACGTACTTTTGCATACCTGGCATCGTCGATGTGAGGCCTTTAGGCAGTTCAACCTCTGACTGCCATAATGGCCCTAATAGACCAAACTATGACTTGCATACACCTTTGGTAATATTTTCGTGTGTGTATTAGCCGATTCTGATACGCTGGGCTGCATTTCAGTAGATCGAAATTTTCACGTACTTTTGCATACTTGGCGTCGTCGATGTGAGGCCTTTAGGCAGTTCAACCTCTGACTGCCATAATGGCCCTAATAGACCAAACTATGACTTGTATACACCTTAGGTGATGTTTTCGTGTGTGTATTAACCGATTCTGATACGCTGGGCTGCATTTCAGGACATCGAAATTTTCACGTACTTTTGCATACCTGACATCGTCGATGTGAGGCCTTTAGGCAGTTCAACCTCTGACTGCCATAATGGCCCTAATAGACCAAACTATGACTTGTATACACCTAAGGTGATGTTTTCGTGTGTGTATTAACCGATTCTCATACGCTGGGCTGCATTTCAGTACATCGAAATTTTCACGTACTTTTGCATACCTGGAGTCGTCGATGTGAGGCCTTTAGGCAGTTCAACCTCTGACTGCCATAATGGCAATAATAGACCGAACTATGACTTGTATACACCTTAGGTGATCTTTTCGTGTGTGTATTAGCCGATTCTGATACGCTGGGCAGCTTTTGGAGACATCGAAATTTTCACGTACTTTTGCATACCTGGCATCGTCGATGTGAGGCCTTTAGGCAGTTCAACCTCTGACTGCCATAATGGCCCTAATAGACCGAACTATGACTTGTATACACCTTAGGTGATCTTTTCGTGTGTGTATTAGCCGATTCTGATACGCTGGGCTGCATTTCAGGACATCGAAATTTTCACGTACTTTTGCATACCTGGAGTCGTCGATGTGAGGCCTTTAGGCAGTTCAACCTCTGACTGCCATAATGGCCCTAATAGACCGAACTATGACTTGTATACACCTTAGGTGATCTTTTCGTGTGTGTATTAGCCGATTCTGATACGCTGGGCTGCATTTCAGGACATCGAAATTTTCACGTACTTTTGCATACCTGGAGTCGTCGATGTGAGGCCTTTAGGCAGTTCAACCTGTGACTGCCATAATGGCCCTAATAGACCAAACTATGACTTGTATACACCTTAGGTGATGTTTTCGTGTGAGTATTAACCGATTCTGATACGCTGGGCTGCATTTCAGGACATCGAAATTTTCACGTACTTTTGCATTCCTGGAGTCGTCGATGTGAGGCCTTTAGGCAGTTCAACCTCTGACTGCCATAATGGCCCTAATAGACCGAACTATGACTTGTATACACCTAAGGTGATGTTTTCGTGTGTGTATTAACCGATTCTCATACGCTGGGCTGCATTTCAGTACATCGAAATTTTCACGTACTTTTGCATACCTGGAGTAGTCGATGTGAGGCCTTTAGGCAGTTTAACCTGTGACCGCCATAATGGTCCCAATAGAAAACACTATGACTTGTATACACCTAAGTTGATGTTTTCGTGTGTGTATTAACCGATTCATATACGCTGGGCTGCATTTCAGTACATCGACATTTTCACGTACTTTTGCATACCTGGCATCGTCGATGTGAGGCCTTTAGGCAGTTTAACCTGTGACCGCCATAATGGCCCCAATAGAAAACACTATGACTTGTATACACCTAAGTTGATGTTTTCGTGTGTGTATTAACCGATTCTTATACGCTGGGCAGCATTTCAGTACATCGAAATTTTCACGTACTTTTACATACCTGGAATCGTCGAGTGAGGCCTTTAGGCAGTTCAACCTCTGACTGCCATAATAGCCCCAATAGACCAAACTATGACTTGTATACACCTTTGGTGATGTTTTCGCGTGTGTATTAACCGATTCTGATACGCTGGGCTGCATTTCAGGACATCGAAATTTTCACGTTCTCTTGCACACCTGGCATCGTCGATGTGAGGCCTTTAGGCAGTTCAACCTCTGACTGCCATAATAGCCCCAATATACCAAACTATGACTTGTATACACCTTTGGTGATGTTTTCGCGTGTGTATTAACCGATTCTGATACGCTGGGCTGCATTTCAGGACATCGAAATTTTCACGTACTCTTGCACACCTGGCATCGTCGATGTGAGGCCTTTAGGCAGTTCAACCTCTGACTGCCATAATGGCCCTAATAGACCAAACTATGACTTGCATACACCTTTGGTAATGTTTTCGTGTGTGTATTAGCCGATTCTGATACGCTGGGCAGCATTTGGAGACATCGAAATTTTCACGTACTTTTGCATACCTGGAGTCGTCGATGTGAGGCCTTTAGGCAGTTCAACCTCTGACTGCCATAATGGCAATAATAGACCGAACTATGACTTGTATACACCTTAGGTGATCTTTTCGTGTGTGTATTAGCCGATTCTGATACGCTGGGCAGCTTTTGGAGACATCGAAATTTTCACGTACTTTTGCATACCTGGCATCGTCGATGTGAGGCCTTTAGGCAGTTCAACCTCTGACTGCCATAATGGCCCTAATAGACCGAACTATGACTTGTATACACCTTAGGTGATCTTTTCGTGTGTGTATTAGCCGATTCTGATACGCTGGGCTGCATTTCAGGACATCGAAATTTTCACGTACTTTTGCATACCTGGAGTCGTCGATGTGAGGCCTTTAGGCAGTTCAACCTCTGACTGCCATAATGGCCCTAATAGACCGAACTATGACTTGTATACACCTTAGGTGATCTTTTCGTGTGTGTATTAGCCGATTCTGATACGCTGGGCTGCATTTCAGGACATCGAAATTTTCACGTACTTTTGCATACCTGGAGTCGTCGATGTGAGGCCTTTAGGCAGTTCAACCTCTGACTGCCATAATGGCCCTAATAGACCAAACTATGACCTGTATACACCTTAGGTGATGTTTTCGTGTGAGTATTAACCGATTCTGATACGCTGGGCTGCATTTCAGGACATCGAAATTTTCACGTACTTTTGCATTCCTGGAGTCGTCGACGTGAGGCCTTTAGGCAGTTCAACCTCTGACTGCCATAATGGCCCTAATAGACCGAACTATGACTTGTATACACCTAAGGTGATGTTTTCGTGTGTGTATTAACCGATTCTCATACGCTGGGCTGCATTTCAGTACATCGAAATTTTCACGTACTTTTGCATACCTGGAGTAGTCGATGTGAGGCCTTTAGGCAGTTCAACCTCTGACTGCCATAATGGCCCTAATAGACCGAACTATGACTTGTATACACCTTAGGTGATCTTTTCGTGTGTGTATTAGCCGATTCTGATACGCTGGGCAGCATTTGGAGACATAGAAATTTTCACGTACTTTTGCATGCCTGGCATCGTCGATGTGAGGCCTTTAGGCAGTTTAACCTGTGACCGCCATAATGGTCCCAATAGAAAACACTATGACTTGTATACACCTAAGGTGATGTTTTCGTGTGTGTATTAACCGATTCTTATACGCTGGGCTGCATTTCAGTACATCGACATTTTCACGTACTTTTGCATACCTGGCATCGTCGATGTGAGGCCTTTAGGCAGTTTAACCTGTGACCGCCATAATGGCCCCAATAGAAAACACTATGACTTGTATACACCTAAGTTGATGTTTTCGTGTGTGTATTAACCGATTCTTATACGCTGGGCAGCATTTCAGTACATCGAAATTTTCACGTACTTTTACATACCTGGAATCGTCGAGTGAGGCCTTTAGGCAGTTCAACCTCTGACTGCCATAATAGCCCCAATAGACCAAACTATGACTTGTATACACCTTTGGTGATGTTTTCGCGTGTGTATTAACCGATTCTGATACGCTGGGCTGCATTTCAGGACATCGAAATTTTCACGTAC
This sequence comes from Eristalis tenax, assembly GCA_905231855.2. Classification (NCBI taxonomy): domain Eukaryota; kingdom Metazoa; phylum Arthropoda; class Insecta; order Diptera; family Syrphidae; genus Eristalis; species Eristalis tenax. Next base: position 63,861,127 of record HG993124.1, on the reverse strand, counting down.
TCTTGCACACCTGGCATCGTCGATGTGAGGCCTTTAGGCAGTTCAACCTCTGACTGCCATAATAGCCCCAATATACCAAACTATGACTTGTATACACCTTTGGTGATGTTTTCGCGTGTGTATTAACCGATTCTGATACGCTGGGCTGCATTTCAGGACATCGAAATTTTCACGTACTCTTGCACACCTGGCATCGTCGATGTGAGGCCTTTAGGCAGTTCAACCTCTGACTGCCATAATGGCCCTAATAGACCAAACTATGACTTGCATACACCTTTGGTAATGTTTTCGTGTGTGTATTAGCCGATTCTGATACGCTGGGCAGCATTTGGAGACATCGAAATTTTCACGTACTTTTGCATACCTGGCATCGTCGATGTGAGGCCTTTAGGCAGTTCAACCTCTGACTGCCATAATGGCCCTAATAGACCAAACTATGACTTGCATACACCTTTGGTAATGTTTTCGTGTGTGTATTAGCCGATTCTGATACGCTGGGCAGTATTTGGAGGCATCGAAATTTTCACGTACTTTTGCATACCTGGCATCGTCGATGTGAGGCCTTTAGGCAGTTCAACCTCTGACTGCCATAATAGCCCCAATAGACCAAACTATGACTTGTATACACCTTTGGTGATGTTTTCGCGTGTGTATTAACCGATTCTGATACGCTGGGCTGCATTTCAGGACATCGAAATTTTCACGTACTCTTGCACACCTGGCATCGTCGATGTGAGGCCTTTAGGCAGTTCAACCTCTGACTGCCATAATAGCCCCAATATACCAAACTATGACTTGTATACACCTTTGGTGATGTTTTCGCGTGTGTATTAACCGATTCTGATACGCTGGGCTGCATTTCAGGACATCGAAATTTTCACGTACTCTTGCACACCTGGCATCGTCGATGTGAGGCCTTTAGGCAGTTCAACCTCTGACTGCCATAATGGCCCTAATAGACCAAACTATGACTTGCATACACCTTTGGTAATGTTTTCGTGTGTGTATTAGCCGATTCTGATACGCTGGGCAGCATTTGGAGACATCGAAATTTTCACGCACTTTTGCATACCTGGCATCGTCGATGTGAGGCCTTTAGGCAGTTCAACCTCTGACTGCCATAATGGCCCTAATAGACCAAACTATGACTTGCATACACCTTTGGTAATGTTTTCGTGTGTGTATTAGCCGATTCTGATACGCTGGGCAGTATATGGAGGCATCGAAATTTTCACGTACTTTTGCATACCTGGCATCGTCGATGTGAGGCCTTTAGGCAGTTCAACCTCTGACTGCCATATTGCCCCTAATAGACCAAACTATGACTTGTATACACCTAAGGTGATGTTTTCGTGTGTGTATTAACCGATTCTCATACGCTGGGCTGCATTTCAGGACATCGAAATTTGCACGTACTTTTGCATACCTGGCATCGTCGATGTGAGGCCTTTAGGCAGTTCAACCTCTGACTGCCATAATGGCCCTAATAGACCAAACTATGACTTGTATACACCTAAGGTGATGTTTTCGTGTGTGTATTAACCGATTCTGATATGCTGGGCTGCATTTCAGGACATCGAAATTTTCACGTACTTTTGCATACCTGGCATCGTCGATGTGAGGCCTTTAGGCAGTTCAACCTCTGACTGCCATAATGGCCCTAATAGACCAAACTATGACTTGTATACACCTTAGGTGATGTTTTCGTGTGTGTATTAACCGATTCTGATACGCTGGGCTGCATTTCAGGACATCGAAATTTTCACGTACTTTTGCATACCTGATATCGTCGATGTGAGGCCTTTAGGCAGTTCAACCTCTGACTGCCATAATGGCCCTAATAGACCAAACTATGACTTGTATACACCTAAGGTGATATTTTCGTGTGTGTATTAACCGATTCTCATACGCTGGGCTGCATTTCAGTACACCGAAATTTTCACGTACTTTTGCATACCTGGAGTCGTCGATGTGAGGCCTTTAGGCAGTTCAACCTCTGACTGCCATAATGGCCCTAATAGACCAAACTATGACTTGTATACACCTTAGTGATGTTTTCGTGTGAGTATTAACCGATTCTGATACGCTGGGCTGCATTTCAGGACATCGAAATTTTCACGTACTTTTGCATGCCTGGAGTCGTCGATGTGAGGCCTTTAGGCAGTTCAACCTCTGACTGCCATAATGGCCCTAATAGACCGAACTATGACTTGTATACACCTTAGGTGATCTTTTCGTGTGTGTATTAGCCGATTCTGATACGCTGGGCTGCATTTCAGGACATCGAAATTTTCACGTACTTTTGCATACCTGGAGTCGTCGATGTGAGGCCTTTAGGCAGTTCAACCTCTGACTGCCATAATGGCCCTAATAGACCAAACTATGACTTGTATACACCTAAGGTGATGTTTTCGTGTGTGTATTAACCGATTCTCATACGCTGGGCTGCATTTCAGTACATCGAAATTTTCACGTACTTTTGCATACCTGGAGTCGTCGATGTGAGGCCTTTAGGCAGTTCAACCTCTGACTGCCATAATGGCCCTAATAGACCGAACTATGACGTGTATACACCTTAGGTGATCTTTTCGTGTGTGTATTAGCCGATTCTGATACGCTGGGCAGCATTTGGAGACATAGAAATTTTCACGTACTTTTGCATGCCTGGCATCGTCGATGTGAGGCCTTTAGGCAGTTTAACCTGTGACCGCCATAATGGCCCCAATAGAAAACACTATGACTTGTATACACCTAAGTTGATGTTTTCGTGTGTGTATTAACCGATTCTTATACGCTGGGCTGCATTTCAGTACATCGACATTTTCACGTACTTTTGCATACCTGGCATCGTCGATGTGAGGCCTTTAGGCAGTTCAACCTCTGACTGCCATAATGGCCCTAATAGACCAAACTATGACTTGTATACACCTTAGGTGATGTTTTCGTGTGAGTATTAACCGATTCTGATACGCTGGGCTGCATTTCAGGACATCGAAATTTTCACGTACTTTTGCATACCTGGAGTCGTCGATGTGAGGCCTTTAGGCAGTTCAACCTCTGACTGCCATAATAGCCCCAATAGACCAAACTATGACTTGTATACACCTTTGGTGATGTTTTCGCGTGTGTATTAACCGATTCTGATACGCTGGGCTGCATTTCAGGACATCGAAATTTTCACGTACTCTTGCACACCTGGCATCGTCGATGTGAGGCCTTTAGGCAGTTCAACCTCTGACTGCCATAATGGCCCTAATAGACCAAACTATGACTTGTATACACCTTTGGTGATGTTTTCGTGTGTGTATTAACCGATTCTGATACGCTGGGCTGCATTTCAGTACATCGACATTTTCACGTACTTTTGCATACCTGGCATCGTCGATGTGAGGCCTTTAGGCAGTTTAACCTGTGACCGCCATAATGGCCCCAATAGAAAACACTATGACTTGTATACACCTAAGTTGAGGTTTTCGTGTGTGTATTAACCGATTCTTATACGCTGGGCTGCATTTCAGTACGTCGAAATTTTCACGTACTTTTACATACCTGGAATCGTCGAGTGAGGCCTTTAGGCAGTTCAACCTCTGACTGCCATAATAGCCCCAATATACCAAACTATGACTTGTATACACCTTTGGTGATGTTTTCGCGTGTGTATTAACCGATTCTGATACGCTGGGCTGCATTTCAGGACATCGAAATTTTCACGTACTCTTGCACACCTGGCATCGTCGATGTGAGGCCTTTAGGCAGTTCAACCTCTGACTGCCATAATGGCCCTAATAGACCAAACTACGACTTGCATACACCTTTGGTAATGTTTTCGTGTGTGTATTAGCCGATTCTGATACGCTGGGCAGCATTTGGAGACATCGAAATTTTCACGTACTTTTGCATACCTGGCATCGTCGATGTGAGGCCTTTAGGCAGTTCAACCTCTGACTGCCATATTGCCCCTAATAGACCAAACTATGACTTGTATACACCTAAGGTGATGTTTTCGTGTGTGTATTAACCGATTCTCATACGCTGGGCTGCATTTCAGGACATCGAAATTTGCACGTACTTTTGCATACCTGGCATCGTCGATGTGAGGCCTTTAGGCAGTTCAACCTCTGACTGCCATAATGGCCCTAATAGACCAAACTATGACTTGTATACACCTAAGGTGATGTTTTCGTGTGTGTATTAACTGATTCTGATATGCTGGGCTGCATTTCAGGACATCGAAATTTTCACGTACTTTTGCATACCTGGCATCGTCGATGTGAGGCCTTTAGGCAGTTCAACCTCTGACTGCCATAATGGCCCTAATTGACCAAACTATGACTTGCATACACCTTTGGTAATGTCTTCGTGTGTGTATCAGCCGATTCTGATACGCTGGGCTGCATTTCAGTAGATCGAAATTTTCACGTACTTTTGCATACTTGGCGTCGTCGATGTGAGGCCTTTAGGCAGTTCAACCTCTGACTGCCATATTGCCCCTAATAGACCAAACTATGACTTGTATACACCTAAGGTGATGTTTTCGTGTGTGTATTAACCGATTCTCATACGCTGGGCTGCATTTCAGGACATCGAAATTTGCACGTACTTTTGCATACCTGGCATCGTCGATGTGAGGCCTTTAGGCAGTTCAACCTCTGACTGCCATAATGGCCCTAATAGACCAAACTATGACTTGTATACACCTAAGGTGATGTTTTCGTGTGTGTATTAACCGATTCTGATATGCTGGGCTGCATTTCAGGACATCGAAATTTTCACGTACTTTTGCATACCTGGCATCGTCGATGTGAGGCCTTTAGGCAGTTCAACCTCTGACTGCCATAATGGCCCTAATAGACCAAACTATGACTTGTATACACCTTAGGTGATGTTTTCGTGTGTGTATTAACCGATTCTGATACGCTGGGCTGCATTTCAGGACATCGAAATTTGCACGTACTTTTGCATACCTGGCATCGTCGATGTGAGGCCTTTAGGCAGTTCAACCTCTGACTGCCATAATGGCCCTAATAGACCAAACTATGACTTGTATACACCTTAGGTGATGTTTTCGTGTGTGTATTAGCCGATTCTTATACGCTGGGCAGCATTTGGAGACATCGGAATTTTCACGTACTTTTGCATACCTGGCGACGTCGATGTGAGGTCTTTAGGCAGTTCAACCTCTGACTGCCATATTGCAACTAATAGACCTAACTATGACTTGTATACACCTAAGGTGATGTTTTCGTGTGTGTATTAACCGATTCTCATACGCTGGGCTGCATTTCAGGACATCGAAATTTGCACGTACTCTTGCACACCTGGCATCGTCGATGTGAGGCTTTTAGGCAGTTCAACCTCTGACTGCCATAATGGCCCTAATAGACCAAACTATGACTTGCATACACCTTTGGTAATGTTTTCGTGTGTGTATTAGCCGATTCTGATACGCTGGGCAGTATTTGGAGGCATCGAAATTTTCACGTACTTTTGCATACCTGGCATCGTCGATGTGAGGCCTTTAGGCAGTTCAACCTCTGACTGCCATATTGCCCCTAATAGACCAAACTATGACTTGTATACACCTAAGGTGATGTTTTCGTGTGTGTATTAACCGATTCTCATATGCTGGGCTGCATTTCAGGACATCGAAATTTGCACGTACTTTTGCATACCTGGCATCGTCGATGTGAGGCCTTTAGGCAGTTCAACCTCTGACTGCCATAATGGCCCTAATAGACCAAACTATGACTTGTATACACCTAAGGTGATGTTTTCGTGTGTGTATTAACCGATTCTCATACGCTGGGCTGCATTTCAGTACATCGAAATTTTCACGTACTTTTGCATACCTGGAGTCGTCGATGTGAGGCCTTTAGGCAGTTCAACCTCTGACTGCCATAATGGCCCTAATAGACCGAACTATGACTTGTATACACCTTAGGTGATCTTTTCGTGTGTGTATTAGCCGATTCTGATACGCTGGGCAGCATTTGGAGACATAGAAATTTTCACGTACTTTTGCATACCTGGCATCGTCGATGTGAGGCCTTTAGGCAGTTCAACCTCTGACTGCCATATTGCCCCTAATAGACCAAACTATGACTTGTATACACTTAAGGTGATGTTTTCGTGTGTGTATTAACCGATTCTCATATGCTGGGCTGCATTTCAGGACATCGAAATTTGCACGTACTTTTGCATACCTGGCATCATCGATGTGAGGCCTTTAGGCAGTTCAACCTCTGACTGCCATAATGGCCCTAATAGACCAAACTATGACTTGTATACACCTTAGGTGATGTTTTCGTGTGTGTATTAGCCGATTCTTATACGCTGGGCAGCATTTGGAGACATCGGAATTTTCACGTACTTTTGCATACCTGGCGACGTCGATGTGAGGTCTTTAGGCAGTTCAACCTCTGACTGCCATATTGCAACTAATAGACCTAACTATGACTTGTATACACCTAAGGTGATGTTTTCGTGTGTGTATTAACCGATTCTCATACGCTGGGCTGCATTTCAGGACATCGAAATTTGCACGTACTCTTGCACACCTGGCATCGTCGATGTGAGGCTTTTAGGCAGTTCAACCTCTGACTGCCATAATGGCCCTAATAGACCAAACTATGACTTGCATACACCTTTGGTAATGTTTTCGTGTGTGTATTAGCCGATTCTGATACGCTGGGCAGTATTTGGAGGCATCGAAATTTTCACGTACTTTTGCATACCTGGCATCGTCGATGTGAGGCCTTTAGGCAGTTCAACCTCTGACTGCCATATTGCCCCTAATAGACCAAACTATGACTTGTATACACCTAAGGTGATGTTTTCGTGTGTGTATTAACCGATTCTCATACGCTGGGCTGCATTTCAGGACATCGAAATTTGCACGTACTTTTGCATACCTGGCATCGTCGATGTGAGGCCTTTAGGCAGTTCAACCTCTGACTGCCATAATGGCCCTAATAGACCAAACTATGACTTGTATACACCTAAGGTGATGTTTTCGTGTGTGTATTAACCGATTCTGATATGCTGGGCTGCATTTCAGGACATCGAAATTTTCACGTACTTTTGCATACCTGGCATCGTCGATGTGAGGCCTTTAGGCAGTTCAACCTCTGACTGCCATAATGGCCCTAATAGACCAAACTATGACTTGTATACACCTTAGGTGATGTTTTCGTGTGTGTATTAACCGATTCTGATACGCTGGGCTGCATTTCAGGACATCGAAATTTTCACGTACTTTTGCATACCTGATATCGTCGATGTGAGGCCTTTAGGCAGTTCAACCTCTGACTGCCATAATGGCCCTAATAGACCAAACTATGACTTGTATACACCTAAGGTGATATTTTCGTGTGTGTATTAACCGATTCTCATACGCTGGGCTGCATTTCAGTACATCGAAATTTTCACGTACTTTTGCATACCTGGAGTCGTCGATGTGAGGCCTTTAGGCAGTTCAACCTCTGACTGCCATAATGGCCCTAATAGACCAAACTATGACTTGTATACACCTTAGGTGATGTTTTCGTGTGAGTATTAACCGATTCTGATACGCTGGGCTGCATTTCAGGACATCGAAATTTTCACGTACTTTTGCATTCCTGGAGTCGTCGATGTGAGGCCTTTAGGCAGTTCAACCTCTGACTGCCATAATGGCCCTAATAGACCGAACTATGACTTGTATACACCTTAGGTGATCTTTTCGTGTGTGTATTAGCCGATTCTGATACGCTGGGCTGCATTTCAGGACATCGAAATTTTCACGTACTTTTGCATACCTGGAGTCGTCGATGTGAGGCCTTTAGGCAGTTCAACCTCTGACTGCCATAATGGCCCTAATAGACCAAACTATGACTTGTATACACCTAAGGTGATGTTTTCGTGTGTGTATTAACCGATTCTCATACGCTGGGCTGCATTTCAGTACATCGAAATTTTCACGTACTTTTGCATACCTGGAGTCGTCGATGTGAGGCCTTTAGGCAGTTCAACCTCTGACTGCCATAATGGCCCTAATAGACCGAACTATGACTTGTATACACCTTAGGTGATCTTTTCGTGTGTGTATTAGCCGATTCTGATACGCTGGGCAGCATTTGGAGACATAGAAATTTTCACGTACTTTTGCATGCCTGGCATCGTCGATGTGAGGCCTTTAGGCAGTTTAACCTGTGACTGCCATAATGGCCCCAATAGAAAACACTATGACTTGTATACACCTAAGTTGATGTTTTCGTGTGTGTATTAACCGATTCTTATACGCTGGGCTGCATTTCAGTACATCGACATTTTCACGTACTTTTGCATACCTGGCATCGTCGATGTGAGGCCTTTAGGCAGTTCAACCTCTGACTGCCATAATGGCCCTAATAGACCAAACTATGACTTGTATACACCTTAGGTGATGTTTTCGTGTGAGTATTAACCGATTCTGATACGCTGGGCTGCATTTCAGGACATCGAAATTTTCACGTACTTTTGCATACCTGGAGTCGTCGATGTGAGGCCTTTAGGCAGTTCAACCTCTGACTGCCATAATAGCCCCAATAGACCAAACTATGACTTGTATACACCTTTGGTGATGTTTTCGCGTGTGTATTAACCGATTCTGATACGCTGGGCTGCATTTCAGGACATCGAAATTTTCACGTACTCTTGCACACCTGGCATCGTCGATGTGAGGCCTTTAGGCAGTTCAACCTCTGACTGCCATAATGGCCCTAATAGACCAAACTATGACTTGTATACACCTTTGGTGATGTTTTCGTGTGTGTATTAACCGATTCTGATACGCTGGGCTGCATTTCAGTACATCGACATTTTCACGTACTTTTGCATACCTGGCATCGTCGATGTGAGGCCTTTAGGCAGTTCAACCTCTGACTGCCATAATGGCCCTAATAGACCAAACTATGACTTGTATACACCTAAGGTGATGTTTTCGTGTGTGTATTAACTGATTCTGATATGCTGGGCTGCATTTCAGGACATCGAAATTTTCACGTACTTTTGCATACCTGGCATCGTCGATGTGAGGCCTTTAGGCAGTTCAACCTCTGACTGCCATAATGGCCCTAATTGACCAAACTATGACTTGCATACACCTTTGGTAATGTCTTCGTGTGTGTATCAGCCGATTCTGATACGCTGGGCTGCATTTCAGTAGATCGAAATTTTCACGTACTTTTGCATACTTGGCGTCGTCGATGTGAGGCCTTTAGGCAGTTCAACCTCTGACTGCCATATTGCCCCTAATAGACCAAACTATGACTTGTATACACCTAAGGTGATGTTTTCGTGTGTGTATTAACCGATTCTCATACGCTGGGCTGCATTTCAGGACATCGAAATTTGCACGTACTTTTGCATACCTGGCATCGTCGATGTGAGGCCTTTAGGCAGTTCAACCTCTGACTGCCATAATGGCCCTAATAGACCAAACTATGACTTGTATACACCTAAGGTGATGTTTTCGTGTGTGTATTAACCGATTCTGATATGCTGGGCTGCATTTCAGGACATCGAAATTTTCACGTACTTTTGCATACCTGGCATCGTCGATGTGAGGCCTTTAGGCAGTTCAACCTCTGACTGCCATAATGGCCCTAATAGACCAAACTATGACTTGTATACACCTAAGGTGATGTTTTCGTGTGTGTATTAACCGATTCTCATATGCTGGGCTGCATTTCAGGACATCGAAATTTGCACGTACTTTTGCATACCTGGCATCGTCGATGTGAGGCCTTTAGGCAGTTCAACCTCTGACTGCCATAATGGCCCTAATAGACCAAACTATGACTTGTATACACCTTAGGTGATGTTTTCGTGTGTGTATTAGCCGATTCTTATACGCTGGGCAGCATTTGGAGACATCGGAATTTTCACGTACTTTTGCATACCTGGCGACGTCGATGTGAGGTCTTTAGGCAGTTCAACCTCTGACTGCCATATTGCAACTAATAGACCTAACTATGACTTGTATACACCTAAGGTGATGTTTTCGTGTGTGTATTAACCGATTCTCATACGCTGGGCTGCATTTCAGGACATCGAAATTTGCACGTACTCTTGCACACCTGGCATCGTCGATGTGAGGCTTTTAGGCAGTTCAACCTCTGACTGCCATAATGGCCCTAATAGACCAAACTATGACTTGCATACACCTTTGGTAATGTTTTCGTGTGTGTATTAGCCGATTCTGATACGCTGGGCAGTATTTGGAGGCATCGAAATTTTCACGTACTTTTGCATACCTGGCATCGTCGATGTGAGGCCTTTAGGCAGTTCAACCTCTGACTGCCATATTGCCCCTAATAGACCAAACTATGACTTGTATACACCTAAGGTGATGTTTTCGTGTGTGTATTAACCGATTCTCATATGCTGGGCTGCATTTCAGGACATCGAAATTTGCACGTACTTTTGCATACCTGGCATCGTCGATGTGAGGCCTTTAGGCAGTTCAACCTCTGACTGCCATAATGGCCCTAATAGACCAAACTATGACTTGTATACACCTAAGGTGATGTTTTCGTGTGTGTATTAACCGATTCTCATACGCTGGGCTGCATTTCAGTACATCGAAATTTTCACGTACTTTTGCATACCTGGAGTCGTCGATGTGAGGCCTTTAGGCAGTTCAACCTCTGACTGCCACAATGGCCCTAATAGACCGAACTATGACTTGTATACACCTTAGGTGATCTTTTCGTGTGTGTATTAGCCGATTCTGATACGCTGGGCAGCATTTGGAGACATAGAAATTTTCACGTACTTTTGCATACCTGGCATCGTCGATGTGAGGCCTTTAGGCAGTTCAACCTCTGACTGCCATATTGCCCCTAATAGACCAAACTATGACTTGTATACACCTAAGGTGATGTTTTCGTGTGTGTATTAACCGATTCTCATATGCTGGGCTGCATTTCAGGACATCGAAATTTGCACGTACTTTTGCATACCTGGCATCGTCGATGTGAGGCCTTTAGGCAGTTCAACCTCTGACTGCCATATTGCCCCTAATAGACCAAACTATGACTTGTATACACCTAAGGTGATGTTTTCGTGTGTGTATTAACCGATTCTCATATGCTGGGCTGCATTTCAGGACATCGAAATTTGCACGTACTTTTGCATACCTGGCATCGTCGATGTGAGGCCTTTAGGCAGTTCAACCTCTGACTGCCATAATGGCCCTAATAGACCAAACTATGACTTGTATACACCTTAGGTGATGTTTTCGTGTGTGTATTAGCCGATTCTTATACGCTGGGCAGCATTTGGAGACATCGGAATTTTCACGTACTTTTGCATACCTGGCGACGTCGATGTGAGGTCTTTAGGCAGTTCAACCTCTGACTGCCATATTGCAACTAATAGACCTAACTATGACTTGTATACACCTAAGGTGATGTTTTCGTGTGTGTATTAACCGATTCTCATACGCTGGGCTGCATTTCAGGACATCGAAATTTGCACGTACTCTTGCACACCTGGCATCGTCGATGTGAGGCTTTTAGGCAGTTCAACCTCTGACTGCCATAATGGCCCTAATAGACCAAACTATGACTTGCATACACCTTTGGTAATGTTTTCGTGTGTGTATTAGCCGATTCTGATACGCTGGGCAGTATTTGGAGGCATCGAAATTTTCACGTACTTTTGCATACCTGGCATCGTCGATGTGAGGCCTTTAGGCAGTTCAACCTCTGACTGCCATATTGCCCCTAATAGACCAAACTATGACTTGTATACACCTAAGGTGATGTTTTCGTGTGTGTATTAACCGATTCTCATACGCTGGGCTGCATTTCAGGACATCGAAATTTGCACGTACTTTTGCATACCTGGCATCGTCGATGTGAGGCCTTTAGGCAGTTCAACCTCTGACTGCCATAATGGCCCTAATAGACCAAACTATGACTTGTATACACCTAAGGTGATGTTTTCGTGTGTGTATTAACCGATTCTGATATGCTGGGCTGCATTTCAGGACATCGAAATTTTCACGTACTTTTGCATACCTGGCATCGTCGATGTGAGGCCTTTAGGCAGTTCAACCTCTGACTGCCATAATGGCCCTAATAGACCAAACTATGACTTGTATACACCTTAGGTGATGTTTTCGTGTGTGTATTAACCGATTCTGATACGCTGGGCTGCATTTCAGGACATCGAAATTTTCACGTACTTTTGCATACCTGATATCGTCGATGTGAGGCCTTTAGGCAGTTCAACCTCTGACTGCCATAATGGCCCTAATAGACCAAACTATGACTTGTATACACCTAAGGTGATATTTTCGTGTGTGTATTAACCGATTCTCATACGCTGGGCTGCATTTCAGTACATCGAAATTTTCACGTACTTTTGCATACCTGGAGTCGTCGATGTGAGGCCTTTAGGCAGTTCAACCTCTGACTGCCATAATGGCCCTAATAGACCAAACTATGACTTGTATACACCTTAGGTGATGTTTTCGTGTGAGTATTAACCGATTCTGATACGCTGGGCTGCATTTCAGGACATCGAACTTTTCACGTACTTTTGCATTCCTGGAGTCGTCGATGTGAGGCCTTTAGGCAGTTCAACCTCTGACTGCCATAATGGCCCTAATAGACCGAACTATGACTTGTATACACCTTAGGTGATCTTTTCGTGTGTGTATTAGCCGATTCTGATACGCTGGGCTGCATTTCAGGACATCGAAATTTTCACGTACTTTTGCATACCTGGAGTCGTCGATGTGAGGCCTTTAGGCAGTTCAACCTCTGACTGCCATAATGGCCCTAATAGACCAAACTATGACTTGTATACACCTAAGGTGATGTTTTCGTGTGTGTATTAACCGATTCTCATACGCTGGGCTGCATTTCAGTACATCGAAATTTTCACGTACTCTTGCATACCTGGAGTCGTCGATGTGAGGCCTTTAGGCAGTTCAACCTCTGACTGCCATAATGGCCCTAATAGACCGAACTATGACTTGTATACACCTTAGGTGATCTTTTCGTGTGTGTATTAGCCGATTCTGATACGCTGGGCAGCATTTGGAGACATAGAAATTTTCACGTACTTTTGCATGCCTGGCATCGTCGATGTGAGGCCTTTAGGCAGTTTAACCTGTGACCGCCATAATGGCCCCAATAGAAAACACTATGACTTGTATACACCTAAGTTGATGTTTTCGTGTGTGTATTAACCGATTCTTATACGCTGGGCTGCATTTCAGTACATCGACATTTTCACGTACTTTTGCATACCTGGCATCGTCGATGTGAGGCCTTTAGGCAGTTCAACCTCTGACTGCCATAATGGCCCTAATAGACCAAACTATGACTTGTATACACCTTAGGTGATGTTTTCGTGTGAGTATTAAGCGATTCTGATACGCTGGGCTGCATTTCAGGACATCGAAATTTTCACGTACTTTTGCATACCTGGAGTCGTCGATGTGAGGCCTTTAGGCAGTTCAACCTCTGACTGCCATAATGGCCCTAATAGACCAAACTATGACTTGCATACACCTTTGGTAATGTTTTCGTGTGTGTATTACCCGATTCTGATACGCTGGGCAGTATTTGGAGGCATCGAAATTTTCACGTACTTTTGCATACCTGGCATCGTCGATGTGAGGCCTTTAGGCAGTTCAACCTCTGACTGCCATATTGCCCCTAATAGACCAAACTATGACTTGTATACACCTAAGGTGATGTTTTCGTGTGTGTATTAACCGATTCTCATACGCTGGGCTGCATTTCAGGACATCGAAATTTGCACGTACTTTTGCATACCTGGCATCGTCGATGTGAGGCCTTTAGGCAGTTCAACCTCTGACTGCCATAATGGCCCTAATAGACCAAACTATGACTTGTATACACCTAAGGTGATGTTTTCGTGTGTGTATTAACCGATTCTGATATGCTGGGCTGCATTTCAGGACATCGAAATTTTCACGTACTTTTGCATACCTGGCATCGTCGATGTGAGGCCTTTAGGCAGTTCAACCTCTGACTGCCATAATGGCCCTAATAGACCAAACTATGACTTGTATACACCTTAGGTGATGTTTTCGTGTGTGTATTAACCGATTCTGATACGCTGGGCTGCATTTCAGGACATCGAAATTTTCACGTACTTTTGCATACCTGATATCGTCGATGTGAGGCCTTTAGGCAGTTCAACCTCTGACTGCCATAATGGCCCTAATAGACCAAACTATGACTTGTATACACCTAAGGTGATATTTTCGTGTGTGTATTAACCGATTCTCATACGCTGGGCTGCATTTCAGTACATCGAAATTTTCACGTACTTTTGCATACCTGGAGTCGTCGATGTGAGGCCTTTAGGCAGTTCAACCTCTGACTGCCATAATGGCCCTAATAGACCAAACTATGACTTGTATACACCTTAGGTGATGTTTTCGTGTGAGTATTAACCGATTCTGATACGCTGGGCTGCATTTCAGGACATCGAAATTTTCACGTACTTTTGCATTCCTGGAGTCGTCGATGTGAGGCCTTTAGGCAGTTCAACCTCTGACTGCCATAATGGCCCTAATAGACCGAACTATGACTTGTATACACCTTAGGTGATCTTTTCGTGTGTGTATTAGCCGATTCTGATACGCTGGGCTGCATTTCAGGACATCGAAATTTTCACGTACTTTTGCATACCTGGAGTCGTCGATGTGAGGCCTTTAGGCAGTTCAACCTCTGACTGCCATAATGGCCCTAATAGACCAAACTATGACTTGTATACAGATAAGGTGATGTTTTCGTGTGTGTATTAACCGATTCTCATACGCTGGGCTGCATTTCAGTACATCGAAATTTTCACGTACTTTTGCATACCTGGAGTCGTCGATGTGAGGCCTTTAGGCAGTTCAACCTCTGACTGCCATAATGGCCCTAATAGACCGAACTATGACTTGTATACACCTTAGGTGATCTTTTCGTGTGTGTATTAGCCGATTCTGATACGCTGGGCAGCATTTGGAGACATAGAAATTTTCACGTACTTTTGCATGCCTGGCATCGTCGATGTGAGGCCTTTAGGCAGTTTAACCTGTGACCGCCATAATGGCCCCAATAGAAAACACTATGACTTGTATACACCTAAGTTGATGTTTTCGTGTGTGTATTAACCGATTCTTATACGCTGGGCTGCATTTCAGTACATCGACATTTTCACGTACTTTTGCATACCTGGCATCGTCGATGTGAGGCCTTTAGGCAGTTCAACCTCTGACTGCCATAATGGCCCTAATAGACCAAACTATGACTTGTATACACCTTAGGTGATGTTTTCGTGTGAGTATTAACCGATTCTGATACGCTGGGCTGCATTTCAGGACATCGAAATTTTCACGTACTTTTGCATACCTGGAGTCGTCGATGTGAGGCCTTTAGGCAGTTCAACCTCTGACTGCCATAATAGCCCCAATAGACCAAACTATGACTTGTATACACCTTTGGTGATGTTTTCGCGTGTGTATTAACCGATTCTGATACGCTGGGCTGCATTTCAGGACATCGAAATTTTCACGTACTCTTGCACACCTGGCATCGTCGATGTGAGGCCTTTAGGTAGTTCAACCTCTGACTGCCATAATGGCCCTAATAGACCAAACTATGACTTGTATACACCTTTGGTGATGTTTTCGTGTGTGTATTAACCGATTCTGATACGCTGGGCTGCATTTCAGTACATCGACATTTTCACGTACTTTTGCATACCTGGCATCGTCGATGTGAGGCCTTTAGGCAGTTTAACCTGTGACCGCCATAATGGCCCCAATAGAAAACACTATGACTTGTATACACCTAAGTTGAGGTTTTCGTGTGTGTATTAACCGATTCTTATACGCTGGGCTGCATTTCAGTACGTCGAAATGTTCACGTACTTTTACATACCTGGAATCGTCGAGTGAGGCCTTTAGGCAGTTCAACCTCTGACTGCCATAATAGCCCCAATATACCAAACTATGACTTGTATACACCTTTGGTGATGTTTTCGCGTGTGTATTAACCGATTCTGATACGCTGGGCTGCATTTCAGGACATCGAAATTTTCACGTACTCTTGCACACCTGGCATCGTCGATGTGAGGCCTTTAGGCAGTTCAACCTCTGACTGCCATAATGGCCCTAATAGACCAAACTACGACTTGCATACACCTTTGGTAATGTTTTCGTGTGTGTATTAGCCGATTCTGATACGCTGGGCAGCATTTGGAGACATCGAAATTTTCACGTACTTTTGCATACCTGGCATCGTCGATGTGAGGCCTTTAGGCAGTTCAACCTCTGACTGCCATATTGCCCCTAATAGACCAAACTATGAGTTGTATACACCTAAGGTGATGTTTTCGTGTGTGTATTAACCGATTCTCATACGCTGGGCTGCATTTCAGGACATCGAAATTTGCACGTACTTTTGCATACCTGGCATCGTCGATGTGAGGCCTTTAGGCAGTTCAACCTCTGACTGCCATAATGGCCCTAATAGACCAAACTATGACTTGTATACACCTAAGGTGATGTTTTCGTGTGTGTATTAACTGATTCTGATATGCTGGGCTGCATTTCAGGACATCGAAATTTTCACGTACTTTTGCATACCTGGCATCGTCGATGTGAGGCCTTTAGGCAGTTCAACCTCTGACTGCCATAATGGCCCTAATAGACCAAACTATGACTTGCATACACCTTTGGTAATGTCTTCGTGTGTGTATCAGCCGATTCTGATACGCTGGGCTGCATTTCAGTAGATCGAAATTTTCACGTACTTTTGCATACTTGGCGTCGTCGATGTGAGGCCTTTAGGCAGTTCAACCTCTGACTGCCATATTGCCCCTAATAGACCAAACTATGACTTGTATACACCTAAGGTGATGTTTTCGTGTGTGTATTAACCGATTCTCATACGCTGGGCTGCATTTCAGGACATCGAAATTTGCACGTACTTTTGCATACCTGGCATCGTCGATGTGAGGCCTTTAGGCAGTTCAACCTCTGACTGCCATAATGGCCCTAATAGACCAAACTATGACTTGTATACACCTAAGGTGATGTTTTCGTGTGTGTATTAACCGATTCTGATATGCTGGGCTGCATTTCAGGACATCGAAATTTTCACGTACTTTTGCATACCTGGCATCGTCGATGTGAGGCCTTTAGGCAGTTCAACCTCTGACTGCCATAATGGCCCTAATAGACCAAACTATGACTTGTATACACCTTAGGTGATGTTTTCGTGTGTGTATTAACCGATTCTGATACGCTGGGCTGCATTTCAGGACATCGAAATTTGCACGTACTTTTGCATACCTGGCATCGTCGATGTGAGGCCTTTAGGCAGTTCAACCTCTGACTGCCATAATGGCCCTAATAGACCAAACTATGACTTGTATACACCTTAGGTGATGTTTTCGTGTGTGTATTAGCCGATTCTTATACGCTGGGCAGCATTTGGAGACATCGGAATTTTCACGTACTTTTGCATACCTGGCGACGTCGATGTGAGGTCTTTAGGCAGTTCAACCTCTGACTGCCATATTGCAACTAATAGACCTAACTATGACTTGTATACACCTAAGGTGATGTTTTCGTGTGTGTATTAACCGATTCTCATACGCTGGGCTGCATTTCAGGACATCGAAATTTGCACGTACTCTTGCACACCTGGCATCGTCGATGTGAGGCTTTTAGGCAGTTCAACCTCTGACTGCCATAATGGCCCTAATAGACCAAACTATGACTTGCATACACCTTTGGTAATGTTTTCGTGTGTGTATTAGCCGATTCTGATACGCTGGGCAGTATTTGGAGGCATCGAAATTTTCACGTACTTTTGCATACCTGGCATCGTCGATGTGAGGCCTTTAGGCAGTTCAACCTCTGACTGCCATATTGCCCCTAATAGACCAAACTATGACTTGTATACACCTAAGGTGATGTTTTCGTGTGTGTATTAACCGATTCTCATACGCTGGGCTGCATTTCAGGACATCGAAATTTGCACGTACTTTTGCATACCTGGCATCGTCGATGTGAGGCCTTTAGGCAGTTCAACCTCTGACTGCCATAATGGCCCTAATAGACCAAACTATGACTTGTATACACCTAAGGTGATGTTTTCGTGTGTGTATTAACTGATTCTGATATGCTGGGCTGCATTTCAGGACATCGAAATTTTCACGTACTTTTGCATACCTGGCATCGTCGATGTGAGGCCTTTAGGCAGTTCAACCTCTGACTGCCATAATGGCCCTAATTGACCAAACTATGACTTGCATACACCTTTGGTAATGTCTTCGTGTGTGTATCAGCCGATTCTGATACGCTGGGCTGCATTTCAGTAGATCGAAATTTTCACGTACTTTTGCATACTTGGCGTCGTCGATGTGAGGCCTTTAGGCAGTTCAACCTCTGACTGCCATATTGCCCCTAATAGACCAAACTATGACTTGTATACACCTAAGGTGATGTTTTCGTGTGTGTATTAACCGATTCTCATACGCTGGGCTGCATTTCAGGACATCGAAATTTGCACGTACTTTTGCATACCTGGCATCGTCGATGTGAGGCCTTTAGGCAGTTCAACCTCTGACTGCCATAATGGCCCTAATAGACCAAACTATGACTTGTATACACCTAAGGTGATGTTTTCGTGTGTGTATTAACCGATTCTGATATGCTGGGCTGCATTTCAGGACATCGAAATTTTCACGTACTTTTGCATACCTGGCATCGTCGATGTGAGGCCTTTAGGCAGTTCAACCTCTGACTGCCATAATGGCCCTAATAGACCAAACTATGACTTGTATACACCTTAGGTGATGTTTTCGTGTGTGTATTAACCGATTCTGATACGCTGGGCTGCATTTCAGGACATCGAAATTTGCACGTACTTTTGCATACCTGGCATCGTCGATGTGAGGCCTTTAGGCAGTTCAACCTCTGACTGCCATAATGGCCCTAATAGACCAAACTATGACTTGTATACACCTTAGGTGATGTTTTCGTGTGTGTATTAGCCGATTCTTATACGCTGGGCAGCATTTGGAGACATCGGAATTTTCACGTACTTTTGCATACCTGGCGACGTCGATGTGAGGTCTTTAGGCAGTTCAACCTCTGACTGCCATATTGCAACTAATAGACCTAACTATGACTTGTATACACCTAAGGTGATGTTTTCGTGTGTGTATTAACCGATTCTCATACGCTGGGCTGCATTTCAGGACATCGAAATTTGCACGTACTCTTGCACACCTGGCATCGTCGATGTGAGGCTTTTAGGCAGTTCAACCTCTGACTGCCATAATGGCCCTAATAGACCAAACTATGACTTGCATACACCTTTGGTAATGTTTTCGTGTGTGTATTAGCCGATTCTGATACGCTGGGCAGTATTTGGAGGCATCGAAATTTTCACGTACTTTTGCATACCTGGCATCGTCGATGTGAGGCCTTTAGGCAGTTCAACCTCTGACTGCCATATTGCCCCTAATAGACCAAACTATGACTTGTATACACCTAAGGTGATGTTTTCGTGTGTGTATTAACCGATTCTCATACGCTGGGCTGCATTTCAGGACATCGAAATTTGCACGTACTTTTGCATACCTGGCATCGTCGATGTGAGGCCTTTAGGCAGTTCAACCTCTGACTGCCATAATGGCCCTAATAGACCAAACTATGACTTGTATACACCTAAGGTGATGTTTTCGTGTGTGTATTAACTGATTCTGATATGCTGGGCTGCATTTCAGGACATCGAAATTTTCACGTACTTTTGCATACCTGGCATCGTCGATGTGAGGCCTTTAGGCAGTTCAACCTCTGACTGCCATAATGGCCCTAATTGACCAAACTATGACTTGCATACACCTTTGGTAATGTCTTCGTGTGTGTATCAGCCGATTCTGATACGCTGGGCTGCATTTCAGTAGATCGAAATTTTCACGTACTTTTGCATACTTGGCGTCGTCGATGTGAGGCCTTTAGGCAGTTCAACCTCTGACTGCCATATTGCCCCTAATAGACCAAACTATGACTTGTATACACCTAAGGTGATGTTTTCGTGTGTGTATTAACCGATTCTGATACGCTGGGCTGCATTTCAGGACATCGAAATTTGCACGTACTTTTGCATACCTGGCATCGTCGATGTGAGGCCTTTAGGCAGTTCAACCTCTGACTGCCATAATGGCCCTAATAGACCAAACTATGACTTGTATACACCTAAGGTGATGTTTTCGTGTGTGTATTAACCGATTCTGATATGCTGGGCTGCATTTCAGGACATCGAAATTTTCACGTACTTTTGCATACCTGGCATCGTCGATGTGAGGCCTTTAGGCAGTTCAACCTCTGACTGCCATAATGGCCCTAATAGACCAAACTATGACTTGTATACACCTTAGGTGATGTTTTCGTGTGTGTATTAACCGATTCTGATACGCTGGGCTGCATTTCAGGACATCGAAATTTGCACGTACTTTTGCATACCTGGCATCGTCGATGTGAGGCCTTTAGGCAGTTCAACCTCTGACTGCCATAATGGCCCTAATAGACCAAACTATGACTTGTATACACCTTAGGTGATGTTTTCGTGTGTGTATTAGCCGATTCTTATACGCTGGGCAGCATTTGGAGACATCGGAATTTTCACGTACTTTTGCATACCTGGCATCGTCGATGTGAGGCCTTTAGGCAGTTCAACCTCTGACTGCCATATTGCAACTAATAGACCTAACTATGACTTGTATACACCTAAGGTGATGTTTTCGTGTGTGTATTAACCGATTCTCATACGCTGGGCTGCATTTCAGGACATCGAAATTTGCACGTACTTTTGCATACCTGGCATCGTCGATGTGAGGCTTTTAGGCAGTTCAACCTCTGACTGCCATAATGGCCCTAATAGACCAAACTATGACTTGCATACACCTTTGGTAATGTTTTCGTGTGTGTATTAGCCGATTCTGATACGCTGGGCAGTATTTGGAGGCATCGAAATTTTCACGTACTTTTGCATACCTGGCATCGTCGATGTGAGGCCTTTAGGCAGTTCAACCTCTGACTGCCATATTGCCCCTAATAGACCAAACTATGACTTGTATACACCCAAGGTGATGTTTTCGTGTGTGTATTAACCGATTCTCATATGCTGGGCTGCATTTCAGGACATCGAAATTTGCACGTACTTTTGCATACCTGGCATCGTCGATGTGAGGCCTTTAGGCAGTTCAACCTCTGACTGCCATAATGGCCCTAATAGACCAAACTATGACTTGTATACACCTAAGGTGATGTTTTCGTGTGTGTATTAACCGATTCTCATACGCTGGGCTGCATTTCAGTACATCGAAATTTTCACGTACTTTTGCATACCTGGAGTCGTCGATGTGAGGCCTTTAGGCAGTTCAACCTCTGACTGCCATAATGGCCCTAATAGACCGAACTATGACTTGTATACACCTTAGGTGATCTTTTCGTGTGTGTATTAGCCGATTCTGATACGCTGGGCAGCATTTGGAGACATAGAAATTTTCACGTACTTTTGCATACCTGGCATCGTCGATGTGAGGCCTTTAGGCAGTTCAACCTCTGACTGCCATATTGCCCCTAATAGACCAAACTATGACTTGTATACACCTAAGGTGATGTTTTCGTGTGTGTATTAACCGATTCTCATATGCTGGGCTGCATTTCAGGACATCGAAATTTGCACGTACTTTTGCATACCTGGCATCGTCGATGTGAGGCCTTTAGGCAGTTCAACCTCTGACTGCCATATTGCCCCTAATAGACCAAACTATGACTTGTATACACCTAAGGTGATGTTTTCGTGTGTGTATTAACCGATTCTCATATGCTGGGCTGCATTTCAGGACATCGAAATTTGCACGTACTTTTGCATACCTGGCATCGTCGATGTGAGGCCTTTAGGCAGTTCAACCTCTGACTGCCATAATGGCCCTAATAGACCAAACTATGACTTGTATACACCTTAGGTGATGTTTTCGTGTGTGTATTAGCCGATTCTTATACGCTGGGCAGCATTTGGAGACATCGGAATTTTCACGTACTTTTGCATACCTGGCGACGTCGATGTGAGGTCTTTAGGCAGTTCAACCTCTGACTGCCATATTGCAACTAATAGACCTAACTATGACTTGTATACACCTAAGGTGATGTTTTCGTGTGTGTATTAACCGATTCTCATACGCTGGGCTGCATTTCAGGACATCGAAATTTGCACGTACTCTTGCACACCTGGCATCGTCGATGTGAGGCCTTTAGGCAGTTCAACCTCTGACTGCCATAATGGCCCTAATAGACCGAACTATGACTTGTATACACCTTAGGTGATCTTTTCGTGTGTGTATTAGCCGATTCTGATACGCTGGGCAGTATTTGGAGGCATCGAAATTTTCACGTACTTTTGCATACCTGGCATCGTCGATGTGAGGCCTTTAGGCAGTTCAACCTCTGACTGCCATATTGCCCCTAATAGACCAAACTATGACTTGTATACACCTAAGGTGATGTTTTCGTGTGTGTATTAACCGATTCTCATATGCTGGGCTGCATTTCAGGACATCGAAATTTGCACGTACTTTTGCATACCTGGCATCGTCGATGTGAGGCCTTTAGGCAGTTCAACCTCTGACTGCCATAATAGCCCCAATATACCAAACTATGACTTGTATACACCTTTGGTGATGTTTTCGCGTGTGTATTAACCGATTCTGATACGCTGGGCTGCATTTCAGGACATCGAAATTTTCACGTACTCTTGCACACCTGGCATCGTCGATGTGAGGCCTTTAGGCAGTTCAACCTCTGACTGCCATAATGGCCCTAATAGACCAAACTACGACTTGCATACACCTTTGGTAATGTTTTCGTGTGTGTGTTAGCCGATTCTGATACGCTGGGCAGCATTTGGAGACATCGAAATTTTCACGTACTTTTGCATACCTGGCATCGTCGATGTGAGGCCTTTAGGCAGTTCAACCTCTGACTGCCATATTGCCCCTAATAGACCAAACTATGACTTGTATACACCTAAGGTGATGTTTTCGTGTGTGTATTAACCGATTCTCATACGCTGGGCTGCATTTCAGGACATCGAAATTTGCACGTACTTTTGCATACCTGGCATCGTCGATGTGAGGCCTTTAGGCAGTTCAACCTCTGACTGCCATAATGGCCCTAATAGACCAAACTATGACTTGTATACACCTAAGGTGATGTTTTCGTGTGTGTATTAACTGATTCTGATATGCTGGGCTGCATTTCAGGACATCGAAATTTTCACGTACTTTTGCATACCTGGCATCGTCGATGTGAGGCCTTTAGGCAGTTCAACCTCTGACTGCCATAATGGCCCTAATTGACCAAACTATGACTTGCATACACCTTTGGTAATGTCTTCGTGTGTGTATCAGCCGATTCTGATACGCTGGGCTGCATTTCAGTAGATCGAAATTTTCACGTACTTTTGCATACTTGGCGTCGTCGATGTGAGGCCTCTAGGCAGTTCAACCTCTGACTGCCATATTGCCCCTAATAGACCAAACTATGACTTGTATACACCTAAGGTGATGTTTTCGTGTGTGTATTAACCGATTCTCATACGCTGGGCTGCATTTCAGGACATCGAAATTTGCACGTACTTTTGCATACCTGGCATCGTCGATGTGAGGCCTTTAGGCAGTTCAACCTCTGACTGCCATAATGGCCCTAATAGACCAAACTATGACTTGTATACACCTAAGGTGATGTTTTCGTGTGTGTATTAACCGATTCTGATATGCTGGGCTGCATTTCAGGACATCGAAATTTTCACGTACTTTTGCATACCTGGCATCGTCGATGTGAGGCCTTTAGGCAGTTCAACCTCTGACTGCCATAATGGCCCTAATAGACCAAACTATGACTTGTATACACCTTAGGTGATGTTTTCGTGTGTGTATTAACCGATTCTGATACGCTGGGCTGCATTTCAGGACATCGAAATTTTCACGTACTTTTGCATACCTGATATCGTCGATGTGAGGCCTTTAGGCAGTTCAACCTCTGACTGCCATAATAGCCCCAATATACCAAACTATGACTTGTATACACCTTTGGTGATGTTTTCGCGTGTGTATTAACCGATTCTGATACGCTGGGCTGCATTTCAGGACATCGAAATTTTCACGTACTTTTGCATACCTGATATCGTCGATGTGAGGCCTTTAGGCAGTTCAACCTCTGACTGCCATAATAGCCCCAATATACCAAACTATGACTTGTATACACCTTTGGTGATGTTTTCGCGTGTGTATTAACCGATTCTGATACGCTGGGCTGCATTTCAGGACATCGAAATTTGCACGTACTTTTGCATACCTGGCATCGTCGATGTGAGGCCTTTAGGCAGTTCAACCTCTGACTGCCATAATGGCCCTAATAGACCAAACTATGACTTGTATACACCTAAGGTGATGTTTTCGTGTGTGTATTAACTGATTCTGATATGCTGGGCTGCATTTCAGGACATCGAAATTTTCACGTACTTTTGCATACCTGGCATCGTCGATGTGAGGCCTTTAGGCAGTTCAACCTCTGACTGCCATAATGGCCCTAATTGACCAAACTATGACTTGCATACACCTTTGGTAATGTCTTCGTGTGTGTATCAGCCGATTCTGATACGCTGGGCTGCATTTCAGTAGATCGAAATTTTCACGTACTTTTGCATACTTGGCGTCGTCGATGTGAGGCCTCTAGGCAGTTCAACCTCTGACTGCCATATTGCCCCTAATAGACCAAACTATGACTTGTATACACCTAAGGTGATGTTTTCGTGTGTGTATTAACCGATTCTCATACGCTGGGCTGCATTTCAGGACATCGAAATTTGCACGTACTTTTGCATACCTGGCATCGTCGATGTGAGGCCTTTAGGCAGTTCAACCTCTGACTGCCATAATGGCCCTAATAGACCAAACTATGACTTGTATACACCTAAGGTGATGTTTTCGTGTGTGTATTAACCGATTCTGATATGCTGGGCTGCATTTCAGGACATCGAAATTTTCACGTACTTTTGCATACCTGGCATCGTCGATGTGAGGCCTTTAGGCAGTTCAACCTCTGACTGCCATAATGGCCCTAATAGACCAAACTATGACTTGTATACACCTTAGGTGATGTTTTCGTGTGTGTATTAACCGATTCTGATACGCTGGGCTGCATTTCAGGACATCGAAATTTTCACGTACTTTTGCATACCTGATATCGTCGATGTGAGGCCTTTAGGCAGTTCAACCTCTGACTGCCATAATAGCCCCAATATACCAAACTATGACTTGTATACACCTTTGGTGATGTTTTCGCGTGTGTATTAACCGATTCTGATACGCTGGGCTGCATTTCAGGACATCGAAATTTTCACGTACTTTTGCATACCTGATATCGTCGATGTGAGGCCTTTAGGCAATTCAACCTCTGACTGCCATAATAGCCCCAATATACCAAACTATGACTTGTATACACCTTTGGTGATGTTTTCGCGTGTGTATTAACCGATTCTGATACGCTGGGCTGCATTTCAGGACATCGAAATTTGCACGTACTTTTGCATACCTGGCATCGTCGATGTGAGGCCTTTAGGCAGTTCAACCTCTGACTGCCATAATGGCCCTAATAGACCAAACTATGACTTGTATACACCTAAGGTGATGTTTTCGTGTGTGTATTAACCGATTCTGATATGCTGGGCTGCATTTCAGAACATCGAAATTTTCACGTACTTTTGCATACCTGGCATCGTCGATGTGAGGCCTTTAGGCAGTTCAACCTCTGACTGCCATAATGGCCCTAATAGACCAAACTATGACTTGTATACACCTTAGGTGATGTTTTCGTGTGTGTATTAACCGATTCTGATACGCTGGGCTGCATTTCAGGACATCGAAATTTTCACGTACTTTTGCATACCTGATATCGTCGATGTGAGGCCTTTAGGCAGTTCAACCTCTGACTGCCATAATAGCCCCAATATACCAAACTATGACTTGTATACACCTTTGGTGATGTTTTCGCGTGTGTATTAACCGATTCTGATACGCTGGGCTGCATTTCAGGACATCGAAATTTTCACGTACTTTTGCATACCTGATATCGTCGATGTGAGGCCTTTAGGCAGTTCAACCTCTGACTGCCATAATAGCCCCAATATACCAAACTATGACTTGTATACACCTTTGGTGATGTTTTCGCGTGTGTATTAACCGATTCTGATACGCTGGGCTGCATTTCAGGACATCGAAATTTGCACGTACTTTTGCATACCTGGCATCGTCGTTGTGAGGCCTTTAGGCAGTTCAACCTCTGACTGCCATAATGGCCCTAATAGACCAAACTATGACTTGTATACACCTAAGGTGATGTTTTCGTGTGTGTATTAACCGATTCTGATATGCTGGGCTGCATTTCAGGACATCGAAATTTTCACGTACTTTTGCATACCTGGCATCGTCGATGTGAGGCCTTTAGGCAGTTCAACCTCTGACTGCCATAATGGCCCTAATAGACCAAACTATGACTTGTATACACCTTAGGTGATGTTTTCGTGTGTGTATTAACCGATTCTGATACGCTGGGCTGCATTTCAGGACATCGAAATTTTCACGTACTTTTGCATACCTGATATCGTCGATGTGAGGCCTTTAGGCAGTTCAACCTCTGACTGCCATAATAGCCCCAATATACCAAACTATGACTTGTATACACCTTTGGTGATGTTTTCGCGTGTGTATTAACCGATTCTGATACGCTGGGCTGCATTTCAGGACATCGAAATTTTCACGTACTCTTGCACACCTGGCATCGTCGATGTGAGGCCTTTAGGCAGTTCAACCTCTGACTGCCATAATGGCCCTAATAGACCAAACTACGACTTGCATACACCTTTGGTAATGTTTTCGTGTGTGTATTAGCCGATTCTGATACGCTGGGCAGCATTTGGAGACATCGAAATTTTCACGTACTTTTGCATACCTGGCATCGTCGATGTGAGGCCTTTAGGCAGTTCAACCTCTGACTGCCATATTGCCCCTAATAGACCAAACTATGACTTGTATACACCTAAGGTGATGTTTTCGTGTGTGTATTAACCGATTCTCATACGCTGGGCTGCATTTCAGGACATCGAAATTTGCACGTACTTTTGCATACCTGGCATCGTCGATGTGAGGCCTTTAGGCAGTTCAACCTCTGACTGCCATAATGGCCCTAATAGACCAAACTATGACTTGTATACACCTAAGGTGATGTTTTCGTGTGTGTATTAACTGATTCTGATATGCTGGGCTGCATTTCAGGACATCGAAATTTTCACGTACTTTTGCATACCTGGCATCGTCGATGTGAGGCCTTTAGGCAGTTCAACCTCTGACTGCCATAATGGCCCTAATTGACCAAACTATGACTTGCATACACCTTTGGTAATGTCTTCGTGTGTGTATCAGCCGATTCTGATACGCTGGGCTGCATTTCAGTAGATCGAAATTTTCACGTACTTTTGCATACTTGGCGTCGTCGATGTGAGGCCTTTAGGCAGTTCAACCTCTGACTGCCATATTGCCCCTAATAGACCAAACTATGACTTGTATACACCTAAGGTGATGTTTTCGTGTGTGTATTAACCGATTCTCATACGCTGGGCTGCATTTCAGGACATCGAAATTTGCACGTACTTTTGCATACCTGGCATCGTCGATGTGAGGCCTTTAGGCAGTTCAACCTCTGACTGCCATAATGGCCCTAATAGACCAAACTATGACTTGTATACACCTAAGGTGATGTTTTCGTGTGTGTATTAACCGATTCTGATACGCTGGGCTGCATTTCAGGACATCGAAATTTTCACGTACTTTTGCATACCTGGCATCGTCGATGTGAGGCCTTTAGGCAGTTCAACCTCTGACTGCCATAATGGCCCTAATAGACCAAACTATGACTTGTATACACCTTAGGTGATGTTTTCGTGTGTGTATTAACCGATTCTGATACGCTGGGCTGCATTTCAGGACATCGAAATTTTCACGTACTTTTGCATACCTGATATCGTCGATGTGAGGCCTTTAGGCAGTTCAACCTCTGACTGCCATAATAGCCCCAATATACCAAACTATGACTTGTATACACCTTTGGTGATGTTTTCGCGTGTGTATTAACCGATTCTGATACGCTGGGCTGCATTTCAGGACATCGAAATTTTCACGTACTCTTGCACACCTGGCATCGTCGATGTGAGGCCTTTAGGCAGTTCAACCTCTGACTGCCATAATGGCCCTAATAGACCAAACTACGACTTGCATACACCTTTGGTAATGTTTTCGTGTGTGTATTAGCCGATTCTGATACGCTGGGCAGCATTTGGAGACATCGAAATTTTCACGTACTTTTGCATACCTGGCATCGTCGATGTGAGGCCTTTAGGCAGTTCAACCTCTGACTGCCATATTGCCCCTAATAGACCAAACTATGACTTGTATACACCTAAGGTGATGTTTTCGTGTGTGTATTAACCGATTCTCATACGCTGGGCTGCATTTCAGGACATCGAAATTTGCACGTACTTTTGCATACCTGGCATCGTCGATGTGAGGCCTTTAGGCAGTTCAACCTCTGACTGCCATAATGGCCCTAATAGACCAAACTATGACTTGTATACACCTAAGGTGATGTTTTCGTGTGTGTATTAACTGATTCTGATATGCTGGGCTGCATTTCAGGACATCGAAATTTTCACGTACTTTTGCATACCTGGCATCGTCGATGTGAGGCCTTTAGGCAGTTCAACCTCTGACTGCCATAATGGCCCTAATTGACCAAACTATGACTTGCATACACCTTTGGTAATGTCTTCGTGTGTGTATCAGCCGATTCTGATACGCTGGGCTGCATTTCAGTAGATCGAAATTTTCACGTACTTTTGCATACTTGGCGTCGTCGATGTGAGGCCTTTAGGCAGTTCAACCTCTGACTGCCATATTGCCCCTAATAGACCAAACTATGACTTGTATACACCTAAGGTGATGTTTTCGTGTGTGTATTAACCGATTCTCATACGCTGGGCTGCATTTCAGGACATCGAAATTTGCACGTACTTTTGCATACCTGGCATCGTCGATGTGAGGCCTTTAGGCAGTTCAACCTCTGACTGCCATAATGGCCCTAATAGACCAAACTATGACTTGTATACACCTAAGGTGATGTTTTCGTGTGTGTATTAACCGATTCTGATATGCTGGGCTGCATTTCAGGACATCGAAATTTTCACGTACTTTTGCATACCTGGCATCGTCGATGTGAGGCCTTTAGGCAGTTCAACCTCTGACTGCCATAATGGCCCTAATAGACCAAACTATGACTTGTATACACCTTAGGTGATGTTTTCGTGTGTGTATTAACCGATTCTGATACGTTGGGCTGCATTTCAGGACATCGAAATTTTCACGTACTTTTGCATACCTGATATCGTCGATGTGAGGCCTTTAGGCAGTTCAACCTCTGACTGCCATAATGGCCCTAATAGACCAAACTATGACTTGTATACACCTAAGGTGATATTTTCGTGTGTGTATTAACCGATTCTCATACGCTGGGCTGCATTTCAGTACATCGAAATTTTCACGTACTTTTGCATACCTGGAGTCGTCGATGTGAGGCCTTTAGGCAGTTCAAACTCTGACTGCCATAATGGCCCTAATAGACCGAACTATGACTTGTATACACCTTAGGTGATCTTTTCGTGTGTGTATTAGCCGATTCTGATACGCTGGGCAGCATTTGGAGACATCGACATTTTCACGTACTTTTGCATCGTCGATGTGAGGCCTTTAGGCAGTTCAACCTGTGACCGCCATAATGGCCCCAATAGAAAACAATATGACTTGTATACACCTAAGGTGATGTTTTCGTGTGTGTATTAACCGATTCTGATACGCTGGGCTGCATTTCAGTACATCGAAATTTTCACGTACTTTTACATACCAGGAATCGTCGAGTGAGGCCTTTAGGCAGTTCAACCTCTGACTGCCAAATAGACCAAACTATGACTTGTATACACCTAAGGTGATGTTTTCGTGTGTGTATTAACCGATTCTCATACGCTGGGCTGCATTTCAGTACATCGAAATTTTCACGTACTTTTGCATACCTGGAGTCGTCGATGTGAGGCCTTTAGGCAGTTCAACCTCTGACTGCCAGGTACTGCCAGGTACTTTTGCATACCTGGCATCGTCGATGTGAGGCCTTTAGGCAGTTCAACCTCTGACTGCAATAATGGCCCTAATAGACCAAACTATGACTTGTATACACCTAAGGTGATGTTTTCGTGTGTGTATTAACCGATTCTCATACGCTGGGCTGCATTTCAGTCCATCGAAATTTTCACGTACTTTTGCATACCTGGCATCGTCGATGTGAGGCCTTTAGGCAGTTCAACCTCTGACTGCCATAATGGCCCTAATAGACCAAACTATGACTTGCATACACCTTTGGTAATGTCTTCGTGTGTGTATTAGCCGATTCTGATACGCTGGGCTGCATTTCAGTAGATCGAAATTTTCACGTACTTTTGCATACTTGGCGTCGTCGATGTGAGGCCTTAAGGCAGTTCAACCTCTGACTGCCATATTGCCCCTAATAGACCAAACTATGACTTGTATACACCTAAGGTGATGTTTTCGTGTGTGTATTAACCGATTCTCATACGCTGGGCTGCATTTCAGGACATCGAAATTTGCACGTACTTTTGCATACCTGGCATCGTCGATATGAGGCCTTTAGGCAGTTCAACCTCTGACTGCCATAATGGCCCTAATAGACCAAACTATGACTTGTATACACCTAAGGTGATGTTTTCGTGTGTGTATTAACCAATTCTGATATGCTGGGCTGCATTTCAGGACATCGAAATTTTCACGTACTTTTGCATACCTGGCATCGTCGATGTGAGGCCTTTAGGCAGTTCAACCTCTGACTGCCATAATGGCCCTAATAGACCAAACTATGACTTGTATACACCTTAGGTGATGTTTTCGTGTGTGTATTAACCGATTCTGATACGCTGGGCTGCATTTCAGGACATCGAAATTTTCACGTACTTTTGCATACCTGATATCGTCGATGTGAGGCCTTTAGGCAGTTCAACCTCTGACTGCCATAATAGCCCCAATATACCAAACTATGACTTGTATACACCTTTGGTGATGTTTTCGCGTGTGTATTAACCGATTCTGATACGCTGGGCTGCATTTCAGGACATCGAAATTTTCACGTACTTTTGCATACCTAATATCGTCGATGTGAGGCCTTTAGGCAGTTCAACCTCTGACTGCCATAATAGCCCCAATATACCAAACTATGACTTGTATACACCTTTGGTGATGTTTTCGCGTGTGTATTAACCGATTCTGATACGCTGGGCTGCATTTCAGGACATCGAAATTTGCACGTACTTTTGCATACCTGGCATCGTCGATGTGAGGCCTTTAGGCAGTTCAACCTCTGACTGCCATAATGGCCCTAATAGACCAAACTATGACTTGTATACACCTAAGGTGATGTTTTCGTGTGTGTATTAACCGATTCTGATATGCTGGGCTGCATTTCAGGACATCGAAATTTTCACGTACTTTTGCATACCTGGCATCGTCGATGTGAGGCCTTTAGGCAGTTCAACCTCTGACTGCCATAATGGCCCTAATAGACCAAACTATGACTTGTATACACCTTAGGTGATGTTTTCGTGTGTGTATTAACCGATTCTGATACGCTGGGCTGCATTTCAGGACATCGAAATTTTCACGTACTTTTGCATACCTGATATCGTCGATGTGAGGCCTTTAGGCAGTTCAACCTCTGACTGCCATAATAGCCCCAATATACCAAACTATGACTTGTATACACCTTTGGTGATGTTTTCGTGTGTGTATTAACCGATTCTGATACGCTGGGCTGCATTTCAGGACATCGAAATTTTCACGTACTCTTGCACACCTGGCATCGTCGATGTGAGGCCTTTAGGCAGTTCAACCTCTGACTGCCATAATGGCCCTAATAGACCAAACTACGACTTGCATACACCTTTGGTAATGTTTTCGTGTGTGTATTAGCCGATTCTGATACGCTGGGCAGCATTTGGAGACATCGAAATTTTCACGTACTTTTGCATACCTGGCATCGTCGATGTGAGGCCTTTAGGCAGTTCAACCTCTGACTGCCATATTGCCCCTAATAGACCAAACTATGACTTGTATACACCTAAGGTGATGTTTTCGTGTGTGTATTAACCGATTCTCATACGCTGGGCTGCATTTCAGGACATCGAAATTTGCACGTACTTTTGCATACCTGGCATCGTCGATGTGAGGCCTTTAGGCAGTTCAACCTCTGACTGCCATAATGGCCCTAATAGACCAAACTATGACTTGTATACACCTAAGGTGATGTTTTCGTGTGTGTATTAACTGATTCTGATATGCTGGGCTGCATTTCAGGACATCGAAATTTTCACGTACTTTTGCATACCTGGCATCGTCGATGTGAGGCCTTTAGGCAGTTCAACCTCTGACTGCCATAATGGCCCTAATTGACCAAACTATGACTTGCATACACCTTTGGTAATGTCTTCGTGTGTGTATCAGCCGATTCTGATACGCTGGGCTGCATTTCAGTAGATCGAAATTTTCACGTACTTTTGCATACTTGGCGTCGTCGATGTGAGGCCTTTAGGCAGTTCAACCTCTGACTGCCATATTGCCCCTAATAGACCAAACTATGACTTGTATACACCTAAGGTGATGTTTTCGTGTGTGTATTAACCGATTCTCATACGCTGGGCTGCATTTCAGGACATCGAAATTTGCACGTACTTTTGCATACCTGGCATCGTCGATGTGAGGCCTTTAGGCAGTTCAACCTCTGACTGCCATAATGGCCCTAATAGACCAAACTATGACTTGTATACACCTAAGGTGATGTTTTCGTGTGTGTATTAACCGATTCTGATATGCTGGGCTGCATTTCAGGACATCGAAATTTTCACGTACTTTTGCATACCTGGCATCGTCGATGTGAGGCCTTTAGGCAGTTCAACCTCTGACTGCCATAATGGCCCTAATAGACCAAACTATGACTTGTATACACCTTAGGTGATGTTTTCGTGTGTGTATTAACCGATTCTGATACGCTGGGCTGCATTTCAGGACATCGAAATTTTCACGTACTTTTGCATACCTGATATCGTCGATGTGAGGCCTTTAGGCAGTTCAACCTCTGACTGCCATAATGGCCCTAATAGACCAAACTATGACTTGTATACACCTAAGGTGATATTTTCGTGTGTGTATTAACCGATTCTCATACGCTGGGCTGCATTTCAGTACATCGAAATTTTCACGTACTTTTGCATACCTGGAGTCGTCGATGTGAGGCCTTTAGGCAGTTCAAACTCTGACTGCCATAATGGCCCTAATAGACCGAACTATGACTTGTATACACCTTAGGTGATCTTTTCGTGTGTGTATTAGCCGATTCTGATACGCTGGGCAGCATTTGGAGACATCGACATTTTCACGTACTTTTGCATCGTCGATGTGAGGCCTTTAGGCAGTTCAACCTGTGACCGCCATAATGGCCCCAATAGAAAACAATATGACTTGTATACACCTAAGGTGATGTTTTCGTGTGTGTATTAACCGATTCTGATACGCTGGGCTGCATTTCAGTACATCGAAATTTTCACGTACTTTTACATACCAGGAATCGTCGAGTGAGGCCTTTAGGCAGTTCAACCTCTGACTGCCAAATAGACCAAACTATGACTTGTATACACCTAAGGTGATGTTTTCGTGTGTGTATTAACCGATTCTCATACGCTGGGCTGCATTTCAGTACATCGAAATTTTCACGTACTTTTGCATACCTGGAGTCGTCGATGTGAGGCCTTTAGGCAGTTCAACCTCTGACTGCCAGGTACTGCCAGGTACTTTTGCATACCTGGCATCGTCGATGTGAGGCCTTTAGGCAGTTCAACCTCTGACTGCAATAATGGCCCTAATAGACCAAACTATGACTTGTATACACCTAAGGTGATGTTTTCGTGTGTGTATTAACCGATTCTCATACGCTGGGCTGCATTTCAGTCCATCAAAATTTTCACGTACTTTTGCATACCTGGCATCGTCGATGTGAGGCCTTTAGGCAGTTCAACCTCTGACTGCCATAATGGCCCTAATAGACCAAACTATGACTTGTATACACCTTAGGTGATGTTTTCGTGTGTGTATTAACCGATTCTGATATGCTGGGCTGCATTTCAGGACATCGAAATTTTCACGTACTTTTGCATACCTGGCATCGTCGATGTGAGGCCTTTAGGCAGTTCAACCTCTGACTGCCATAATGGCCCTAATAGACCAAACTATGACTTGTATACACCTTAGGTGATGTTTTCGTGTGTGTATTAACCGATTCTGATACGCTGGGCTGCATTTCAGGACATCGAAATTTTCACGTACTTTTGCATACCTGATATCGTCGATGTGAGGCCTTTAGGCAGTTCAACCTCTGACTGCCATAATGGCCCTAATAGACCAAACTATGACTTGTATACACCTAAGGTGATATTTTCGTGTGTGTATTAACCGATTCTCATACGCTGGGCTGCATTTCAGTACATCGAAATTTTCACGTACTTTTGCATACCTGGAGTCGTCGATGTGAGGCCTTTAGGCAGTTCAAACTCTGACTGCCATAATGGCCCTAATAGACCGAACTATGACTTGTATACACCTTAGGTGATCTTTTCGTGTGTGTATTAGCCGATTCTGATACGCTGGGCAGCATTTGGAGACATCGACATTTTCACGTACTTTTGCATCGTCGATGTGAGGCCTTTAGGCAGTTCAACCTGTGACCGCCATAATGGCCCCAATAGAAAACAATATGACTTGTATACACCTAAGGTGATGTTTTCGTGTGTGTATTAACCGATTCTGATACGCTGGGCTGCATTTCAGTACATCGAAATTTTCACGTACTTTTACATACCAGGAATCGTCGAGTGAGGCCTTTAGGCAGTTCAACCTCTGACTGCCAAATAGACCAAACTATGACTTGTATACACCTAAGGTGATGTTTTCGTGTGTGTATTAACCGATTCTCATACGCTGGGCTGCATTTCAGTACATCGAAATTTTCACGTACTTTTGCATACCTGGAGTCGTCGATGTGAGGCCTTTAGGCAGTTCAACCTCTGACTGCCAGGTACTGCCAGGTACTTTTGCATACCTGGCATCGTCGATGTGAGGCCTTTAGGCAGTTCAACCTCTGACTGCAATAATGGCCCTAATAGACCAAACTATGACTTGTATACACCTAAGGTGATGTTTTCGTGTGTGTATTAACCGATTCTCATACGCTGGGCTGCATTTCAGTCCATCGAAATTTTCACGTACTTTTGCATACCTGGCATCGTCGATGTGAGGCCTTTAGGCAGTTCAACCTCTGACTGCCATAATGGCCCTAATAGACCAAACTATGACTTGCATACACCTTTGGTAATGTCGTCGTGTGTGTATTAGCCGATTCTGATACGCTGGGCTGCATTTCAGTAGATCGAAATTTTCACGTACTTTTGCATACTTGGCGTCGTCGATGTGAGGCCTTAAGGCAGTTCAACCTCTGGCTGCCATATTGCCCCTAATAGACCAAACTATGACTTGTATACACCTAAGGTGATGTTTTCGTGTGTGTATTAACCGATTCTCATACGCTGGGCTGCATTTCAGGACATCGAAATTTGCACGTACTTTTGCATACCTGGCATCGTCGATATGAGGCCTTTATTCAGTGCAACCTCTGACTGCCATAATGGCCCTAATAGACCAAACTATGACTTGTATACACCTAAGGTGATGTTTTCGTGTGTGTATTAACTGATTCTGATATGCTGGGCTGCATTTCAGGACATCGAAATTTTCACGTACTTTTGCATACCTGGCATCGTCGATGTGAGGCCTTTAGGCAGTTCAACCTCTGACTGCCATAATGGCCCTAATTGACCAAACTATGACTTGCATACACCTTTGGTAATGTCTTCGTGTGTGTATCAGCCGATTCTGATACGCTGGGCTGCATTTCAGTAGATCGAAATTTTCACGTACTTTTGCATACTTGGCGTCGTCGATGTGAGGCCTTTAGGCAGTTCAACCTCTGACTGCCATATTGCCCCTAATAGACCAAACTATGACTTGTATACACCTAAGGTGATGTTTTCGTGTGTGTATTAACCGATTCTCATACGCTGGGCTGCATTTCAGGACATCGAAATTTGCACGTACTTTTGCATACCTGGCATCGTCGATGTGAGGCCTTTAGGCAGTTCAACCTCTGACTGCCATAATGGCCCTAATAGACCAAACTATGACTTGTATACACCTAAGGTGATGTTTTCGTGTGTGTATTAACCGATTCTGATATGCTGGGCTGCATTTCAGGACATCGAAATTTTCACGTACTTTTGCATACCTGGCATCGTCGATGTGAGGCCTTTAGGCAGTTCAACCTCTGACTGCCATAATGGCCCTAATAGACCAAACTATGACTTGTATACACCTTAGGTGATGTTTTCGTGTGTGTATTAACCGATTCTGATACGCTGGGCTGCATTTCAGGACATCGAAATTTTCACGTACTTTTGCATACCTGATATCGTCGATGTGAGGCCTTTAGGCAGTTCAACCTCTGACTGCCATAATGGCCCTAATAGACCAAACTATGACTTGTATACACCTAAGGTGATATTTTCGTGTGTGTATTAACCGATTCTCATACGCTGGGCTGCATTTCAGTACATCGAAATTTTCACGTACTTTTGCATACCTGGAGTCGTCGATGTGAGGCGTTTAGGCAGTTCAAACTCTGACTGCCATAATGGCCCTAATAGACCGAACTATGACTTGTATACACCTTAGGTGATCTTTTCGTGTGTGTATTAGCCGATTCTGATACGCTGGGCAGCATTTGGAGACATCGACATTTTCACGTACTTTTGCATCGTCGATGTGAGGCCTTTAGGCAGTTCAACCTGTGACCGCCATAATGGCCCCAATAGAAAACAATATGACTTGTATACACCTAAGGTGATGTTTTCGTGTGTGTATTAACCGATTCTGATACGCTGGGCTGCATTTCAGTACATCGAAATTTTCACGTACTTTTACATACCAGGAATCGTCGAGTGAGGCCTTTAGGCAGTTCAACCTCTGACTGCCAAATAGACCAAACTATGACTTGTATACACCTAAGGTGATGTTTTCGTGTGTGTATTAACCGATTCTCATACGCTGGGCTGCATTTCAGTCCATCGAAATTTTCACGTACTTTTGCATACCTGGCATCGTCGATGTGAGGCCTTTAGGCAGTTCAACCTCTGACTGCCATAATGGCCCTAATAGACCAAACTATGACTTGCATACACCTTTGGTAATGTCGTCGTGTGTGTATTAGCCGATTCTGATACGCTGGGCTGCATTTCAGTAGATCGAAATTTTCACGTACTTTTGCATACTTGGCGTCGTCGATGTGAGGCCTTAAGGCAGTTCAACCTCTGACTGCCATATTGCCCCTAATAGACCAAACTATGACTTGTATACACCTAAGGTGATGTTTTCGTGTGTGTATTAACCGATTCTCATACGCTGGGCTGCATTTCAGGACATCGAAATTTGCACGTACTTTTGCATACCTGGCATCGTCGATATGAGGCCTTTATTCAGTGCAACCTCTGACTGCCATAATGGCCCTAATAGACCAAACTATGACTTGTATACACCTAAGGTGATGTTTTCGTGTGTGTATTAACTGATTCTGATATGCTGGGCTGCATTTCAGGACATCGAAATTTTCACGTACTTTTGCATACCTGGCATCGTCGATGTGAGGCCTTTAGGCAGTTCAACCTCTGACTGCCATAATGGCCCTAATTGACCAAACTATGACTTGCATACACCTTTGGTAATGTCTTCGTGTGTGTATCAGCCGATTCTGATACGCTGGGCTGCATTTCAGTAGATCGAAATTTTCACGTACTTTTGCATACTTGGCGTCGTCGATGTGAGGCCTTTAGGCAGTTCAACCTCTGACTGCCATATTGCCCCTAATAGACCAAACTATGACTTGTATACACCTAAGGTGATGTTTTCGTGTGTGTATTAACCGATTCTCATACGCTGGGCTGCATTTCAGGACATCGAAATTTGCACGTACTTTTGCATACCTGGCATCGTCGATGTGAGGCCTTTAGGCAGTTCAACCTCTGACTGCCATAATGGCCCTAATAGACCAAACTATGACTTGTATACACCTAAGGTGATGTTTTCGTGTGTGTATTAACCGATTCTGATATGCTGGGCTGCATTTCAGGACATCGAAATTTTCACGTACTTTTGCATACCTGGCATCGTCGATGTGAGGCCTTTAGGCAGTTCAACCTCTGACTGCCATAATGGCCCTAATAGACCAAACTATGACTTGTATACACCTAAGGTGATGTTTTCGTGTGTGTATTAACCGATTCTGATACGCTGGGCTGCATTTCAGGACATCGAAATTTTCACGTACTTTTGCATACCTGATATCGTCGATGTGAGGCCTTTAGGCAGTTCAACCTCTGACTGCCATAATGGCCCTAATAGACCAAACTATGACTTGTATACACCTAAGGTGATATTTTCGTGTGTGTATTAACCGATTCTCATACGCTGGGCTGCATTTCAGTACATCGAAATTTTCACGTACTTTTGCATACCTGGAGTCGTCGATGTGAGGCCTTTAGGCAGTTCAAACTCTGACTGCCATAATGGCCCTAATAGACCGAACTATGACTTGTATACACCTTAGGTGATCTTTTCGTGTGTGTATTAGCCGATTCTGATACGCTGGGCAGCATTTGGAGACATCGACATTTTCACGTACTTTTGCATCGTCGATGTGAGGCCTTTAGGCAGTTCAACCTGTGACCGCCATAATGGCCCCAATAGAAAACAATATGACTTGTATACACCTAAGGTGATGTTTTCGTGTGTGTATTAACCGATTCTGATACGCTGGGCTGCATTTCAGTACATCGAAATTTTCACGTACTTTTACATACCAGGAATCGTCGAGTGAGGCCTTTAGGCAGTTCAACCTCTGACTGCCAAATAGACCAAACTATGACTTGTATACACCTAAGGTGATGTTTTCGTGTGTGTATTAACCGATTCTCATACGCTGGGCTGCATTTCAGTACATCGAAATTTTCACGTACTTTTGCATACCTGGAGTCGTCGATGTGAGGCCTTTAGGCAGTTCAACCTCTGACTGCCAGGTACTTTTGCATACCTGGCATCGTCGATGTGAGGCCTTTAGGCAGTTCAACCTCTGACTGCAATAATGGCCCTAATAGACCAAACTATGACTTGTATACACCTAAGGTGATGTTTTCGTGTGTGTATTAACCGATTCTCATACGCTGGGCTGCATTTCAGTCCATCGAAATTTTCACGTACTTTTGCATACCTGGCATCGTCGATGTGAGGCCTTTAGGCAGTTCAACCTCTGACTGCCATAATGGCCCTAATAGACCAAACTATGACTTGCATACACCTTTGGTAATGTCTTCGTGTGTGTATTAGCCGATTCTGATACGCTGGGCTGCATTTCAGTAGATCGAAATTTTCACGTACTTTTGCATACTTGGCGTCGTCGATGTGAGGCCTTAAGGCAGTTCAACCTCTGACTGCCATATTGCCCCTAATAGACCAAACTATGACTTGTATACACCTAAGGTGATGTTTTCGTGTGTGTATTAACCGATTCTCATACGCTGGGCTGCATTTCAGGACATCGAAATTTGCACGTACTTTTGCATACCTGGCATCGTCGATATGAGGCCTTTATTCAGTTCAACCTCTGACTGCCATAATGGCCCTAATAGACCAAACTATGACTTGTATACACCTAAGGTGATGTTTTCGTGTGTGTATTAACCGATTCTGATATGCTGGGCTGCATTTCAGGACATCGAAATTTTCACGTACTTTTGCATACCTGGCATCGTCGATGTGAGGCCTTTAGGCAGTTCAACCTCTGACTGCCATAATGGCCCTAATAGACCGAACTATGACTTGTATACACCTTAGGTGATCTTTTCGTGTGTGTGTTAGCCGATTCTGATACGCTGGGCAGCATTTGTAGACATCGACATTTTCACGTACTTTTGCATCGTCGATGTGAGGCCTTTAGGCAGTTCAACCTGTGACCGCCATAATGGCCCCAATAGAAAACACTATGACTTGTATACACCTAAGGTGATGTTTTCGTGTGTGTATTAACCGATTCTGATACGCTGGGCTGCATTTCAGTACATCGAAATTTTCACGTACTTTTACATACCAGGAATCGTCGAGTGAGGCCTTTATTCAGTTCAACCTCTGACTGCCAAATAGACCAAACTATGACTTGTATACACCTAAGGTGATGTTTTCGTGTGTGTATTAACCGATTCTCATACGCTGGGCTGCATTTCAGTACATCGAAATTTTCACGTACTTTTGCATACCTGGAGTCGTCGATGTGAGGCCTTTAGGCAGTTCAACCTCTGACTGCCAGGTACTGCCAGGTACTTTTGCATACCTGGCATCGTCGATGTGAGGCCTTTAGGCAGTTCAACCTCTGACTGCCATAATGGCCCTAATAGACCAAACTATGACTTGTATACACCTAAGGTGATGTTTTCGTGTGTGTATTAACCGATTCTGATATGCTGGGCTGCATTTCAGGACATCGAAATTTTCACGTACTTTTGCATACCTGGCATCGTCGATGTGAGGCCTTTAGGCAGTTCAACCTCTGACTGCCATAAAGGCCCTAATAGACCAAACTATGACTTGCATACACCTTTGGTAATGTCTTCGTGTGTGTATTAGCCGATTCTGATACGCTGGGCTGCATTTCAGTAGATCGAAATTTTCACGTACTTTTGCATACTTGGCGTCGTCGATGTGAGGCCTTTAGGCAGTTCAACCTCTGACTGCCATAATGGCCCTAATAGACCAAACTATGACTTGTATACACCTAAGGTGATGTTTTCGTGTGTGTATTAACCGATTCTCATACGCTGGGCTGTATTTCAGGACATCGAAATTTGCACGTACTTTTGCATACCTGGCATCGTCGATGTGAGGCCTTTAGGCAGTTCAACCTCTGACTGCCATAATGGCCCTAATAGACCAAACTATGACTTGTATACACCTTAGGTGATGTTTTCGTGTGTGTATTAACCGATTCTGATACGCTGGGCTGCATTTCAGGACATCGAAATTTTCACGTACTTTTGCATACCTGACATCGTCGATGTGAGGCCTTTAGGCAGTTCAACCTCTGACTGCCATAATGGCCCTAATAGACCAAACTATGGCTTGTATACAATTAAGGTGATGTTTTCGTGTCTGTATTAACCGATTCTCATACGCTGGGCTGCATTTCAGTACATCGAAATTTTCACGTACTTTTGCATACCTGGAGTCGTCGATGTGAGGCCTTTAGGCAGTTCAACCTCTGACTGCCATAATGGCCCTAATAGACCGAACTATGACTTGTATACACCTTAGGTGATCTTTTCGTGTGTGTATTAGCCGATTCTGATACGCTGGGCAGCATTTGGAGACATCGAAATTTTCACGTACTTTTGCATGCCTGGCATCGTCGATGTGAGGCCTTTAGGCAGTTCAACCTCTGACTGCCATAATGGCCCTAATAGACCAAACTATGACTTGTATACACCTTTGGTGATGTGTTCGTGTGTGTATTAACCGATTCTGATACGCTGGGCTGCATTTCAGTACATCGACATTTTCACGTACTTTTGCATACCTGGCATCGTCGATGTGAGGCCTTTAGGCAGTTCAACCTGTGACCGCCATAATGGCCCCAATAGAAAACACTATGACTTGTATACACCTAAGGTGATGTTTTCGTGTGTGTATTAACCGATTCTGATACGCTGGGCTGCATTTCAGTACATCGAAATTTTCACGTACTTTTACATACCTGAAATCGTCGAGTGAGGCCTTTAGGCAGTTCAACCTCTGACTGCCATAATGGCCCTAATAGACCAAACTATGACTTGTATACACCTAAGGTGATGTTTTCGTGTGTGTATTAACCGATTCTCATACGCTGGGCTGCATTTCAGTACATCGAAATTTTCACGTACTTTTGCATACCTGGAGTCGTCGATGTGAGGCCTTTAGGCAGTTCAACCTCTGACTGCCATAATGGCCCTAATAGACCGAACTATGACTTGTATACACCTTAGGTGATCTTTTCGTGCTGGGCTGCATTTCAGGACATCGAAATTTTCACGTACTTTTGCATACCTGGAGTCGTCGATGTGAGGCCTTTAGGCAGTTCAACCTCTGACTGCCATAATGGCCCTAATAGACCACACTATGACTTGTATACACCTTAGGTGATGTTTTCGTGTGAGTATTAACCGATTCTGATACGCTGGGCTGCATTTCAGGACATCGAAATTTTCACGTACTTTTGCATACCTGGAGTCGTCGATGTGAGGCCTTTAGGCAGTTCAACCTCTGACTGCCATAATGGCCCTAATAGACCAAACTATGACTTGTATACACCTAAGGTGATGTTTTCGCGTGTGTATTAACCGATTCTGATACGCTGGGCTGCATTTCAGGACATCGAAATTTTCACGTACTCTTGCACACCTGGCATCGTCGATGTGAGGCCTTTAGGCAGTTCAACCTCTGACTGCCACAATGGCCCTAATAGACCAAACTTTGACTTGTATACACCTTTGGTAATGTTTTCGTGTGTGTATTAGCCGATTCTGATACGCTGGGCAGCATTTGGAGACATCGAAATTTTCACGTACTTTTGCATACCTGGCATCGTCGATGTGAGGCCTTTAGGCAGTTCAACCTCTGACTGCCATATTGCCCCTAATAGACCAAACTATGACTTGTATACACCTAAGGTGATGTTTTCGTGTGTGTATTAACCGATTCTCATACGCTGGGCTGCATTTCAGGACATCGAAATTTGCACGTACTTTTGCATACATGGCATCGTCGATGTGAGGCCTTTAGGCAGTTCAACCTCTGACTGCCATAATGGCCCTAATAGACCAAACTATGTCTTGTATACACCTTAGGAGATGTTTTCGTGTGTGTATTAACCGATTCTGATACGCTGGGCTGCATTTCAGGACATTGAAATTTGCACGTACTTTTGCA
The DNA here is from genome assembly GCA_905231855.2 of Eristalis tenax. Classification (NCBI taxonomy): domain Eukaryota; kingdom Metazoa; phylum Arthropoda; class Insecta; order Diptera; family Syrphidae; genus Eristalis; species Eristalis tenax. Next base: position 63,817,720 of record HG993124.1, on the reverse strand, counting down.
TACCTGACATCGTTCTTTAGGCAGTTCAACCTCTGACTGCCATAATGGCCCTAATAGACCAAACTATGACTTGTATACACCTAAGGTGATGTTTTCGTGTGTGTATTAACCGATTCTCATACGCTGGGCTGAATTTCAGTACATCGAAATTTTCACGTACTTTTGCATACCTGGAGTCGTCGATGTGAGGCCTTTAGGCAGTTAACCTCTGACTGCCATAATGGCCCCAATAGACCAAACAATGACTTGTGTACACCTTTGGTGATGTTTTCGTATGTGTATTAACCGATTCTGATACGCTGGGCTGCATTTCAGGACATCGAAATTTTCATGTACTTTTGCATACCTGGCATCGTCGATGTGAGGCCTTTAGGCAGTTCAACCTCTGACTGCCATAATGGCCCTAATAGACCAAACTATGACTTGTATACACCTTAGGTGATGTTTTCGTGCTGGGCTGCATTTCAGGACATCGAAATTTTCACGTACTTTTGCATACCTGGAGTCGTCGATGTGAGGCCTTTAGGCAGTTCAACCTCTGACTGCCATAATGGCCCTAATAGACCAAACTATGACTTGTATACACCTTAGGTGATGTTTTCGTGTGAGTATTAACCGATTCTGATACGCTGGGCTGCATTTCAGGACATCGAAATTTTCACGTACTTTTGCATACCTGGAGTCGTCGATGTGAGGCCTTTAGGCAGTTCAACCTCTGACTGCCATAATGGCCCTAATAGACCAAACTATGACTTGTATACACCTAAGGTGATGTTTTCGCGTGTGTATTAACCGATTCTGATACGCTGGGCTGCATTTCAGGACATCGAAATTTTCACGTACTCTTGCACACCTGGCATCGTCGATGTGAGGCCTTTAGGCAGTTCAACCTCTGACTGCCATAATGGCCCTAATAGACCAAACTATGACTTGCATACACCTTTGGTAATGTTTTCGTGTGTGTATTAGCCGATTCTGATACGCTGGGCAGCATTTGGAGACATCGAAATTTTCACGTACTTTTGCATACCTGGCATCGTCGATGTGAGGCCTTTAGGCAGTTCAACCTCTGACTGCCATATTGCCCCTAATAGACCAAACTATGACTTGTATACACCTAAGGTGATGTTTTCGTGTGTGTATTAACCGATTCTCATACGCTGGGCTGCATTTCAGGACATCGAAATTTGCACGTACTTTTGCATACATGGCATCGTCGATGTGAGGCCTTTAGGCAGTTCAACCTCTGACTGCCATAATGGCCCTAATAGACCAAACTATGTCTTGTATACACCTTAGGAGATGTTTTCGTGTGTGTATTAACCGATTCTGATACGCTGGGCTGCATTTCAGGACATTGAAATTTGCACGTACTTTTGCATACCTGACATCGTTCTTTAGGCAGTTCAACCTCTGACTGCCATAATGGCCCTAATAGACCAAACTATGACTTGTATACACCTAAGGTGATGTTTTCGTGTGTGTATTAACCGATTCTCATACGCTGGGCTGCATTTCAGTACATCGAAATTTTCACGTACTTTTGCATACCTGGAGTCGTCGATGTGAGGCCTTTAGGCAGTTAACCTCTGACTGCCATAATGGCCACAATAGACCAAACAATGACTTGTGTACACCTTTGGTGATGTTTTCGTATGTGTATTAACCGATTCTGATACGCTGGGCTGCATTTCAGGACATCGAAATTTTCATGTACTTTTGCATACCTGGCATCTTCGATGTGAGGCCTTTAGGCAGTTCAACCTCTGACTGCCATAATGGCCCTAATAGACCAAACTATGACTTGTATACACCTTAGGTGATATTTTCGTGTGTGTATTAACCGATTCTCATACGCTGCGCTGCATTTCAGGACATCGAAATTTTCACGTACTTTTGCATGCCTGGCGTCGTCGATGTGAGGCCTTTAGGCAGTTCAACCTCTGACTGCCATAACGGCCCTAATAGACCAAACTATGACTTGTATACACCTAAGGTGATGTTTTCGTGTGTGTATTAACCGATTCTGAAACGCTGGGCAGCATTTGGAGACATAGAAATTTTCACGTACTTTTGCATGCCTGGCATCGTCGATGTGAGGCCTTTAGGCAGTTCAACCTCTGACTGCCATAATGGCCCTAATAGACCAAACTATGACTTGTATACACCTTTGGTGATGTTTTCGTGTGTGTATTAACCGATTCTGATACGCTGGGCTGCATTTCAGTACATCGACATTTTCACGTACTTTTGCATACCTGGCATCGTCGATGTGAGGCCTTTAGGCAGTTTAACCTGTGACCGCCATAATGGCCCCAATAGAAAACACTGTGACTTGTATACACCTAAGTTGATGTTTTCGTGTGTGTATTAACCGATTCTTATACGCTGGGCTGCATTTCAGTACATCGAAATTTGCACGTACTTTTACATACCTGGAATCGTCGAGTGAGGCCTTTAGGCAGTTCAACCTCTGACTGCCATAATAGCCCCAATAGACCAAACTATGACTTGTATACACCTTTGGTGAGGTTTTCGCGTGTGTATTAACCGATTCTGATACGCTGGGCTGCATTTCAGGACATCGAAATTTTCACTTACTCTTGCACACCTGGCATCGTCGATGTGAGGCCTTTAGGCAGTTCAACCTCTGACTGCCATAATGGCCCTAATAGACCAAACTATGACTTGTATACACCTAAGGTGATGTTTTCGTGTGTGTATTAACCGATTCTCATACGCTGGGCTGCATTTCAGTACATCGAAATTTTCACGTACTTTTGCATACCTGGAGTCGTCGATGTGAGGCCTTTAGGCAGTTCAACCTCTGACTGCCAGGTACTGCCAGGTACTTTTGCATACCTGGCATCGTCGATGTGAGGCCTTTAGGCAGTTCAACCTCAGACTGCCATAATGGCCATAATAGACCAAACTATGACTTGTATACACCTAAGGTGATGTTTTCGTGTGTGTATTAACCGATTCTGATATGCTGGGCTGCATTTCAGGACATCGAAATTTGCACGTACTTTTGCATACCTGGCATCGTCGATGTGAGGCCTTTAGGCAGTTCAACCTCTGACTGCCATAATGGCCCTAATAGACCAAACTATGACTTGCATACACCTTTGGTAATGTCTTCGTGTGTGTATTAGCCGATTCTGATACGCTGGGCTGCATTTCAGTAGATCGAAATTTTCACGTACTTTTGCATACTTATCGTCGTCGATGTGAGGCCTTTAGGCAGTTCAACCTCTGACTGCCATATTGCCCCTAATAGACCAAACTATGACTTGTATACACCTAAGGTGATGTTTTCGTGTGTGAATTAACCGATTCTCATACGCTGGGCTGCATTTCAGGACATCGAAATTTGCACGTACTTTTGCATACCTGGCATCGTCGATGTGAGGCCTTTAGGCAGTTCAACCTCTGACTGCCATAATGGCCCTAATAGACCAAACTATGACTTGTATACACCTAAGGTGATGTTTTCGTGTGTGTATTAACCGATTCTGATATGCTGGGCTGCATTTCAGGACATCGAAATTTTCACGTACTTTTGCATACCTGGCATCGTCGATGTGAGGCCTTTAGGCAGTTCAACCTCTGACTGCCATAATGGCCTTAATAGACCAAACTATGACTTGTATACACCTTAGGTGATGTTTTCGTGTGTGTATTAACCGATTCTGATACGCTGGGCTGCATTTCAGGACATCGAAATTTTCACGTACTTTTGCATACCTGACATCGTCGATGTGAGGCCTTTAGGCAGTTCAACCTCTGACTGCCATAATGGCCCTAATAGACCAAACTATGACTTGTATACAATTAAGGTGATGTTTTCGTGTCTGTATTAACCGATTCTCATACGCTGGGCTGCATTTCAGTACATCGACATTTTCACGTACTTTTGCATACCTGGAGTCGTCGATGTGAGGCCTTTAGGCAGTTCAACCTCTGACTGCCATAATGGCCCTAATAGACCGAACTATGACTTGTATACACCTTAGGTGATCTTTTCGTGTGTGTATTAGCCGATTCTGATACGCTGGGCAGCATTTGGAGACATCGAAATTTTCACGTACTTTTGCATGCCTGGCATCGTCGATGTGAGGCCTTTAGGCAGTTCAACCTCTGACTGCCATAATGGCCCTAATAGACCAAACTATGACTTGTATACACCTTTGGTGATGTTTTCGTGTGTGTATTAACCGATTCTGATACGCTGGGCTGCATTTCAGTACATCGACATTTTCACGTACTTTTGCATACCTGGCATCGTCGATGTGAGGCCTTTAGGCAGTTCAACCTGTGACCGCCATAATGGCCCCAATAGAAAACACTATGACTTGTAAACACCTAAGGTGATGTTTTCGTGTGTGTATTAACCGATTCTGATACGCTGGGCTGCATTTCAGTACATCGAAATTTTCACGTACTTTTACATACCTGGAATCGTCGAGTGAGGCCTTTAGGCAGTTCAACCTCTGACTGCCATAATAGCCCCAATAGACCAAACTATGACTTGTATACACCTTTGGTGAGGTTTTCGCGTGTGTATTAACCGATTCTGATACGCTGGGCTGCATTTCAGGACATCGAAATTTTCACTTACTCTTGCACACCTGGCATCGTCGATGTGAGGCCTTTAGGCAGTTCAACCTCTGACTGCCATAATGGCCCTAATAGACCAAACTATGACTTGTATACACCTAAGGTGATGTTTTCGTGTGTGTATTAACCGATTCTCATACGCTGGGCTGCATTTCAGTACATCGAAATTTTCACGTACTTTTGCATACCTGGAGTCGTCGATGTGAGGCCTTTAGGCAGTTCAACCTCTGACTGCCAGGTACTGCCAGGTACTTTTGCATACCTGGCATCGTCGATGTGAGGCCTTTAGGCAGTTCAACCTCAGACTGCCATAATGGCCATAATAGACCAAACTATGACTTGTATACACCTAAGGTGATGTTTTCGTGTGTGTATTAACCGATTCTGATAAGCTGGGCTGCATTTCAGGACATCGAAATTTTCACGTACTTTTGCATACCTGGCATCGTCGATGTGAGGCCTTTAGGCAGTTCAACCTCTGACTGCCATAATGGCCCTAATAGACCAAACTATGACTTGCATACACCTTTGGTAATGTCTTCGTGTGTGTATTAGCCGATTCTGATACGCTGGGCTGCATTTCAGTAGATCGAAATTTTCACGTACTTTTGCATACTTATCGTCGTCGATGTGAGGCCTTTAGGCAGTTCAACCTCTGACTGCCATATTGCCCCTAATAGACCAAACTATGACTTGTATACACCTAAGGTGATGTTTTCGTGTGTGAATTAACCGATTCTCATACGCTGGGCTGCATTTCAGGACATCGAAATTTGCACGTACTTTTGCATACCTGGCATCGTCGATGTGAGGCCTTTAGGCAGTTCAACCTCTGACTGCCATAATGGCCCTAATAGACCAAACTATGACTTGTATACACCTAAGGTGATGTTTTCGTGTGTGTATTAACCGATTCTGATATGCTGGGCTGCATTTCAGGACATCGAAATTTTCACGTACTTTTGCATACCTGGCATCGTCGATGTGAGGCCTTTAGGCAGTTCAACCTCTGACTGCCATAATGGCCTTAATAGACCAAACTATGACTTGTATACACCTTAGGTGATGTTTTCGTGTGTGTATTAACCGATTCTGATACGCTGGGCTGCATTTCAGGACATCGAAATTTTCACGTACTTTTGCATACCTGACATCGTCGATGTGAGGCCTTTAGGCAGTTCAACCTCTGACTGCCATAATGGCCCTAATAGACCAAACTATGACTTGTATACAATTAAGGTGATGTTTTCGTGTCTGTATTAACCGATTCTCATACGCTGGGCTGCATTTCAGTACATCGAAATTTTCACGTACTTTTGCATACCTGGAGTCGTCGATGTGAGGCCTTTAGGCAGTTCAACCTCTGACTGCCATAATGGCCCTAATAGACCGAACTATGACTTGTATACACCTTAGGTGATCTTTTCGTGTGTGTATTAGCCGATTCTGATACGCTGGGCAGCATTTGGAGACATCGAAATTTTCACGTACTTTTGCATGCCTGGCATCGTCGATGTGAGGCCTTTAGGCAGTTCAACCTCTGACTGCCATAATGGCCCTAATAGACCAAACTATGACTTGTATACACCTTTGGTGATGTTTTCGTGTGTGTATTAACCGATTCTGATACGCTGGGCTGCATTTCAGTACATCGACATTTTCACGTACTTTTGCATACCTGGCATCGTCGATGTGAGGCCTTTAGGCAGTTCAACCTGTGACCGCCATAATGGCCCCAATAGAAAACACTATGACTTGTAAACACCTAAGGTGATGTTTTCGTGTGTGTATTAACCGATTCTGATACGCTGGGCTGCATTTCAGTACATCGAAATTTTCACGTACTTTTACATACCTGGAATCGTCGAGTGAGGCCTTTAGGCAGTTCAACCTCTGACTGCCAAATAGACCAAACTATGACTTGTATACACCTAAGGTGATGTTTTCGTGTGTGTATTAACCGATTCTCATACGCTGGGCTGCATTTCAGTACATCGAAATTTTCACGTACTTTTGCATACCTGGAGTCGTCGATGTGAGGCCTTTAGGCAGTTCAACCTCTGACTGCCATAATGGCCCTAATAGACCGAACTATGACTTGTATACACCTTAGGTGATCTTTTCGTGTGTGTATTAGCCGATTCTGATACGCTGGGCTGCATTTCAGGACATCGAAATTTTCACGTACTTTTGCATACCTGGAGTCGTCGATGTGAGGCCTTTAGGCAGTTCAACCTCTGACTGCCATAATGGCCCTAATAGACCAAACTATGACTTGTATACACCTTAGGTGATGTTTTCGTGTGAGTATTAATCGATTCTGATACGCTGGGCTGCATTTCAGGACATCGAAATTTTCACGTACTTTTGCATACCTGGAGTCGTCGATGTGAGGCCTTTAGGCAGTTCAACCTCTGACTGCCATAATGGCCCTAATAGACCGAACTATGACTTGTATACACCTTAGGTGATCTTTTCGTGTGTGTATTAGCCGATTCTGATACGCTGGGCAGCATTTGGAGACATCGAAATTTTCACGTACTTTTGCATGCCTGGCATCGTCGATGTGAGGCCTTTAGGCAGTTCAACCTCTGACTGCCATAATGGCCCTAATAGACCAAACTATGACTTGTATACACCTTTGGTGATGTTTTCGTGTGTGTATTAACCGATTCTGATACGCTGGGCTGCATTTCAGTACATCGACATTTTCACGTACTTTTGCATACCTGGCATCGTCGATGTGAGGCCTTTAGGCAGTTCAACCTGTGACCGCCATAATGGCCCCAATAGAAAACACTATGACTTGTAAACACCTAAGGTGATGTTTTCGTGTGTGTATTAACCGATTCTGATACGCTGGGCTGCATTTCAGTACATCGAAATTTTCACGTACTTTTACATACCTGGAATCGTCGAGTGAGGCCTTTAGGCAGTTCAACCTCTGACTGCCAAATAGACCAAACTATGACTTGTATACACCTAAGGTGATGTTTTCGTGTGTGTATTAACCGATTCTCATACGCTGGGCTGCATTTCAGTACATCGAAATTTTCACGTACTTTTGCATACCTGGAGTCGTCGATGTGAGGCCTTTAGGCAGTTCAACCTCTGACTGCCATAATGGCCCTAATAGACCGAACTATGACTTGTATACACCTTAGGTGATCTTTTCGTGTGTGTATTAGCCGATTCTGATACGCTGGGCTGCATTTCAGGACATCGAAATTTTCACGTACTTTTGCATACCTGGAGTCGTCGATGTGAGGCCTTTAGGCAGTTCAACCTCTGACTGCCATAATGGCCCTAATAGACCTAACTATGACTTGTATACACCTAAGGTGATGTTTTCGCGTGTGTATTAACCGATTCTGATACGCTGGGCTGCATTTCAGGACATCGAAATTTTCACGTACTCTTGCACACCTGGCATCGTCGATGTGAGGCCTTTAGGCAGTTCAACCTCTGACTGCCATAATGGCCCTAATAGACCAAACTATGACTTGTATACACCTAGGGTGATGTTTTCGTGTGTGTATTAACCGATTCTCATACGCTGGGCTGCATTTCAGTACATCGAAATTTTCACGTAGTTTTGCATGCCTGGCATCGTCGATGTGAGGCCTTTAGGCAGTTCAACCTCTGACTGCCATAATGGCCCTAATAGACCAAACTATGACTTGTATACACCTTTGGTGATGTTTTCGTGTGTGTATTAACCGATTCTGATACGCTGGGCTGCATTTCAGTACATCGACATTTTCACGTACTTTTGCATACCTGGCATCGTCGATGTGAGGCCTTTAGGCAGTTCAACCTGTGACCGCCATAATGGCCCCAATAGAAAACACTATGACTTGTAAACACCTAAGGTGATGTTTTCGTGTGTGTATTAAGCGATTCTGATACGCTGGGCTGCATTTCAGTACATCGAAATTTTCACGTACTTTTACATACCTGGAATCGTCGAGTGAGGCCTTTAGGCAGTTCAACCTCTGACTGCCAAATAGACCAAACTATGACTTGTATACACCTAAGGTGATGTTTTCGTGTGTGTATTAACCGATTCTCATACGCTGGGCTGCATTTCAGTACATCGAAATTTTCACGTACTTTTGCATACCTGGAGTCGTCGATGTGAGGCCTTTAGGCAGTTCAACCTCTGACTGCCATAATGGCCCTAATAGACCGAACTATGACTTGTATACACCTTAGGTGATCTTTTCGTGTGTGTATTAGCCGATTCTGATACGCTGGGCTGCATTTCAGGACATCGAAATTTTCACGTACTTTTGCATACCTGGCATCGTCGATGTGAGGCCTTTAGGCAGTTCAACCTCTGACTGCCATAATGGCCCTAATAGACCAAACTATGACTTGTATACACCTTAGGTGATGTTTTCGTGTGAGTATTAATCGATTCTGATACGCTGGGCTGCATTTCAGGACATCGAAATTTTCACGTACTTTTGCATACCTGGCATCGTCGATGTGAGGCCTTTAGGCAGTTCAACCTCTGACTGCCATAATGGCCCTAATAGACCTAACTATGACTTGTATACACCTAAGGTGATGTTTTCGCGTGTGTATTAACCGATTCTGATACGCTGGGCTGCATTTCAGGACATCGAAATTTTCACGTACTCTTGCACACCTGGCATCGTCGATGTGAGGCCTTTAGGCAGTTCAACCTCTGACTGCCATAATGGCCCTAATAGACCAAACTATGACTTGTATATACCTAGGGTGATGTTTTCGTGTGTGTATTAACCGATTCTCATACGCTGGGCTGCATTTCAGGACATCGAAATTTTCACGTACTCTTGCACACCTGGCATCGTCGATGTGAGGCCTTTAGGCAGTTCAACCTCTGACTGCCATAATGGCCCTAATAGACCAAACTATGACTTGCATACACCTTTGGTAATGTTTTCGTGTGTGTATTAGCCGATTCTGATACGCTGGGCAGCATTTGGAGACATCGAAATTTTCACGTACTTTTGCATACCTGGCATCGTCGATGTGAGGCCTTTAGGCAGTTCAACCTCTGACTGCCATATTGCCCCTAATAGACCAAACTATGACTTGTATACACCTAAGGTGATGTTTTCGTGTGTGTATTAACCGATTCTCATACGCTGGGCTGCATTTCAGGACATCGAAATTTGCACGTACTTTTGCATACATGGCATCGTCGATGTGAGGCCTTTAGGCAGTTCAACCTCTGACTGCCATAATGGCCCTAATAGACCAAACTATGACTTGTATACACCTAAGGTTATGTTTTCGTGTGTGTATTAACCTGGCATCGTCGATGTGAGGCCTTTAGGCAGTTCAACCTCTGACTGCCATAATGGCCCTAATAGACCAAACTATGACTTGTATACACCTTAGGAGATGTTTTCGTGTGTGTATTAACCGATTCTGATACGCTGGGCTGCATTTCAGGACATTGAAATTTGCACGTACTTTTGCATACCTGACATCGTTCTTTAGGCAGTTCAACCTCTGACTGCCATAATGGCCCTAATAGACCAAACTATGACTTGTATACACCTAAGGTGATGTTTTCGTGTGTGTATTAACCGATTCTCATACGCTGGGCTGCATTTCAGTACATCGAAATTTTCACGTACTTTTGCATACCTGGAGTCGTCGATGTGAGGCCTTTAGGCAGTTAACCTCTGACTGCCATAATGGCCCCAATAGACCGAACAATGACTTGTGTACACCTTTGGTGATGTTTTCGTATGTGTATTAACCGATTCTGATACGCTGGGCTGCATTTCAGGACATCGAAATTTTCATGTACTTTTGCATACCTGGCATCGTCGATGTGAGGCCTTTAGGCAGTTCAACCTCTGACTGCCATAATGGCCCTAATAGACCAAACTATGACTTGTATACCCCTTAGGTGATGTTTTCGTGTGAGTATTAACCGGTTCTGATACGCTGGGCTGCATTTCAGGACATCGAAATTTTCACGTACTTTTGCATACCTGGAGTCGTCGATGTGAGGCCTTTAGGCAGTTCAACCTCTGACTGCCATAATGGCCCTAATAGACCAAACTATGACTTGTATACACCTAAGGTGATGTTTTCGTGTGTGTATTAACCGATTCTCATACGCTGGGCTGCATTTCAGTACATCGAAATTTTCACGTACTTTTGCATACCTGGCATCGTCGATGTGAGGCCTTTAGGCAGTTCAACCTCTGACTGCCATAATGGCCCTAATAGACCAAACTATGACTTGTATACACCTAAGGTGATGTTTTCGTGTGTGTATTAACCGATTCTCATACGCTGGGCTGCATTTCAGTACATCGAAATTTTCACGTACTTTTGCATACCTGACATCGTTCTTTAGGCAGTTCAACCTCTGACTGCCATAATGGCCCTAATAGACCGAACTATGACTTGTATACACCTTAGGTGATCTTTTCGTGTGTGTATTAGCCGATTCTGATACGCTGGGCAGCATTTGGAGACATAGAAATTTTCACGTACTTTTGCATGCCTGGCATCGTCGATGTGAGGCCTTTAGGCAGTTCAACCTCTGACTGCCATAATGGCCCTAATAGACCAAACTATGACTTGTATACACCTTTGGTGATGTTGTCGTGTGTGTATTAACCGATTCTGATACGCTGGGCTGCATTTCAGTACATCGACATTTTCACGTACTTTTGCATACCTGGCATCGTCGATGTGAGGCCTTTAGGCAGTTTAACCTGTGACCGCCATAATGGCCCCAATAGAAAACACTGTGACTTGTATACACCTAAGTTGATGTTTTCGTGTGTGTATTAACCGATTCTGATACGCTGGGCTGCATTTCAGGACATCGAAATTTTCACGTACTCTTGCACACCTGGCATCGTCGATGTGAGGCCTTTAGGCAGTTCAACCTCTGACTGCCATAATGGCCCTAATAGACCAAACTATGACTTGCATACACCTTTGGTAATGTTTTCGTGTGTGTATTAGCCGATTCTGATACGCTGGGCAGCATTTGGGGACATCGAAATTTTCACGTACTTTTGCATACCTGGCATCGTCGATGTGAGGCCTTTAGGCAGTTCAACCTCTGACTGCCATATTGCCCCTAATAGACCAAACTATGACTTGTATACACCTAAGGTGATGTTTTCGTGTGTGTATTTACCGATTCTGATAAGCTGCGCTGCATTTAAGGACATCGAAATTTGCACGTACTTTTGCATACATGGCATCGTCGATGTGAGGCCTTTAGGCAGTTCAACCTCTGACTGCCATAATGGCCCTAATAGACCAAACTATGACTTGTATACACCTAAGGTTATGTTTTCGTGTGTGTATTAACCTGGCATCGTCGATGTGAGGCCTTTAGGCAGTTCAACCTCTGACTGCCATAATGGCCCTAATAGACCAAACTATGACTTGTATACACCTTAGGAGATGTTTTCGTGTGTGTATTAACCGATTCTGATACGCTGGGCTGCATTTCAGGACATTGAAATTTGCACGTACTTTTGCATACCTGACATCGTTCTTTAGGCAGTTCAACCTCTGACTGCCATAATGGCCCTAATAGACCAAACTATGACTTGTATACACCTGAGGTGAAGTTTTCGTGTGTGTATTAACCGATTCTCATACGCTGGGCTGCATTTCAGTACATCGACATTTTCACGTACTTTTGCATACCTGGAGTCGTCGATGTGAGGCCTTTAGGCAGTTAACCTCTGACTGCCATAATGGCCCCAATAGACCAAACAATGACTTGTGTACACCTTTGGTGATGTTTTCGTATGTGTATTAACCGATTCTGATACGCTGGGCTGCATTTCAGGACATCGAAATTTTCATGTACTTTTGCATACCTGGCATCGTCGATGTGAGGCCTTTAGGCAGTTCAACCTCTGACTGCCATAATGGCCCTAATAGACCAAACTATGACTTGTATACACCTTAGGTGATGTTTTCGTGTGAGTATTAACCGGTTCTGATACGCTGGGCTGCATTTCAGGACATCGAAATTTTCACGTACTTTTGCATACCTGGAGTCGTCGATGTGAGGCCTTTAGGCAGTTCAACCTCTGACTGCCATAATGGCCCTAATAGACCAAACTATGACTTGTATACACCTAAGGTGATGTTTTCGTGTGTGTATTAACCGATTCTGAAACGCTGGGCAGCATTTGGAGACATAGAAATTTTCACGTACTTTTGCATGCCTGGCATCGTCGATGTGAGGCCTTTAGGCAGTTCAACCTCTGACTGCCATAATGGCCCTAATAGACCAAACTATGACTTGTATACACCTTTGGTGATGTTTTCGTGTGTGTATTAACCGATTCTGATACGCTGGGCTGCATTTCAGTACATCGACATTTTCACGTACTTTTGCATACCTGGCATCGTCGATGTGAGGCCTTTAGGCAGTTTAACCTGTGACCGCCATAATGGCCCCAATAGAAAACACTGTGACTTGTATACACCTAAGTTGATGTTTTCGTGTGTGTATTAACCGATTCTTATACGCTGGGCTGCATTTCAGTACATCGAAATTTGCACGTACTTTTACATACCTGGAATCGTCGAGTGAGGCCTTTAGGCAGTTCAACCTCTGACTGCCATAATAGCCCCAATAGACCAAACTATGACTTGTATACACCTTTGGTGAGGTTTTCGCGTGTGTATTAACCGATTCTGATACGCTGGGCTGCATTTCAGGACATCGAAATTTTCACGTACTCTTGCACACCTGGCATCGTCGATGTGAGGCCTTTAGGCAGTTCAACCTCTGACTGCCATAATGGCCCTAATAGACCAAACTATGACTTGTATACACCTAAGGTGATGTTTTCGTGTGTGTATTAACCGATTCTCATACGCTGGGCTGCATTTCAGTACATCGAAATTTTCACGTACTTTTGCATACCTGGAGTCGTCGATGTGAGGCCTTTAGGCAGTTCAACCTCTGACTGCCAGGTACTGCCAGGTACTTTTGCATACCTGGCATCGTCGATGTGAGGCCTTTAGGCAGTTCAACCTCAGACTGCCATAATGGCCCTAATAGACCAAACTATGACTTGTATACACCTAAGGTGATGTTTTCGTGTGTGTATTAACCGATTCTGATATGCTGGGCTGCATTTCAGGACATCGAAATTTGCACGTACTTTTGCATACCTGGCATCGTCGATGTGAGGCCTTTAGGCAGTTCAACCTCTGACTGCCATAATGGCCCTAATAGACCAAACTATGACTTGCATACACCTTTGGTAATGTCTTCGTGTGTGTATTAGCCGATTCTGATACGCTGGGCTGCATTTCAGTAGATCGAAATTTTCACGTACTTTTGCATACTTATCGTCGTCGATGTGAGGCCTTTAGGCAGTTCAACCTCTGACTGCCATATTGCCCCTAATAGACCAAACTATGACTTGTATACACCTAAGGTGATGTTTTCGTGTGTGAATTAACCGATTCTCATACGCTGGGCTGCATTTCAGGACATCGAAATTTGCACGTACTTTTGCATACCTGGCATCGTCGATGTGAGGCCTTTAGGCAGTTCAACCTCTGACTGCCATAATGGCCCTAATAGACCAAACTATGACTTGTATACACCTAAGGTGATGTTTTCGTGTGTGTATTAACCGATTCTGATATGCTGGGCTGCATTTCAGGACATCGAAATTTTCACGTACTTTTGCATACCTGGCATCGTCGATGTGAGGCCTTTAGGCAGTTCAACCTCTGACTGCCATAATGGCCTTAATAGACCAAACTATGACTTGTATACACCTTAGGTGATGTTTTCGTGTGTGTATTAACCGATTCTGATACGCTGGGCTGTATTTCAGGACATCGAAATTTTCACGTACTTTTGCATACCTGACATCGTCGATGTGAGGCCTTTAGGCAGTTCAACCTCTGACTGCCATAATGGCCCTAATAGACCAAACTATGACTTGTATACAATTAAGGTGATGTTTTCGTGTCTGTATTAACCGATTCTCATACGCTGGGGTGCATTTCAGTACATCGAAATTTTCACGTACTTTTGCATACCTGGAGTCGTCGATGTGAGGCCTTTAGGCAGTTCAACCTCTGACTGCCATAATGGCCCTAATAGACCGAACTATGACTTGTATACACCTTAGGTGATCTTTTCGTGTGTGTATTAGCCGATTCTGATACGCTGGGCAGCATTTGGAGACATCGAAATTTTCACGTACTTTTGCATGCCTGGCATCGTCGATGTGAGGCCTTTATTCAGTTCAACCTCTGACTGCCATAATGGCCCTAATAGACCAAACTATGACTTGTATACACCTTTGGTGATGTTTTCGTGTGTGTATTAACCGATTCTGATACGCTGGGCTGCATTTCAGTACATCGACATTTTCACGTACTTTTGCATACCTGGCATCGTCGATGTGAGGCCTTTAGGCAGTTCAACCTGTGACCGCCATAATGGCCCCAATAGAAAACACTATGACTTGTAAACACCTAAGGTGATGTTTTCGTGTGTGTATTAACCGATTCTGATACGCTGGGCTGCATTTCAGTACATCGAAATTTTCACGTACTTTTACATACCTGGAATCGTCGAGTGAGGCCTTTAGGCAGTTCAACCTCTGACTGCCAAATAGACCAAACTATGACTTGTATACACCTAAGGTGATGTTTTCGTGTGTGTATTAACCGATTCTCATACGCTGGGCTGCATTTCAGTACATCGAAATTTTCACGTACTTTTGCATACCTGGAGTCGTCGATGTGAGGCCTTTAGGCAGTTCAACCTCTGACTGCCATAATGGCCCTAATAGACCGAACTATGACTTGTATACACCTTAGGTGATCTTTTCGTGTGTGTATTAGCCGATTCTGATACGCTGGGCTGCATTTCAGGACATCGAAATTTTCACGTACTTTTGCATACCTGGAGTCGTCGATGTGAGGCCTTTAGGCAGTTCAACCTCTGACTGCCATAATGGCCCTAATAGACCGAACTATGACTTGTATACACCTTAGGTGATCTTTTCGTGTGTGTATTAGCCGATTCTGATACGCTGGGCTGCATTTCAGTAGATCGAAATTTTCACGTACTTTTGCATACTTGGCGTCGTCGATGTGAGGCCTTTAGGCAGTTCAACCTCTGACTGCCATATTGCCCCTAATAGACCAAACTATGACTTGTATACACCTAGGGTGATGTTTTCGTGTGTGTATTAACCGATTCTCATACGCTGGGCTGCATTTCAGGACATCGAAATTTGCACGTACTTTTGCATACCTGGCATCGTCGATGTGAGGCCTTTAGGCAGTTCAACCTCTGACTGCCATAATGGCCCTAATAGACCAAACTATGACTTGTATACACCTAAGGTGATGTTTTCGCGTGTGTATTAACCGATTCTGATACGCTGGGCTGCATTTCAGGACATCGAAATTTTCACGTACTCTTGCACACCTGGCATCGTCGATGTGAGGCCTTTAGGCAGTTCAACCTCTGACTGCCATAATGGCCCTAATAGACCAAACTATGACTTGCATACACCTTTGGTAATGTTTTCGTGTGTGTATTAGCCGATTCTGATACGCTGGGCAGCATTTGGAGACATCGAAATTTTCACGTACTTTTGCATACCTGGCATCGTCGATGTGAGGCCTTTAGGCAGTTCAACCTCTGACTGCCATATTGCCCCTAATAGACCAAACTATGACTTGTATACACCTAAGGTGATGTTTTCGTGTGTGTATTAACCGATTCTCATACGCTGGGCTGCATTTCAGGACATCGAAATTTGCACGTACTTTTGCATACATGGCATCGTCGATGTGAGGCCTTTAGGCAGTTCAACCTCTGACTGCCATAATGGCCCTAATAGACCAAACTATGACTTGTATACACCTAAGGTTATGTTTTCGTGTGTGTATTAACCTGGCATCGTCGATGTGAGGCCTTTAGGCAGTTCAACCTCTGACTGCCATAATGGCCCTAATAGACCAAACTATGACTTGTATACACCTTAGGAGATGTTTTCGTGTGTGTATTAACCGATTCTGATACGCTGGGCTGCATTTCAGGACATTGAAATTTGCACGTACTTTTGCATACCTGACATCGTTCTTTAGGCAGTTCAACCTCTGACTGCCATAATGGCCCTAATAGACCAAACTATGACTTGTATACACCTAAGGTGATGTTTTCGTGTGTGTATTAACCGATTCTCATACGCTGGGCTGCATTTCAGTACATCGAAATTTTCACGTACTTTTGCATACCTGGAGTCGTCGATGTGAGGCCTTTAGGCAGTTCAACCTCTGACTGCCATAATGGCCCTAATAGACCGAACAATGACTTGTGTACACCTTTGGTGATGTTTTCGTATGTGTATTAACCGATTCTGATACGCTGGGCTGCATTTCAGGACATCGAAATTTTCATGTACTTTTGCATACCTGGCATCGTCGATGTGAGGCCTTTAGGCAGTTCAACCTCTGACTGCCATAATGGCCCTAATAGACCAAACTATGACTTGTATACACCTTAGGTGATGTTTTCGTGTGAGTATTAACCGGTTCTGATACGCTGGGCTGCATTTCAGGACATCGAAATTTTCACGTACTTTTGCATACCTGGAGTCGTCGATGTGAGGCCTTTAGGCAGTTCAACCTCTGACTGCCATAATGGCCCTAATAGACCAAACTATGACTTGTATACACCTAAGGTGATGTTTTCGTGTGTGTATTAACCGATTCTCATACGCTGGGCTGCATTTCAGTACATCGAAATTTTCACGTACTTTTGCATACCTGGCATCGTCGATGTGAGGCCTTTAGGCAGTTCAACCTCTGACTGCCATAATGGCCCTAATAGACCAAACTATGACTTGTATACACCTAAGGTGATGTTTTCGTGTGTGTATTAACCGATTCTCATACGCTGGGCTGCATTTCAGTACATCGAAATTTTCACGTACTTTTGCATACCTGACATCGTTCTTTAGGCAGTTCAACCTCTGACTGCCATAATGGCCCTAATAGACCGAACTATGACTTGTATACACCTTAGGTGATCTTTTCGTGTGTGTATTAGCCGATTCTGATACGCTGGGCAGCATTTGGAGACATAGAAATTTTCACGTACTTTTGCATGCCTGGCATCGTCGATGTGAGGCCTTTAGGCAGTTCAACCTCTGACTGCCATAATGGCCCTAATAGACCAAACTATGACTTGTATACACCTTTGGTGATGTTGTCGTGTGTGTATTAACCGATTCTGATACGCTGGGCTGCATTTCAGTACATCGACATTTTCACGTACTTTTGCATACCTGGCATCGTCGATGTGAGGCCTTTAGGCAGTTTAACCTGTGACCGCCATAATGGCCCCAATAGAAAACACTGTGACTTGTATACACCTAAGTTGATGTTTAGGTGTGTGTATTAACCGATTCTGATACGCTGGGCTGCATTTCAGGACATCGAAATTTTCACGTACTCTTGCACACCTGGCATCGTCGATGTGAGGCCTTTAGGCAGTTCAACCTCTGACTGCCATAATGGCCCTAATAGACCAAACTATGACTTGCATACACCTTTGGTAATGTTTTCGTGTGTGTATTAGCCGATTCTGATACGCTGGGCAGCATTTGGAGACATCGAAATTTTCACGTACTTTTGCATACCTGGCATCGTCGATGTGAGGCCTTTAGGCAGTTCAACCTCTGACTGCCATATTGCCCCTAATAGACCAAACTATGACTTGTATACACCTAAGGTGATGTTTTCGTGTGTGTATTTACCGATTCTCATACGCTGGGCTGCATTTCAGGACATCGAAATTTGCACGTACTTTTGCATACATGGCATCGTCGATGTGAGGCCTTTAGGCAGTTCAACCTCTGACTGCCATAATGGCCCTAATAGACCAAACTATGACTTGTATACACCTAAGGTTATGTTTTCGTGTGTGTATTAACCTGGCATCGTCGATGTGAGGCCTTTAGGCAGTTCAACCTCTGACTGCCATAATGGCCCTAATAGACCAAACTATGACTTGTATACACCTTAGGAGATGTTTTCGTGTGTGTATTAACCGATTCTGATACGCTGGGCTGCATTTCAGGACATTGAAATTTGCACGTACTTTTGCATACCTGACATCGTTCTTTAGGCAGTTCAACCTCTGACTGCCATAATGGCCCTAATAGACCAAACTATGACTTGTATACACCTAAGGTTATGTTTTCGTGTGTGTATTAACCTGGCATCGTCGATGTGAGGCCTTTAGGCAGTTCAACCTCTGACTGCCATAATGGCCCTAATAGACCAAACTATGACTTGTATACACCTTAGGAGATGTTTTCGTGTGTGTATTAACCGATTCTCATACGCTGGGCTGCATTTCAGTACATCGAACTTTTCACGTACTTTTGCATACCTGGAGTCGTCGATGTGAGGCCTTTAGGCAGTTAACCTCTGACTGCCATAATGGCCCCAATAGACCAAACAATGACTTGTGTACACCTTTGGTGATGTTTTCGTATGTGTATTAACCGATTCTGATACGCTGGGCTGCATTTCAGGACATCGAAATTTTCATGTACTTTTGCATACCTGGCATCGTCGATGTGAGGCCTTTAGGCAGTTCAACCTCTGACTGCCATAATGGCCCTAATAGACCAAACTATGACTTGTATACACCTTAGGTGATGTTTTCGTGTGAGTAGTAACCGGTTCTGATACGCTGGGCTGCATTTCAGTACATCGAAATTTTCACGTACTTTTGCATACCTGGAGTCGTCGATGTGAGGCCTTTAGGCAGTTCAACCTCTGACTGCCATAATGGCCCTAATAGACCGAACTATGACTTGTATACACCTTAGGTGATCTTTTCGTGTGTGTATTAACCGATTCTGATACGCTGGGCTGCATTTCAGTACATCGACATTTTCACGTACTTTTGCATACCTGGCATCGTCGATGTGAGGCCTTTAGGCAGTTTAACCTGTGACCGCCATAATGGCCCCAATAGATAACACTGTGACTTGTATACACCTAAGTTGATGTTTTCGTGTGTGTATTAACCGATTCTTATACGCTGGGCTGCATTTCAGTACATCGAAATTTGCACGTACTTTTACATACCTGGAATCGTCGAGTGAGGCCTTTAGGCAGTTCAACCTCTGACTGCCATAATAGCCCCAATAGACCAAACTATGACTTGTATACACCTTTGGTGATGTTTTCGCGTGTGTATTAACCGATTCTGATACGCTGGGCTGCATTTCAGGACATCGAAATTTTCACGTACTCTTGCACACCTGGCATCGTCGATGTGAGGCCTTTAGGCAGTTCAACCTCTGACTGCCATAATGGCCCTAATAGACCAAACTATGACTTGCATACACCTTTGGTAATGTTTTCGTGTGTGTATTAGCCGATTCTGATACGCTGGGCAGCATTTGGAGACATCGAAATTTTCACGTACTTTTGCATACCTGGCATCGTCGATGTGAATCCTTTAGGCAGCTCAACCTCTGACTGCCATATTGCCCCTAATAGACCAAACTATGACTTGTATACACCTAAGGTGATGTTTTCGTGTGTGTATTAACCGATTCTCATACGCTGGGCTGCATTTCAGGACATCGAAATTTTCACGTACTTTTACATACCTGGAATCGTCGAGTGAGGCCTTTAGGCAGTTCAACCTCTGACTGCCATAATAGCCCCAATAGACCAAACTATGACTTGTATACACCTTTGGTGATGTTTTCGTGTGTGTATTAACCGATTCTGTTACGCTGGGCTGCATTTCAGGACATCGAAATTTTCACGTACTCTTGCACACCTGGCATCGTCGATGTGAGGCCTTTAGGCAGTTCAACCTCTGACTGCCATATTGCCCCTAATAGACCAAACTATGACTTGTATACACCCAAGGTGATGTTTTCGTGTGTGTATTAACCGATTCTCATACGCTGGGCTGCATTTCAGTACATCGAAATTTTCACGTACTTTTGCATACCTGGAGTCGTCGATGTGAGGCCTTTAGGCAGTTCAACCTCTGACTGCCATAATGGCCCCAATAGACCAAACTATGACTTGTATACACCTACGGTGATGTTTTCGTGTGTGTATTAACCGATTCTGATATGCTGGGCTGCATTTCAGGACATCGAAATTTTCATGTACTTTTGCATACCTGGCATCGTCGATGTGAGGCCTTTAGGCAGTTCAACCTCTGACTGCCATAATGGCCCTAATAGACCAAACTATGACTTGTATACACCTAAGGTGATGTTTTCGTGTGAGTATTAACCGATTCTGATACGCTGGGCTGCATTTCAGGACATCGAAATTTTCACGTACTTTTGCATACCTGGAGTCGTCGATGTGAGGCCTTTAGGCAGTTCAACCTCTGACTGCCATAATGGCCCTAATAGACCGAACTATGACTTGTATACACCTTAGGTGATCTTTTCGTGTGTGTATTAGCCGCTTCTGATACGCTGGGCAGCATTTGGAGACATCGAAATTTTCACGTACTTTTGCATGCCTGGCATCGTCGATGTGAGGCCTTTAGGCAGTTCAACCTCTGACTGTCATAATGGCCCTAATAGACCAAACTATGACTTGTATACACCTAAGGTGATGTTTTCGTGTGTGTATTAACCGATTCTGATACGCTGGGCTGCATTTCAGTACATCGACATTTTCACGTACTTTTGCATACCTGGCATCGTCGATGTGAGGCCTTCAGGCAGTTCAACCTGTGACCGCCATAATGGCCCCAATAGAAAACACTATGACTTGTATACACCTAAGGTGATGTTTTCTTGTGTGTTTTAACCGATTCTGATACGCTGGGCTGCATTTCAGTACATCGAAATTTTCACGTACTTTTACATACCTGGAATCGTCGAGTGAGGCCTTTAGGCAGTTCAACCTCTGACTGCCATAATAGCCCCAATAGACCAAACTATGACTTGTATACACCTTTGGTGATGTTTTCGTGTGTGTATTAACCGATTCTGTTACGCTGGGCTGCATTTCAGGACATCGAAATTTTCACGTACTCTTGCACACCTGGCATCGTCGATGTGAGGCCTTTAGGCAGTTCAACCTCTGACTGCCATATTGCCCCTAATAGACCAAACTATGACTTGTATACACCTAAGGTGATGTTTTCGTGTGTGTATTAACCGATTCTCATACGCTGGGCTGCATTTCTGGACATCGAAATTTGCACGTACTTTTGCATACCTGGCATCGTCGATGTGAGGCCTTTAGGCAGTTCAACCTCTGACTGCCATAATGGCCCTTATAGACCAAACTATGACTTGTATACACCTACGGTGATGTTTTCGTGTGTGTATTAACCGATTCTGATATGCTGGGCTGCATTTCAGGACATTGAAATTTTCACGTAATTTTGCATACCTGGAGACGTCGATGTGAGGCCTTTAGGCAGTGATGTTTTCGTGTGTGTATTAACCGATTCTCATACGCTGGGCTGCATTTCTGGACATCGAAATTTGCACGTACTTTTGCATACCTGGCATCGTCGATGTGAGGCCTTTAGGCAGTTCAACCTCTGACTGCCATAATGGCCCTTATAGACCAAACTATGACTTGTATACACCTACGGTGATGTTTTCGTGTGTGTATTAACCGATTCTGATATGCTGGGCTGCATTTCAGGACATTGAAATTTTCACGTAATTTTGCATACCTGGAGACGTCGATGTGAGGCCTTTAGGCAGTTCAACCCCTGACTGCCATATTGGCCGCAATAGACCAAAGGACATCGAAATTTTCACGTACTTTTGCATACCTGGCATCGTCAATGTGAGGCCTTTAGGCAGTTCAACCTCTGACTGCCATATTGGCCCCAATAGACCAAAGGACATCGAAATTTTCACGTACTTTTGCATACCTGGCATCGTCAATGTGAGGCCTTTAGGCAGTTCAACCTCTGACTGCCATAATGGCCCTAATAGACCGAACTATGACTTGTATACACCTTAGGTGATGTTTTCGTGTGAGTATTAACCGATTCTGATACGCTGGGCTGCATTTCAGGACATCGAAATTTTCACGTACTTTTGCATACCTGTCATCGTCGATGTGAGGCCTTTAGGCAGTTCAACCTCTGACTGCCATATTGCCCCTAATAGACCGAACTATGACTTGTATACACCTAAGGTGATGTTTTCGTGTGTGTGTCAACCGATTCTGATACGCTGGGCTTCATTTCAGGACATCGAAATTTCCACGTACTTTTGCATACCTGGCATCGTGGATGTGAGGCCTTTAGGCAGTTCAACCTCTGACTGCCATAATGGCCCCAATAGACCAAACTATGACTTGTATACACCTTTGGTGATGTTTTCGTGTGTGTATTAACCGATTCTGATACGCTGGGCTGCATTTCAATTTTCACGTACTTTTGCATACCTGTCATCGTCGATGTGAGGCCTTTAGGCAGTTCAACCTCTGACTGCCATAATGGCCCCAGTAGATCAAACTATGACTTGTATACACCTTTGGTGATGTTTTCGTGTGTGTATTAACCGATTCTGATACGCTGGGCTGCATTTCAGGACATTGAAATTTTCACGTACTTTTGCATACCTGGCATCGTCATGTGAGGCCTTTAGGTAGTTCAAGCTCTGACTGCCATAATGGCCCTAATAGATCAAACTATGACTTGTATATACCTAAGGTGATGTTTTCGTGTCTGTATTAACCGATTCTGATACACTGGGCAGCATTTGGAGACATCGAAATTTTCACGTACTTTTACATACCTGGCATCGTCGATGTGAGGCTTTTAGGCAGTTCAACCTCTGACTGCCATAATGGCCCTAATAGACCAAACTATGACTTGTATACACCTAAGGCGATGTTTTCGTGTGTGTATTAGCCGATGCTCATACGCTGGGCTGCATTTCAGTACATCGAAATTTTCACGTACTTTTGGATACCTGGAGTCGTCGATGTGAGGCCTTTAGGCAGTTCAACCTCTGACTGCCATAATGGCCCTAATATACCGAACTATGACTTGTATACACCTTAGGTGATCTTTTCGTGTGTGTATTAGCCGATTCTGATACGCTGGGCAGCATTTGGAGACATCGAAATTTTCACGTACTTTTGCATGCCTGGCATCGTCGATGTGAGGCCTTTAGGCAGTTCAACCTCTGACTGTCATAATGGCCCTAATAGACCAAACTATGACTTGTATACACCTAAGGTGATGTTTTCGTGTGTGTATTAACCTGGCATCGTCGATGTGAGGCCTTTAGGCAGTTCAACCTCTGACTGCCATAATGGCCCTAATAGACCAAACTATGACTTGTATACACCTAAGGTGATGTTTTCGTGTGTGTATTAACCGATTCTCATACGCTGGGCTGCATTTCAGGACATCGAAATTTGCACGTACTTTTGCATACATGGCATCGTCGATGTGAGGCCTTTAGGCAGTTCAACCTCTGACTGCCATAATGGCCCTAATAGACCAAACTATGACTTGTATACACCTTAGGAGATGTTTTCGTGTGTGTATTAACCGATTCTGATACGCTGGGCTGCATTTCAGGACATTGAAATTTTCACGTACTTTTGCATACCTGACATCGTCGATGTGAGGCCTTTAGGCAGTTCAACCTCTGACTGCCATAATGGCCCTAATAGACCAAACTATGACTTGTATACACCTAAGGTGATGTTTTCGTGTGTGTATTAACCGATTCTCATACGCTGGGCTGCATTTCAGTACATCGAAATTTTCACGTACTTTTGCATACCTGGAGTCGTCGATGTGAGGCCTTTAGGCAGTTCAACCTCTGACTGCCATAATGGTCCCAATAGACCAAACAATGACTTGTGTACACCTTTGGTGATGTTTTCGTATGTGTATTAACCGATTCTGATACTTACTTACTTAAGGTGGCGCTACAGTCCGGGGTGGACCTGGGCCTCAACCAACAAGCGTCTCCAGCCAGCTCGATCTTTAGCTAGCTGTCTCCAGTTTCGCACGCATAGTTGGTTGAGGTCCCTTTCCACTTGCGTGCGCCACCTGAGTCGCGGTCTTCCTCTACTGCGCCGTCCCTCGGGGGTGGATTCGAAGACTTTTCGGGCCGGAGCATTGGTTTCCATCCGCTCTACATGACCTAGCCACCTCAATCGTTGGATCTTCACTCTTCTGGCTAAGTCGATGTCGCTAAACAGCCCGTATAGTTCGTCATTAAATCTCCTCCTCCACTCACCATCTATGCAGACGGGACCGAAAATCACACGAAGAATTTTCCTCTCGAAGCAACCAAGAGCAGCTTCATCCGCTTTTGATAATGTCCATGCCTCCGCGCCATATAGCAGGACTGGGACGATTAAGGTCTTGTAAAGCGTTAGTTTAGTTGTTCGAGAGAGGGCTTTGTTTACCAATTGCTTTCTTAGCCCAAAGAAGCAGCGATTGGCAAGAGTTATTCTTCGTTTGATTTCAGCGCTGGTGTCGTTGTCTGAATTGATAGCGGTGCCTAGGTAGACAAAGTTTTTGACTACCTCAAAGTTATATCTGTCTGCTGTGACGTTCTGACCGAGACGTCGGTGTTGGGTGTCCTTTCTCGTTGACAGCATATACTTGGTCTTACCCTCGTTTACCGCTAAGCCCATCTTCGCGGCCTCCGTTGCAATACCCACAAAAGCGCCATTGACATCACGCTGCGTTCTTCCGATAATGTCAATATCGTCGGCATATGCGAGTAGTTGGACGGACTTCTGAAAGATTGTTCCTCTGGTGTTGGCGTTCGAGTTTTGAACAATTCTTTCAAGAACGATGTTGAAAAAGTCGCATGACAGCGCGTCGACTTGTCTGAATCCTTTTTTGACATCAAAGGTCTCGGTTAGGTCTTTACCGACCTTGATGGAGCAGCGTGCATTCTCCATCGTCATCCTACACAAACGGACGAGTTTGGTAGGGATGCCAAAACTAGACATTGCTCTGTATAGCTCGTCTCTATAAATGCTATCATACGCGGCCTTAAAATCGATAAAAAGGTGGTGGGTATCGATTTGTTGCTCCTGGGTTTTCTCCAAAATCTGCCGCAGTGTGAATATTTGGTCGATGGTGGATTTTCCTGGCCTAAAGCCACACTGGTATGGACCGACCAGGTTGTTGACGAATGGCTTTAGGCGTTCACACAGTACGGCAGATAAGATTTTATATGCAATACTTAGGAGACTGATGCCTCTGTAGTTGGCGCAGTTCAGAGGGTCTCCTTTTTTATGGATCGGGCAGACTATGCTGAGGTTCCATTCATCGGGCATGTTTTCCTCCGACCATATTTTACAGATGAGTTGGTGCATGCTCCTTACCAAATCATCGCCTGCGGCCTTAAAAAGCTCGGCGGGTAGGCCGTCAGCTCCCGCAGCCTTGTTGGATTTTAGTTTGGATATGGCAATCCTCACTTCATCTGGGTCGGGTGGACGGAATTGTTGATCTTCATCGTCCCTTTCATTGGGGTTGAATGGTTCGTTCTGCCTGACAGCGGAATTTGGTTCTTCGTCGCCGTTATACAGTCTGCAGAAATGGTTTCTCCATATCCTCAGCATCGACTGTGACTCTACTACGATGTTCCCTTGATCATCCTTACAGGCTTCGGTTCGGACTTTATAGCCTTGACTGGTTAACTTTACCCTTTGGTAAAATTTCCTTACCTCATTCCTGCAGTAATATCCCTCTAGTTTGCCGATCGCGCGCTTCTCATGCTCCTTCTTTTTTCTCCTGAGAAGCCGGTGTTCGTCTCTCCTCTTCTGCTCGTAGAGCTCCCGAGCAGCTCTTGTCCTTCTTTGCAGTGCCGCTTTGTATGCTTCTTGCTTGGCTGCATTCGCCTGCCGACACTCGTTGTCAAACCAGGGGTTTCGTTGTGGTGGCGGATTGAAACCCAGCACATCAGAGGCGGCATCTCTGATGGCTTTTTGGCAATGCTGCCACTGATCTTCAATACTTGATGTTGGCGGCGTAGGATTTCTTAAGAGGTTAAGGGAGACACGATCGGAAAAGGATTTGGCAATCTCTTGCGATTGTAGCCGGCTGACGTTAAACTTCCTCACAGTATTTCTTTGTCTTGGCGGTGTTCGGGATATCCGCAACCTTATCTTGGCTACAACAAGGTGGTGGTCCGAGTCAATGTTGGCGCCTCGGAACGTTCGAACATCTATAATACTGGAGGAGTGCCTTGCGTCGATCGCAATATGATCAATCTGATTGACGGTTGATTGATCAGGAGATCGCCATGTTCCTTTGTGGATATCGAGATGTGGGAATCTTGTACTGGCTACTACAACATTTCGCCCCACAGCAAAGTCGATCAGCCTAAATCCGTTATCGGATGTGGTGTCGTGTAGGCTGTGCTTTCCGACCGTACTACCAAAGATGTTCTCTTTTCCAAGCTTTGCGTTAAAATCGCCAAGGACAATTTTAATGTCGTAGCTAGGGCATTGCTCATAAGTTTTGTCCAGGAGCTCATAGAACTTGTCTTTGGTGTCGTCATCTTTCTCCTCTGTGGGGGCATGTGCGCATATAAGGCTTATGTTGGCAAATTTAGCCTGGATGCGAATTGTCGTGAGGCGCTCGTTCACGGATCTGAACGATAAGACTTCTTGCCTAAGTCTGCCTCTAACGACAAATCCACATCCAAATAGGCGCTGTTTTTGCTGTTTGTAGCAGTTACCGTAATATATATCACAGTTTTTCAGCCTTCTTTTGCCCGGTCCATCCCATCGCACTTCTTGGATGGCGGTTATATCTGCTTTGCAGCAGTCTAGGGCTTCCGCTAATTGTTCGGCTGCACGTGGCCTATAAAGGGACCTTACATTCCACGTACAGATCCGAAGATCGTTGTCCGTATATCGCTTGCTGGGGTTGTCATCAGTAAAATCCTCCGTTTCCGAGGCTTGTTGTTGCTTCGTAACTATATATTTTCTTTATGTGGCCGGGCAGTTACCCCGACGGCACAACCCCCAACATGGAGGGCCAGTTCCTTTTTTGTCACCCCTAGGACAAGAGGTCGCACTT